>VXAY01004576.1:479800-518365 GCA_013399855.1 Oxyruncus cristatus
GGAGGGAAAAAGAAAAGAAAAGAAAAGCAATTGGCACATCTGCATTCCGTTCCCATGGCGACAGAAAGCACCGCGCTCTCTGCCGAGCCTCCCCGGCACGTTTTCCCAGCTGGCGTGGTGCGAGCGCCCCTGGCCGGGGCCGGGGTCCCCCGGGGCCCCCCGGCACCCTGGGGCAGGCCGGGGGGCATCGCCACCAGCCCCTGGCCCGACGCTGGCGGTTCGCATCCCTCAGGGATGATCCCCGCGCCGCCGCCAACCCACGCGGGCCGTGACAGCTCCGGGAAGGCTGCAGAGAAAAATCTTCCCTTGGCTGGGGTTACAAGTGGGCTGTTTGCTGGCTCTTTGCCCCCCAGGACATGCTGCGGGAGACTGGGGAGGGCTGGCGAAGGTGCTGCCGCGTTCCCACTGCTCGGCAAGGTGGAGCGCGGGTACCCTGCCCCATCCTTTTCTCCGCAGTGGGCATCCCTTGCCGAGGGAGAGGGTAGCACAGCAGGGCCGAGCCACCCGTGCCCACCGGCGTGCAGGGATGGCGAGAGGTGGGAGCCCCCCCCCGCACCTCGGAGGCAGGTTTTCCACCTTCCCTTGCACGGGGTAATGGCGTCAGATGCCACGTAGGCCCGCAAAGCTAAATATGCCTGTGCACCCTTCCAGGGCCAGCAAAGCACCGCCATAACCACAGTAAGGAAAAAGGATCTCAGCCTGAATTTGGCTATACCGGGAGAAAGAAAAGTTCTGAGGAGCTGTTATTATATATTCTAATGAGAAGTCATTGGAGAAATTAAAAAGGGCAGAGAAAGACGAAGACGCCAGCACTAATTCTGCAGGAAGCCTCCCAGGGAAAAGGCTGTGTGAGTGTGAACGCTGAAAAGCATGAAGGCCTGGAATTAGACTATCATTTAGAAAGCGTTACTAATCCGAAGTTACAGCAGTAATTCCATGATTTGCTGGGTCCCACACGCAGCGCCAGAATTAAAGATACGGATTTTCTAGAAATGTAACTCAACTGTGGCACCGAGTCTCGGGAAGATCCGAATGAATCATTCATTCCAAAGGCAGCGAAAGACGTGTCATTAAGAACCATCCTCCTTCTCTCCAGCCCATCTGGAATATGTATACTCGATGCAATCCCAGAAATTGTGGAAGAGATTGGAGGTGGGGAGGAGGGAATGTAGTCCTTTCCCTCCTTTATTATGTTGGTTATTTTTAAGGAATAATTTTCCAATTATTTTCACAATATTGTGAGTGGCGCTCAATTCTTCTCCTATTTATTTTTTTCCCCCTTTCGTACGCCAGCATCGAGTCAGGTGCAAGCGGTTTCAGTCGAGATGCTTTAAAACTAGACTGAACAAAGCAGGAGGGAACTGAGCAAGGTGGTTGATGAATGCATTTATTCCGGAGTAATGATTTGATGGGGGATGGAGGAAAGAAACATTCAAATTCCTAATGAATATAATTCAGGAGGAATCATTCAACCAGCGTGTTAGAGAAAATCTGTTTGGTGGGAGTGTTTCTGCACTGGCAGAACCCAGGAGGTATTTCTGTCCCTGGCTCTTGTAATTGCAAAAGGTGAAAACATAAAAAGAGGATCAGAGGAAAAAAAGTATACACACATATAATAAATGTCTTTGTGTGTGTATATATAAATACATATATATATATATAATTTCATGAAATAAAATGCAAGCGTGGAAATCTGTGTCTACATGAGAACTCTTACAAAGGATCGATGCAAGCTTTTTCACCTTGCTATTTGATCAAGTGGTCAGAAACCACCCTGGACTTCTACTATTTTTTTTTTCCCCAGAATCACCTGTTCTGAGCTGATTTTTCGGGTATTTTTTCAGGCTGTGGACTTGGTTCACTTAGCCCAGAGCAGTGTCCCCGAAGGGGATTGAGTCAGGGACTGAGCAATTTGGCCTTTAGTGTCCAGGAGAGAGAAATTGCAGTTGAATTTTTTCCTGGTGCTTAAATTCTTCACTTTTGCCCCCATTGTCGACATGAACCCACGGGTGTTTGGGGGCGGTGTGGAGGCGGCACCCCCTCAATTAACGAAGGAGGTGGCAGTGAGTGATGGGGGACAGTGGCATGAGAATCCCCGGCTCATGTGCGTGTGGGTGGAGGGCGAGGAGGCGGATAAAGCCCCCCAGCAAATCCCTACTTGTGACATACCCGCTGCATTTAGAGAGTCCCTGGCAGCCCGCTGACAGGTCTCTGCTTTCTGGTTTTTTGTGGTTTTTTTAAGTGCCATGGTGGAAGAAAGGTCTGTAAGGGTTCCATCCTTGGGCCAGGGATAGATTTTGGCTACACACAGTTCCCTTTGTGGCTTAGCCTTTTGCCCTGTTTGTGTAGCTGTTGTCTTTGGATGGATCTCTTCCCCTGCCTAGCCAAAACCCCGAAGGGAAGGTGTCTTTTTGGGCTGTGCTGAGAGAAGAGCCCACCAATGTCCCGGCATTTCCATCTCTGTTTCTTCTCAGTGGGAATCTCCTGGTGGAGCAATGGCATACAGCGTAGGCCAAACGTGGGTGAGGTTCCTGGAGCTGGGCCGTGATGTCTTTGTTCTTCAGGCAGAGGTGGGGATGGGCAGAGGGAGACAGAAACAGAAGAATCGGTGTGTGCCATTGGGGGATAAATGGAAAATATAATTTGTGGGTTTCACCTTGGGGAAATGATGCTCTGTGGCATTGAGTGCTCCAACTCATGATTTCCAATCTTTTCCTAAGACTTGGCCACCATGCAGCAGGTTTGGCTCAGGGCATGAGGTGAAGGGGGCTTGTGCCACATACCTGGGTAAGCTAAACCAGCCTGGGCTCAGGGGCAGATGGAGAATGGGTTATTCCATCCCTGCGGTTTGAAGAAGCTGACTTGGAAGCCAGGCCATGCAAACCCTCCCGCTTGGTTATGGATGAAATCCCATCAATGGGCATTTTTGCGGAATTGCCTGGCAATGGTGTGGTCGATGCTTGGGGTCGGGCTCAGCCATTTCTTTTGTCTCTCTTGGCTCCCACCCCCTCCCCGCACCCTTGACGCAGTCGGACGGTGCCTCCCTTTACCTGCTGCTCTGCCCGGGCTTTGTCTCTGCTGCCTGAGAAGGGCAGAGCCCAAGGCCTTGGAGGGCACATCCAGCCTGTGGCTGCGGATGGGTGCTGCTCATGCACCGAGGAGGGATTGTGGCTGCGTGCTGGAGACACACTTTCTCATGTCTGCATGGAGGGAAGGTGCTAATTTGGCATTTGTGCAGGTGCAAGCACTGAGGGCTGGTGCCTCGCGCGTGGCGATGCACATGTGCCATTTGTAGGGTGGGTACCGCGTGTCACCCCTGTCACCGATGCTCCCACTTCAAGGCCCCTCAGTTTCCCTGAGTCTCTGGGTACCTCTGCGGCCACCAGCATAAGATGGACCCGTGGCTGGCCGTGCTGGCTTTCCCCATTATGTGGTACAGGGAGTCGCCCTGGCGAGGTCAGGGATTTCCGTGCCTACAAGCCTAGTGACCTCAGGAAGGTGTTTGCCAATAGCCAAGCTGGAAAAACACCATCTCGAGCTTTTCACCATCCCTCTGTCCCTCTGGGTGCACATGTTTGGAACCAGAGCTTGCACATGAAGCTGGGCCATCACACTGCCCACAGCCATGCTCCTGGGATCTGCAAGGAGTCAGGACGAGGCTCTGGCTTTCGTGTTTTCTGATATTTATTCAGGGGCTCAGGTTTGGTTAGGAGCGTTTGCCTCGAAAGCTGAGGAGTGGGGGTAAAAAAAAGAAAATGAGGGGAGCAAAAGAACACAATCTCCGGCAGTTAGCTGTCTCTTGGAAACTCAGCTTGCTGTTCCTATAGAGGCTTTCTCTTTTCCTTCACCCTGGTCTGGCCTTAAGTACCACTTTAAGCGGGCTTTGCTCATTCACATCCAGGCTCCTTAGAGCAATTGAGCCCGCGGGGGTTTGAAAAGAAGGGACAGTCCTTCAATGGCGGGACCTTGGGCCAGGCTAATTGGTTTTGGTTCAAGGGGATACTGGATTTGTGAAAAGCCCAAAGACATCTTTCCCACGCCAAATCCCAGCTCTTCAGAGGGGGAAGTGAGGGGTGCTGGGTGGAGAAAGGAGCTGAAAGAAAGGTGATTTAGTTGAGGAACCTCTGAAAGGACCTGGACGCCCACCAGGCTCAGCAGGGATGGGTGCAGCGGGGGGCAGTGCCCAGGGGAGCGCGGCAGCAGGGGGACGGCGTCCCTCCTCCTCGGGGCAGGTGGATGGCGGTGGATGGCTCCCGGTGGCACTCTGGCAGTGGTGACCTGGTTTCATTAAAACCAGGCTTTTTCAGTGCATGCCAGACTCCTGTGGAGATGGCAGGAATGAAGGAAGGATGGGACCTGGGTCCAGAAACCAAGTTGCTTCTATGTACTTGCCTGTGCAGCCATGAGGGGAATTTGTTGAGGTGTCTTGTATCTCATTTTGATTTAGGAATTTATTTATTTTTAAACATTGACTCTCTCTGGCACCATTCCAGCAGTCCCACGACTTTTACTCTCCTCGATCCATAAAAATCACTTAATTATTAGGCTGAAAATCAAAGCTTGGAAACAAAGCCAGCTTATGGGACCATCAGTTCTTGATATATTTCCTGAGAGGACATATTTCTGGGCACCTTCAGAGCAGAGCACGCAGCTTGTTGGATATGAGATATCAAGGCATTATTTATTGAGGAAGTCTTCACACTCCCTCATCTGTTATAATTAACTGATGACATTTTTTCTTAGGTTCAAAATATGGTGAAAAAGTATAATTAGCACGAAGCTGAGGCAGTGCATTAAAATGTCTCCTATAGTTAATGTAGGGTAGTCGTGCTATTTATTATAGGAGGAGCTGGCTCTGACCTCTGTGTTGCCTAACACTTTTTATTGTAAAGATTCTTGAACTTTTTTTTCTTTTTGAGCACCTCTGACACTCCCATTGTTTGCTGTAGGCCCTTGAAATTCGTCCGGGGGAAGCGCTTTGGCTTGAGAAATGCCTATTCTTTGTCCCTTAAATTCCTTTCAGGTTTAGCTGAATTATGAATTGTTCAGAATTGCGATTTCCCTTTGGTTACCTCTTGTGGTGGGGTGGGGGGGAAATTAAAATTTATTTTTTCCCTGGAATAATAATAACAGATCAGGAGCAGGGTGAAGCCTTGGACTCCCACCACTTTATTTCAGAGCTCTGGACCAGCCAGGGAAGGTGGGAGGATGTTTACAGCCAGCTCCATCACCCCCTTCCACCTTTAGCTCTTATCCTTCTAGCATGGCCCCACCTCCTGGGAGAAAACTCCTCCGGGTCCTGGAGCCAGGAGGAAAAAGTGTAGGGGGTGTGAGTGTGTTGGCCTGGGCACTGCCAGCCCCAGCGGTCCCCTTCCCCGCCAGCCCCGGGAGAGCAGCCTTCTGCCGCTGCCAGATAACATTAGTCCTGTATTTCATAGTGGCAGAAATCTGTGCCGAGGCTTGGGGCTTGAAATCGCTCTGCCCGCACAGGATGAAGCAGGGATGGGTGCGGGGTGGAGGAAGGGGAATTTGTTACACTTGCCTACAATTGTTTTTCTTTTTGCTTATATAAACAATCTATTATTTATTAGCTATAAATAATGCATTTTTCTGTATGTTTAGAATGCACGTGATTTCTGTATATTAAAAATGTACATGGTTGAAGGCACCAGAGCAGGCGCTGGCAAGTCAGGGGGTACCCGATTTCATTTTGACCGTGAGACGTTAATTCAGCCTCTCCCTGCCCGTGCCCTTATGAGGCTGACGACACGGTCACAGCCTATTTTTAGCTCATTCCCTCTTTTCCTGTCCAGAGTGGCTGCACAGTGAGGTGGAATTAAGGTTGCATGGGCAGCCATAAATTGGACACTTCCTAACTTCAAAGTGCTTGACCACACAATCTAAGCAACGGCTCTTCAGGGCAGAATTTCTGCATGTGGCATTAACTGCGTTGGCCAGGCACGTCAAATACAGGGGTAGAGAAGCCTTAGAGCAGAAAAGACCTATCAGACTGTTGAAAGTGCTCATTTGAATAGATGAGGGAGTCAACAGAACCTTCACTTGATCTGAGCTAAATGGCCAAGAAGATGTCTCCAAGCGGAGAGGGGGAAGGCTTTGTTCCTTCAGTCCCAGCCTTGATGTTTTCATTGCCTTTGGTTTTGCCTTGTTCCCTCCTAGGGAGGTTTGGGCTCCTGCTCTGGAGGAACCTGTGGCTTTTGTAGTGAATTCGTGTGCTTGTGAAAGTGAGGGTGTCCCTGGGAATGTGCACCCACATACTCACTCCTGTCACCACACCAGCAGACGTGTGCTACCAGCTCACAGATACTTACTGATTGGCGTCCTTGCCTTGCCTTGCCTTGCCCTGCACACTCCCTCTTTCCCATGTCGCTATCAGGAGCTGTTTTACATGTTGGAGGGAAAGGAGAGGCCTTTGTGTTTTACATAGGAGGGATAATCTTGTTTTTAACTGCTGGAAGAATTACTCCAAAGGTGATTATATGCAATGGACATTTATCTTTGCTTGAAATAGCACTTTTTTGTTGTTGGTTTTTTTTCTTTGTTTACTGGTGGGTATCTCCGTTCTGGCTCTCAGTAAGATGCTTGGCTGCCTGTTTTCTAGTAGAGTGGACACCTTAAGCAAATCCGTCTGGGAAGTAAGCATCCTTTTGTTTTACTTTCCTGGGTGTAATGCAGTCACAGCCCTTTGCACATACTTGTGCTGATACCAGAGCATTCTCCCCTGGCCAGCAATGTATTTGCCCTGGGTTATAATTACTTGACCTGGCAGTTTTGCCTTGTGGATTCCTGGAACCTGATACCTGCCTGGGGCTGTTTCTGGATCAGCGCAGGTATCTGAGTGTCCTACATTTGGGTTTCCATCATTTGGGTTTGGCTTGTGTTTCCTGAGCATCTCTTTCATAACTTTCCCCCTCTCTCCTGCCTCTCAGTTCAGCAAAGGGCCTGTCTATCTGGATGCAGGCAATAAACATCTGTTCTCACCCTCACTTCTGTTAATGAGATAGAGACAGGTAAGCATCACACATACCAACTTCCCTGCTCTCAGCAACATCAAGGAAATGGTGACAAGCTATTAATGGAAAGTGATGGTCTGGGTGCTAATTAGTGCTTCCTTTTCAACTTTTACCTACATGTCTGCCGAGATGCCCATCCCAGTCTCTCCTCTCTCCTTGCATCCCTTTGTTTCCAGCACGTTCCGTGTTCACTGTGCGCATCCCATGTCAAAGAGGCTTCTCTCTTTATTTTTTCTCTACCAATCACTTTCTGCATCCCTTCATTCCCTCATTTTTCCCTTTTCCCCTGCACCCTCATTCTCCTGTAGTTGTTCCAGGCAAAGAATAAGCACAATATTATAGTAGGATTTGAAAGCTTGGGGATGGGACATGTGAAGTTGGTCAGGAGTTTCTCATCTTCATCAGTAGGTAGTAATATTTGCTTGTGGCACCGGTGCACAGGGTCAAATTACCCTGGGGACATGAGGTCAGAGATCTGTCCCCTCTTCCCACAGGTAATGCTGTAGTGAGGCTCCCAGCAGCTCACAGGTCTTGATCATGGAGTAATTAGTATTTAAAGCAGATCCTCTGGTAATGCCCAGAGACTAAGTAGGACAGGTCTCCGTGGTGTGAGCCTGCAGGAGATGACAGGTCCTGCCCCAGAGAGCTTGTGGTCTAAACTCTAAATGATTTTGCTGTCCACCAGACCCTGTTAATGGCTGGTTTTTGAGATCCAGCCCAATTTATGCTGCTGCAGCAACATGATTCCTGGTCTCAGCTTGGTGCCCAGTCTCGCCTGTTTCTCTTTCTTTTGGTCCCTGGGCTCTGCCCCTTCCCCAGGGACCCTAATCATCCCCTCCTCACCTCTTCTGCATGGGCTGTGGGTTTCTTGCTGCCAGGCTTGTGTCCCAAGGAGCTGCCTAATCTGCCCCTGTCATTCCCAGTCACAGGCTCTGCACACACCATAGCTTTATGGGGAATGCTTGCAGGGCAGTGGGAAGAGGCAGCCATGGTTTGCACATCAGCTAATTAATTTTCATGACTGAACGGTGCTGCCTGGTCTCTTGTTTATACTCCTCGCCGCTCCCCTTCTCCCCCTCCTCGCTGACACACACACAAGACGACACATCTCGTAGGAACGTCAGCATCCTTCCACAGCCTTGAGACGCGAGCGGTTATTCTGTTGGCTTGTCAAACGCGGGTTTCCCTGCTTCATGGTACACAGGGGCCCCCTGTTTCACATTTGCTGATTCTTATTAGACCCAGCGCACCAGGGCCTTGTCTCTCCCCGCAAAGCAACGCGCCGCATCCCATCCATAAATCCAACCCTGGAACAAAGCCTCTTCTACCCTGCCCCATATTTCTACCCAGCCTGCCCGCTTTCCCCTCTCTCTCTCTCTCCCCCTCTCCCGTGCTGAAGGTTTCCTAGTGCCAGGGAGATATGATAATTCTTGTGAAGAGAGCATGAAATGCCTCTGCTCTTTGTGTCTGTTTAATTCAATGAGAATCCCAGCCCCAGATGTCATGAATGGTGGGCTTTGTGCTGGCCCTTCCTAAGCCCTAACCGCCAGCCCAGCTCTCTGTCTTTCTTGTTTCCCACCACTGGATACTGATTAACAAACTAAATTATTTTTCCTCCCTAATGATGTTTTCCCACTTTGCCCACCAGGCTGGAAGAAGCCACGGGGAGGAAAGAGTTTGTGCAAAGGATGAGATAGCCAGGGAGAAAATTAAAGAGACAGTGTTGCTCTCTGGGCTCTGGCAACGCAGGTCCGCTCGGCTTTATTTCCTTATTAGAGAATGGGGTCGTGTCTGGCTGTATTTGACGTGGCTGGGTGTATTTCAGCCAAGGGATAAGCTTGAAAACATCTGCACAAGGTACGCTTTGGAGCATACCAAGGTCTGTAACTCACTTGCAATTGTGTGTGCGAGTTTGCACGGTCCCAAATTTAAGGTCTCTTTTCCAGCCGTGAGTGACATGCGGTAATTACTTGACATTCGTCCATGCATATGGGAACCTCTTTCTAATTGAGACAAATTCTCTTTTCCTTAATCAGACGTGACTGAGAGTTCGTGAAGTGGGATGCCTTGGGAAGGGCTGGGACGTCTCCACCTGAGCAAGGAGAGGTGAGTCCCTGGAAGTCTTGCTGAAGGATCAAGTCCAACTTGTGCATGGGAGACCAGCTCTTTTACCTGATCCCTCCCTCCCTCCCCCAGCCAAATTCCCAGCCAGGTTTTGAAACAGGGCCAGTTGTTAGCTGCTGCTAGAGAAGACCAGCAGCAATAATCCAGGGAGCCTGGATGGAGCTGAAGGCAGGCGGCCAAGGGAGGATCATGCAGAGCCACCTGCTTTTTGGAGCCCGGCAGTCCCTCCTTGCTGGGCACCAGTGAAGCTGTGGCCAGCAAACACCCTCCTGGAGCAGGGAAAGAGGATGGATGTCTACGTGGTGAGGAGAAAAGGCAGTAGGGAGAGAGCCTTTCAACAGCAACCTGGGGGTCTGAGTTGTGCAGCTGGGAGTCATTGAGAGGGGATTGGTTTGGTTTTTTGATCTAAAAAACAAACAAAAAAACAGAGAAGCCCCCATGCTGGTAGTGTGGGCTCCTCTCAACTGGGACTTGGGCAGGGTCATGTCTGATGGACAGGGCATGACAGAGAGCTGGGTGTGCTCAGGAAAGCTCTGTGGTGGTGCAGGACTCAGCCCTGTATTTATGAGACAATACAATGTATGTATTTATCTCTCACAATTGAGACCTCCAGTCAGAGAGGGCCAGAGCCTTGCCTTTCCCTGTGCACATCTGAGGGGCTTGTTGTGCAGGCTCAGCTTGTAGAGTGGCTGCTCCTCTCAAAGCCACGCTGATGCTATAGTACCCAGCTCTGGTTCCCCTTTTCCTCAGCTTTGACTCAAAGAGGGAATAAATCATGAAAAAGGAGTTGCTTGCCTGCACCCACCAAACCCCTACAAGCACACCCACTGCATCCAGCAAAGCACTGCCTTGTGTGTATGGCCTTTGCTTCCCACTGCAGTCACATCTGACCCTTATTACTTCTGCAAGGTAGAACAAGGCAGGAAAAATGGCTGTGCAGTGAGTTTCTTCATGCGCCAGGATTTATTAAGAACAATAGGGGAAATCAATCCATCTATGTAGAATACATCGCAGGCTGCAATGGGATAAAGCATTTATTCCGCTCTTGAAGGGTAGAGCTATAACTCATGGGAGTTAGTGCTCTGGAGTCCCTTCCCTTCATGTGTGCAAAGAAATGCTTTAGCCCATGGCAACCTACCAGCTATTGAATTTGTGTGGAGAATCTGCTGTCCTTCCCCTCTGCTGGCCCCTTTTTGGAAGGCGAGTCACTCATTAAAACACACCTCTGGAAAAATGAAGGGGCTGTCGGTTCGAAGGCATCTCTGCATCTCAGTTTTACTTGAAACAGAAAGGGTATAGAAATGTCTCAGTGATGTAAAAGCAACCCCCCACCGATTCTGAACGGACAGATTGTGCTTAAACCAATGCAGGATTTGCTGCAACTTTCTGCTGATGCCCAAGGACCAGGCTCTGCAATTACAGTGGAGAGGGATGGGTTGGGGTGTTGTGACAAGGCAAGATGCTGTGCAGGGAGATGTGTATTGTGCAGCTGAACACCTTCGGTGCTGACTAGATAGATGTGTGTGTATATATATAAGTACTCCCTCTGCCCAGCTCTCCACTCGTGGTAGAAGGCATGCAGTGCAAAGACTGGAGCAGTAGTTAGCAGGGGCAAAAGGTGACTGGGATTTGTTATAATCTTTCTGGGTGTGAGAGAGTGTGAAGGCGGGGGGGGCAGAGTGGGTGGCATTAATAGTGAAATGGTATTTTCACTAAGCCTATTTTCACTGGGTCTAATCTATGTTGTGGGAAGAGGATCTCTTCAATAGGGCAGACCCAGCAAGGCTGGGGAGCTGTTTGGAGGGGTCTGGGCAGCTGAGGAGTGTGGGCAGGGGAAGCGTGTCAATTGGGCAGACACGTCAGACGGCCTTCCTCAGCAGAGATGACTTGGTAGGTTGCGTGCTGTTGGGCAGATGGGGTTAATTCTTACACCCAAATCAAAAGGCAACTGAGGGGGGAATGTTTTATTAATGAAAGCAGCCCTTTGTGAGTATTCCTCCTGAGGCACGTTCCCTCCACCCGCTGCCTTCCCCCCTGGCTGCTGTCTGGCCCCATGTCTTGCTCGGTACCTGCTCAGCTGCCACTCACCGACTGATAGGTTTCATCAAGAAATGTCTCCATATGTGTCTGA
Organism: Oxyruncus cristatus; assembly: GCA_013399855.1. Classification (NCBI taxonomy): domain Eukaryota; kingdom Metazoa; phylum Chordata; class Aves; order Passeriformes; family Cotingidae; genus Oxyruncus; species Oxyruncus cristatus. The sequence continues at coordinate 491,087 of VXAY01004576.1, forward strand.
GTCTGGAACCTGGGTATGTGGGGTGGGAGGAGGAGGAGGGATGAGTCCTTGGCCATGCTGGAGACAGGGGTGTGCCACAGGCAGGCATAGCTTGGGCTGTCACAAGTTGCATGTCAGCCCATCATTGTGTGCAATGGTGCTGCAGGAGTCACCTCTTGCTGGTACCAAACAGTGAGAGAACCAGAGTGTTTCTCTGGTAAAAGGTAAAAGAGAAGATTGAAAGTGGCTACTTCAGTGGGCTGGAGATGAAGGAGACAATGAAGCTGGAAATTAGGCTGGGGAGTTTGGAATTGCCTTGCTCACCATCCAACCCCTTTCCCATCCCACTGCCCTGCTGCCTGCCAAGCAATGGGCTCAAGAGAGGAGCAGCAGATTTCTGTGCACCAGAAAGCAGCCTCTCCTTGTCTTTCTTACCCTGCTGTCTCCCCATGCCCATGTCCTCAGGGACCCTGGACAGCTTGTTCTGCCAAAGGACAGGGCCATGGGAGTGGCAAGGGCTGCGCGTGGAGATTATTTCTGTCGCTTTGTTAAAAATAAAACAAAAGCTGGTTTATGACAATTGATTCAGGAGAAAGAGGAAGTGGAGCTCAATTCCCAGAGCACCTTTTAGCAAGGCTCTGCATGTGCGCGCATGTGTCGTACTCGTGTCAGAACTGAGCACCCACGGAAGGCCGGGTCGGGAAATCTCACATGGAAGCGGGGAAAAGACCCCAGTGCATGGCTGCTTCCCTGAGGGAACCCCCGCAGGGCTAATGTTTGATCTGAAGCTCAGTTGTACTCCTCTGAAACCTTGGGATGTCAGGAGCTCGAAGAGAGCCTGGGATGGAAGAGGATGCTATTTGCATTTTCCTATGAATGCATCTATTTGTATAAATCTGGTGTCTCTGTGCATGCGCACACTCCCCTACGCATGCATTTGTTTGAAGAGCAACACGCTGTCCCTGTGGTGTTCTGTGCTCAGGGCCAGAACTGGTTAGTCTGAAATTCAGACTCTTCCTGGAGGAGCTGCAACTCCCCTCCCCGCTTCAAATCTAGTGATGGCTATGGACACAGGAGTCCCGAGATGGTTCACCATGCGATAGTACAGTTTCATTGTGGGGGATGAAGGCTCCCCCTTTCAAATTTGCACAGACATCAAAAGAGTCTGGAAGGTTCAAACAGATCACAACGTAATCAAAATGCCAAGCCACCGTCTGCTTCTGCCTTTGGGTTGACAAGCAGGATTAGCACCCAAGGGAAGCAGGGTGTAATAGTGTTTCACGGGCACTGTGAACAGCCCAGAAGTGTGCGGAGTACAGAAAGGTTAGCCGAAGGGCAGGTCTAGCTACAGACGTACGGTTGGGGGGCGGATTTTAAAGCAAGGAGCTGTACGTGTACAACCTCAGTGGATATTTACTTTAGCAGAAGGCAGGACTCTCCTGTATACCAGTTATGTCACACTGGAAGCAGTTAAAGCTAAACTGGAGAAAGCCAGCTTAAGAGTGGAGATGTGAAACAGCGTGGCGAGGAGCAGCAGCAGTTGACCTATAGTGCTGTCATTATAATGGTGTGGTTTTCCATGTAGACAACCCTGGAGCGGAGCAGCAAGCCTGCCATCCCTTATGTTTCACTGTCTAACTGAGATGTATAACACGGCCCTGCCTGTGTGCAGTTGCAATCACCCTCTGGTTCTCTGCAGAGAACTGGAGCAGATGCCGAATTTTCAACCTGCATCATGTGCCTATCACACCATGTGAAATAGCCCCATCATGGCTAAAGACATGTGAAACACTTCCCAGATACTGCTTTAATGTCAGTAGTTGCTGGTCCTGTCCTGATGACAGCCTGAGATCAGGGATGAGGGTTCCTTGGTTGGTGTTTGGTGTCGCTTGTTTGGAGAACTGAACAATGCTGATGTGTCCACTGCAAAGCTCCTGTAGAGTGGAAAATGTAGCTGTAGCTTTGTCTGTGCTCTCTGTGGAACTGTGCCTTCTCCTTTTATTACTTTTTGCTTTAAATTTGCTTTAAATTTGTGCGTAATCAAGGTTTAGGAAGCTCACTTCTTTAATGGTATCTCTGCCGTTTTTCTTTGGGATTTATTTTGTTTTGGCCAGGAGAAAGGCAGAATTTGCTCATAACTCACTCTCAGAATGCTGGACAGGTGACATCTTGCCTTGTAGCTCTCAGACTGCTGCATCTGTCCAGGCCTTGTCTTCCAGTCCGGTGCCCAGGACTCTCAGGACACACTGAGGCAGCGAGCTGTGCCCTGACAATGGCTGCCCGTGTGGGGATAACGCCATTCCTGTCCAAGGGGAAGGCCACGGAAAGGGCACAGCTGCCTCCATGGCCATGAGCAGGGCCCGGGCAATATGTGCTGCCTGGTGAAGGAGAAGCGTATCAAGACTGTTCCAGCCAGGAGGGCTGAGGAAAAAACTGAGGGAGCGCTGCATGCCCAACGCCTTGGCACATGAGCAGGGCCCGGGCTAAGATGGCCGCTCGCCTGCACACTCTGGCCCACCGTGGCAACTCCCTCTCTCCTGGGGACCTCCTTTCCCGGCTGCCACTGCTCCCGGGTGCCCACCGCCTCAGGGCTGGCGGAAGGGAGCCCGCCGGGACAGGCCAGCTGCGGGCCTGAGGCAGTGTGGGCCCTGGCGGCCATTTTGCGGGAGGCGAGCGCCGCCTGTAAGATGGCCGCATGGGCATGAGGTGGGGTGCAGCGCTGCCTTGTCCTCGCCACGCTGCCTCCCTCACGCTGTCCCCTCCTTATCTTGCTAATTACCGATGAAGGCAGAACAATAACGGGAGCTGGCATGCCCCAGTTCTTTCTCTGCCACCTCCTTCCTCGGGCGGAAAATCTGCGCGCACCCCCCCCCCCCCCCGCCTGCCAGCCCCTCTGTGATATTAACTGAATTAACATACTTCCTAATTTGCCCTGTGTTTTCCCTGCGCCGGCTCCCAGCCGCCTCGTCATGGCTTCTCCAACTGGTGGGGAAGAAGCGAGCGCGTTCATCCCCTCCGCTTGTTTGGTTGTATGCGAAAAATCCTTAATGACATCTAAAAGGGGTGGTGGGACAATAGCCCACGCGGGGTTTGGCAGGAGACGTGCGATATTTACCCCGCCAGACCATCCTCGCTGCCGCTTTGCCGAGGGATTACGACGGCCGCCGTCCCCGCGTTCCTCCATTTATTTATTTTGCCGGTGGCGGGGGGGACGCGTTGGCACGCGGCTGCTTTGTGCGCCTTGCTTCACCTATGAAAAGGACACATTAAGGTGTTGCCATAAACCCCCGGATGACAAAGAAAGCGCCTTTCTCTTCGGCTAGTAGGCAACAATGACAGAAGCCTTTAAAACCATGATTTTTTCCCCCCCCCAACGATTGCAGAAGGCTTCCCCCTAAAAGGAACTTAAATACATATCATTAATTCTAAAGCGCTGAGCTCCTGCTAACTATGCCATGCTTTTTGTTTCTGATAGTATTTGTCCGTTGCAGAGAGCAAGCCAAGGATGCGGAGCCTCCCCCACCCTCCTCCCTTTGTTTAAGTGACAAAATGTTTCTATGTTCTTGTTTAGAAAATAAACCTTTGTGGGTTTTTCAGCTTTTAGTTTTATTTTTTTTTCCATTTATCGTGGTGTGAAATCCAGACTCCCCTTCTTCCTATATCTTGGGAATCCATGTTCCTCATGATCAATTTTCCCTCCTTTATCTAAAAATACAACATTATTTTATAGCATTACTCTGAAAACGCAGCAGTAATATTTTGAATTTGAGTATTTGGAGCTTCAGGATATTGCAATATTTTTTTTTACAAGCGATGAATGAAATCCAATGATTTAAGTGTGTAATGCACAATACAGATGCCATGCATTGTAAATACATTTCAGGGGCATAAAATCCAACACAGAGAGCCAGTGTTCCACAAAAGCCGGGAGTCCAAAAATAACTGTAAAAATGAATTGTCTGTCGGGACGAATCTCTCAGATCCAAGCCCATATTTGCAGGGTTACAATATACAACTGGCTTACTTATTGGCATAAATATCTCATTTTAAAATGCCAATGATAAACTGAAAAAGAGGTGAAGGAGATATTTGACTGATTACTGGATGCCATGGATTCCGTGCATTTAATTTCATACTTACATGCTATTTACTTATCCCATGTTTATGGGTATGCGCTTTAGCTTCGTATAAATCTCTCCTGTCTGTCTGTCTCGCTGCGTTCTTTTCTCTTCTGCCATCCCATCTGCTTCTTATGGTCTTTCTCCTGAAACCACATCACAGGATCTGATGGGGATAATGGGAATCCGCCTCTGGTCTCTATCATAAACATGCCAACGTAGGCTATTGTGTCAGGAGCCGGCGGTCACCAGATGGTGCTTGGTTGCCCAGGGTCTGTGTCGCTGGGTTTGGTCTCTTGATAAACCAACAGCTTCTTTAGCACTGTGTTTTCCCCCAGGATCTACCTACCCTGGCTGAGGAAGTTGTAGGGACCTTGGGTAATGCACCCCAAAGGATGAAATCCTTCTGGGTGCGTTGGGCGCTTTGCAGCCTCAGCCATGCAGCTGTGAGCTGCCCTTGCAGAGCTGAGGTTTGTTAATCCCTGTGCTCAGCTGTGTTCACCCTGTCTGCATTCCTGGGAAGGAAAATGAATGTGGTAGTTTAGGACTGAATGCTGTCTCCATGCGAAAAGTGGTCCACGTCAAGTTGAGCAGACATCTTGCTATCTTTATGTATTGGGCTTGGGAAGACAGGGCAGAGATATCTCTGTGGTGCAGACAAAATCAAGCCATCTCCTCTTGCCTGGGCTCTCAGACAACCCTTGAGTGTCTGCAAAAGGACTGGCTTGTGCATGTATCATTGAGAGATGGAGATGTTACAGACAGGGAATAAGGTATGGGACTTTCCCTGTGAAAAAATGTCCTCCAGCCAGGAGAGACTCGGGGACAAATCCTACTTTTCATTTGGTGCCTATATGTCTTCAGGAGGTCCTGGGCATTGTTGTGCATGTGAGCTGCAGAGGGGGGATTAATGCAGAAATAAAGATTGAAGATAAAAACAGTGAGAGCGATGGCTCTTCCTGAACGCAGACAGATGGAGAGAGCCTGGCATAATTACATTTAGCAAAGGGCCGCCATGAATGAAACCAATTAAAGTGGAAGCAATGCTCGTATGAGAGAGTGAGGGAGAGAGGAAGGCAACCACCTCTCTGGGTCTTCTTGAGCATCCACCTTCCATCGGGGTGAGTCCTGCACAGTCCCCAAGTCATGGGTGAGCTTGTGCATGCACCTTCCTCCTGGCTTAGGGGGACTTTGTTCATCTGCCAGGGTGAAAAAAGAAGGGAATAGGAAACATCGGGTGCTGGCGGGGCCGGTGTGGAGCTGGCTTGCAGCCAGCCCCAGCCTTGCCGTCTCCATTGTCTCATGGCTTTAATGCGTGCCTAGAAATCCAGTATTTAGGATTCAGGTTACCGTTGTAAAGCAGAAAGGTCGTGCTCAGCGCTGCTTGGCGTGGATTCCTCTGGCAGCTCTTTTGCCTGTGTGCCCCATGTTGGGATGGTGTTGGCGGAAGGCCTGGGGCTGGGAGGCTGTGAGGAGCACGTCTTTTCTGTCTCTGGCATGGTGTGCACCTTGCAAGGGATGCTGCTGGCTTTGGGATTTAGGGAGGGCAGCGGGAGGTGTTCAGAAAGCCACACAAAGGAGAGGTTTGCATTTCCTGGGCAACCAAAGCTGAGCATGCCTTGCTGACAAGCTTGGCATAAAATCTAGCAAGGCAGGATCAGTGTGTCTCTTCCTTTGGCTCTCACTTGGTGGGAGCTTCGTGAGTAGCTGCTGCTGGTGGCCAAAGCTAGGAGAGGCTTTTGGGACTGTTCCTCCTGATTTCATTTGTAGTCCCAGAAATGGCTGTTTTCCAGCTTTCTTTCCTTCTTCTACTATCCTGCTCTCAAGGGGAGGTGCCTTTTGAGTAGAAGAGCAGCTGGCAAGGCTGGACTAGAATAATTCACAGGGGTTTTAGTACAAAGCTTGGGATTTGGGGTGTCTGTAGCAAATCCACAGCAAGTGTAATCAAGGACTGTTTAAAAGTCTCAGTTCTCACTTAAAAGTAATAGAATTATGCTAACAAGAAATGTATCTAGGGACATTGCAAGGAAAACTCTGGAAACAAGTCAAAGACCTCGTAGGGCTTAGGCATTACCAGTCTGAAAAAAAATCCCTCCATATACTTGGCTTTTTTGGAATGAGGCTTGACAATTTTGGGGATTGAGACTTAAAGCTCAAGCCTGACAGTCCAGGATACTGCATAACACTGAACAGGGATTGAAAGAGAGCCTGACAATTCAAAAGTGTCATGAATCACACTGGGTTGGATAGTGGCTGGCTTGGGTCTCAGGAGAGATCCCAGCCACTGTTGTATGGCCCTGGGCACAGAGAAACTTGGACACAGAGGTCTGTGGTCTGGAAGGTAATAAGTGGTGTTGTTGGTCCCTGGCACCCTACTATGTAAGAGACCAAGTGAGCGATACACATCTGTGTACATGCTTCTGGAGGCGGTGGGGACATAGCTGTGCAGACGCTGCTGTGCCTGTGGACATGTATGTCTCTGTCTCATTCTGGGAACAGCTTGAAAAACAGTATTTGACTTCCACAGAGCCAGTACTCAGAATAAAAATGCCTTTTAAAATTTATTTGGTCCTTGCTTTAACTGAGAGGTCACGTACTGTGTGCAGCACTGTGGAAAACTGCTTAAGAGCCAGAGGAGGAGATGCTGTCTCTGTGGTGTCCTCATGGGACCGTGCAGGATCTCCCCAGGCTGCCGCAGACATGTCCCAAGTTGCCACTTGGACCAGTGTCTCAGGGGAATGTGTTCCTTCAGTCCATTTGTGATACATTTCATAGGCATTGCCCTCGTCCCAGTGGCCGCTTGTCTGAACGTGCTATTACGGGTGTGAGTTTTAATATGTCTTATGCAGAAGTACTGGAGCTCTCCGAAATGAAGGGCAAACTGCATGCGCGAGTCTGGACTTGTGCAAGCATTTCAAGCAGTTGTGGTCCTGCACTGTCCCCGGACTGGGCTTCCTCATGGCCTGGCACTGAGAAGCAGAATAGAAATGGAAGGCTTATGAGTGGGTGTGAGCCTGGGACCCATCTGACTCATTTTGCTTGCAATCAGGTGGATGGGTGATGTGTCAGAGCAAGCTGAGAGCTTGGGGAGGAAACAAATAGTTCACATAGATAAGTGCTGGCTGGGGAGCCCATCAGGGGCCTGTTCCCTTTCAAAGGGAAGATCTTTCCTGCAGCTCGTTGCATTTCTGTAGGCTCTGACTGACTTCTGCCTCCCTGCCTCCTTACCATCCCCAAATGCCAGGGGTTAAAGGAGTGCCTGCTATTGCTGCAAGTGCTTGAGGATGTGGTAGGAAATGGCTGGTCTTTGCTAACTCATCAGCATCGTGATTGAGTGCTGGGAAACAAAGGCTCCAGTTTCTGCATTCTCTTCATCCTTCTTCCCTTCCTTCATAAACCCTAGAAGAAGCTGCTGTACTGATACCGCAGGATGTTTCTGTAGATTCCTCTCTGGGTGTATGGATGTGGAGGGGACTGTCTTATTGTGTGCACTGGGATGAGGATGGTGGTGACGTGCTTTATTCCAGCCTTGGATCAAGCACTCCTAGGGGAGACATGACTGGAAGAACATCTCCTCTGCTTGGACTATTCCCAGTTGCAGCTGTCTTGAAGCCCTGCAGAGTGCCCTTGTGCCTCCTTTGGGGAAGAGCTGCCTGTGTTGACCCATTTGAGCATGGAGCAAGCAGAAACAGCCACAGATGCCTGCTGCAAGCAAGGCTTTGGTTGCTCCATGTTGCAAAGGCAGCACCTGACCACCAGGGTCAGCCTGGGATTGCTGGTACCAGTGCTCAGCAGGGCCAGCATACCTGGCTGAGGAGCTGGGAGCTGCAAGGATCTGCCAAAGAGGAATTCTCTGCATCATGGGGGGCGTTCACATTTGTGTCCTCTGATCAGACCCACTCAGTAAGAGTCATAGTGGAAGACAGGGACACAGGGTGTTTGAGCTGCGTGCTGTGCTCCTGGGGGACTTGCTTTATGGCTGTGCAGAATTAGTCTGTGTTTTCTAGGCCACCTTTGAAAATGGCTGAAAATTTGCTTTCTGTAGCCTAAAAACTGAGCTCTGTGTTTGGGTCCTTAAATAAAAGGCAGGGACTAGAAATCTCCTGTGACCTGAGACCCCAGACAAACTATGAATGGCTCAGTGAGGGTGGAAATGGGCTTTGCAGTTTGCTTTGAACACAGTGAAGTGTTGCTGCTGTTGTTCCCCCAGTTTGGCCACAAGAGCCATGTTGAGGAGCATCCCAAGTCCTCTCTGCTGCCTGAAGCTGCTAGGGCAGAAATGTGTCCTTTGGCAGGGCTGTCTGGTTTGGGAAGGACTGGACTGGACTAGCACCTCTTTGGTGCTGTGCCTTCTTGGCTGTGCTTGGAAGGGGTGTGTGGGCACAAGGCCACCAAGCCCAGAGAGAGGGGACGTCTCCGGTGACGACCACTCACGTTGCCATGCAGCCCTGAGGAGCGGGAGGCTGTGTGTCAGCCCGATGGAAGCTCTCTGCAGGTCCTCCTGCCCGAGGAGCTGGCAGTGACACATTTCTGACACAAACTGAGAGGAGATGCTGGCGTGAGATCCCGGTCATGTCATCTGGGATCAGGTACCAAACCCAGCCGTGGCTGCAAGCAGTGAAGGAAGCAGCTGCCCCAAGCGATGGTGAACATGATCCAGAGCTAATCCTGAGGTGCCTGCTCCCTGTGTGTGCCTGCGGCGAGGTGCTGTCCTCCAGGTCTCCCAGCCCCACACCGTAACTGCTCCCAGGGCTCTGGCTCTCTGTAGAGGGATGCTGTAGATGCCAGAGGGATGCCGGCTGAGGATGTGACGGGTTCGCACTGGGCTCGCATTAGATGACGGGTGCCGGCTCCACAGGGTGCAGGCACAAACATCTCAGGGGGATTTGCTTTCCTGCAGAGCCTACTGCTCTCACAGGAAGATGGAAGAATTCTGGTCCTAAAGGGATGAACGCTGCCTGCACTTTGAAGGCAGACATTCCAGGAACCATAGGGAAAAAAAGACACCTACTGATTTTTTTTCCCTTTTTTTTATTTCTCCCTGTTTCTGTCTGCCTATCAGCCTGTCAGCCAGCTAGATGCTAATCCACAGCAGCAGCAGCACAAATAAAGCTAGACTAGAGGGATGCTAATTTATGCCTGGATTTCATGCTTTGTTTTACTTCTCCACTTTATTGGACAGAGTAGGCTTTGTGAGTGACGTAAAATGTTGCGTGTGCTCTCCCCATGGCAGGTTACTGCACATGCAGCAGGAGAAGTTCATTTCTCCATAGCCCCTGCAGCCTTGCATGTGCCTTTCTCTGCCTCCCCTGGGTCATTTCAGGGGCGGTCATTCCTGATAAACCTCTATCTGATGAGGACCCGCTCTAAGTTTTGTTGCCCTGTATGTGAAACCCAGGGATGTGTTTTCAGTCTCATTGTGTCTTCTCTGATGGTGCCAGCATTTATGCATCTAAACTGTAATTTTTTATGCTCTTGCTGGGTAACCAGAGTACAGCCTCTGCAATTTGCATGAATAAATGTCATGTAAAATCATCCGTTCGTGGGTAGTGACCAGCTGAAAAGTTATGTTGGGAGGCAATCTGTTCTGAGTGATCTGTTTAATGAGATATTGGGATTTACACCTCTTAGTGTCTGAGGGGAAAAGCATGTATAGATTTAAGGTCACAGCCCTGAGGTGACCTTACCTGTGCGGTGCAAGTAGGTGAGGAGTTTTATTACTTGTTGCTTATCAAACTCAGAGTGTTAAACAGCTTCATAAGCTCTGGTGAGCAAAAGCCTTTGAAATGCACTGTCTTAGAATACAGGAAAATTTAAAGAATTGTCAAATAGGTTTTAATAACAGAGGGTCTTGCAGGGTTTCCTAGAAGGGTCTTGCATGGGATCCACACGAGGACTGTAAGGATATGGAAAAGGAAGGATCAGCTGTCAGAGGCAGGGAATGGATGTGTTGAAAGATTGTTGAGGTCTTCAGCTCCCATTAGAGGCAAAGGGGAAGAGATGCCCAAATACCTTTGAGTCTTTGTGCTTACCAGGCTGGTTCTGATTCTTCCCTGCAGCCAAAGCTCCATGAGCAAAGCAGCAAATCATAGGTGAAGGAGAGAACAGCCAAGACGGAGCTAAAGGGGGCTTTGAAATGGCCACATTGGCAGGGATCTATGAATTCCTTTGCTTTTTCACCCAATTTTTTCACAACTCCTGCTGACCTCTGCAAGCTGGGGGAAAGAGCCCAGAGGTGGGTCTTGTACCGAGGTCTGTCCTCAGCTTCACCAAGTTAAATCCTAAGTCATGATTTAATTGCGTTCAGTAAAAGCTTCCCAAATTTACAGCATGGAAATGAGAGCAGGATCACGAGTGTCCTTGTTTCCCTTTACCGTCAAATAGCTTTTCTCAGCCTTGACTCCTGCAAGCTGATCTCTGTAGGGTTTTATTTCATTCGCTGTCTTCATTGCCCTATTAAAACAACAGCTCTGTCCCCGAGTCTCTGCGTGTCACTGTGTGTCGAGTGCTTATCCCTGTGTATTGGGGCACAGGAATGTGGCAATAAAACCACTCACAACCACTTGTTTGGATAAAAAGCACAGATTTGCTTACTTGGCAGTAGTTTCGCTTTTTTAAAGCAGAAATGTTTGCACAGGTGACTTGTTTTGTCGCAGTGGTTGTGGGAAAGAAATGTTTTGCCTCATGCATGTTCTCGTGTTTCTGTGTGACATTTTGCCCTGCCTTGTTTATAGCAATGTCCAGGAATCTCTAAGCTTTCCTCTTATGGAAAGCAAACAAAGGTCTAGGGGGTGGATCTGGTTGCAGGAGCAATGTCGGAGGAGCTGGGCTACCTCTGCCCACCGAGGCAGGGCTCATGTGGGTTTGCATCACAGCTTTTCTCTTCTCTGACTAAGCTGATGGACAGGAATAGTTTTGTACTCCTGAGGTGCATCTGTTTGTGTAGGAGGATGTGGGAATGTGGCATTTGTCTTTGCAACTTTCGCTGGGCTCCTCAATCAGGCTATCTTTGGGCTGATATCTGCTCAGATAGGGGGGAACCTCTGGGCAGCATCACATTTTGCATGGCGCGGGTCCTCACGTGCAAACGCCGCAGGTTTACAGAGGTATCTGGCTTTGTGCGGGTCTCAGAGCCAGCCTCTTTGAGGTCTCTTTGTTTTGTCTCCCTCTGGGTATCTTGTGCGGATGCATTTGCATATATGGAAAACGTTGTCATCGTCTGCTCCCCCTCCCCAGCTCCCGTTCTCTTTGCCCTGCTGGCTCATGGGCATTTCCAGCTGAACAGATCTGCCAAGGCCAGCCAAGCGCGGTGGGGCTGGGGGCTCACACCCCCCATCTGTACCTTTGCAATTTCCTTCCCCAGGCGTGGCTGGGGGTGGTCAGGGCATTGGGGCATTTTTTTTCCTATTTTTTTTCCCCTGGTATTTAATAACTAGCAATAGGCACACAGTGGGGGCATGAAGGGAGTCTGGTCCATCCCCTGAGCCCCCAACCCTGACACCCTGCTGCTCCCTCCCTTTCTTCTCATGTCTGGCAGCAGCACCAAAGAGAGCAGTCCAAACCATGCAGTGAGGCTGCTTGCTTGCTCTAAATCCATGAGGCCAGGTTTATACACTTTTTGTTCCTGCCTGGAAAGCCTTGGAGTGGTTATACCAATAAATCCCTTGCTCCTCCATGAAGATGTCCTTCCCAGGACATTTTAAGTCCCTAATCCTCTCCAAGGCATCTCTGGCTCTATCTTCTCTTCTCTAACCTGTACTTGCCCCCCTGCTGCCAAAGACTTGAATGCCCTGAGGCTTCATCCCTCCAGTCTGCCATCTCTCCATGCACCTCTGAGCAGCCCTGCTTCTGCTCCCACTCCACTGTCCCGACTTCCCGCTGCCCGCCTCACACCGGGGACAAGCTGGGCCATTGGAGCGACCAGGGGCGGAAGAAGGGGGTGGAGGAGAGACGGGGCAGCTGCGAGGCTTGTGTTAGTAAACACTTCCTTGGGTTCACATTTTAATTCCTTACCCCCCTTCCACATCTTCTCCCCCATCCTTTCCCTTTTCTATATGCTCACACAATGAGACCATTGTCAAGGGGTGATTTGAATGAGGGGTCTCCGGGCATGTTCCCAGCATTGTCAAACAGAGTGGGAAAAAACCCACAACTCCAGCCTAGCCAGGAGGACCAGACCAGACTGAGACAGATGCCTAAATTAGTGACAAAGCCTTTTGAATGTCCCCCCTAGACAAGGGTTGCCTTGTGCATGCGTGCGTGTGTGTGTGCATGCTCGTGGGTGTGTATTTGTGGCTGGGTGGCAGCTTGCATGTCTCCCCATGTTAATTAGTTTTGCATGCATGTCTGATAAGGTGCCAATGAATATATTTGTACTCCTTCCATTGGCGAAAGCTGTCTCAGCGGTGGGGGAGATGCGGGGTGGTGGGGGTGTGCTCAGTGCAGCCTGGCAGCCCGGGGTAATTGAGCTGTGTGGAGCCAGGAGAAGAGGGGGAGAGGGTTGCATCGGCAGAGCGGGGCTTCCCAGCGATGGGATCTGCTGCTTTCCTTGCAAGTCATGGAGAGTTTAAAAGAGAACTGAGCCTTTTTTTGGTTCACTGGCTCTTTCTCTTCATCTTGGCTGATTGTCTGGCTGAGGGTCTGTATGCTCTTTCTTCTCCTCTGCCCTGGGTGTCTGTGTCTCTCAAGTCCCTTAAAAGGTGTTTATTTCCATTGGATTTATATCCATCTTTGTATACACACATACACATGCAATCACTCACACAAAGCACCAGCAACAAAACCCTTGCCTGCTTCTCCAGCAAGGGAGTCAAATCTGCTACCAGTTACAAAATATGGGGGGGAAGTGAAGCGTGTGTGTGCCAGGGGTGGAGCAGTGGAAACAGGCAAATGGAAATGCAGAACAGGAGTTGGAGAGACAGAGATAACGTGCGCTCTAAAGGATTTATCAACATTTGCTCAGGATAGAGTTATTAATTACCAATGCAGAGAAAAGTCTTTCTACATCCCCAGCGTATGGACCAGCACATAATGTCATTCCTAGAGTGCTGTTATCATCCATCCATCCATCCATCCATCCATCCATCCATCCATCCATCCATCCATCCATCCATCCATCTGCATTCTGTAGGTTCACACAAGAATTCATTGTATGCGTAGGGCTGTAAACACCAGTTCACATCTAATTAATTTCCTTTCTAAATTAATTTTGCATCCTTTCCCTTAAATGAACAAGACTTAAGAGCACACATACGTTTCTTGAGCAGAACGGGAAAAAACTCTTTAATGGGCCAAGATGTCTTTTCTGTCTGTGGTCCTGTCTGTGTCTGAGCAGCTGCCAGATGCCAAAAGAGGGAGTTAGATGGCCCAAGGCTGCTCTGAAATGGAGGTCATTTTGGAAAGTTTTGTTGGAGCACAGTTTGCCTGCTGTGGAGTTTGGTGGCACGCAGTTTTATCTTTGCTCCTATTTGCTTTGCCTTATGTTCCATACTTGGGTCCTGGTGCACTGAAGGGGTGGAGAGCAGGGCTGGCCGTGCAGAGAGCCTGGGTGGGAGATGGCTTGGTCCAATCAGCAGAGCATAGGGCTGACTTCTTCTGATGAGCTGGCTTGGGAGGAGAAGGAAGGTCCTGATGAACAAGGTAAGGTGGTCATTGGCATCAGGTTCAAGTTGGGAAGGGCTGACACCTCTTCCCATGCTGGCTCTGCAGCTGCACTGGGCTTTCCTCTGCTACTGGGAGGGAAGCTGGGAGGTGACATGGAGGGATGGTAGAGTAGCCAGGAAGTGACAAAGCCACCTATCTGGGGGAGAGCTGACAAGTCCCCAGCAGGGCAGAGTGGGCTGCAGGAAAAGCAGCTCTGCTTTGTGCTCGGAGAAGTCCAGGAACATTGTCAGGGCCAGGCTACACCTCCCCATCGACCTGCACAGGGTATCTCTGAGGGAGCCCGAAGAGTGCCCCAAAATCCTCACCACCATTCCATCTGTAGGTACAGTGGGCTGTTCATCACTAATGTGCAAGAAAAAGGGACTCCCATGAAACACAGGTCTTCAGTTGGAGAACAAAGGCAATTTCATGTGACTTATCAGCAGTGCCTAATTGCGCAGGGTGAATAATGAGCAGCCGGGGAGGCAGCACTGCGGTCCCTCCACGAGCTGCAGCTGGTGGCCGCGGCTGGAAGCCCCAAGTCAGTGCCAGCAGATCGTGGGCATCCTCAGAGAGGCGCAGCCCCAGTGCTCTTCCTCAGTGCTTGTCTCAGAGCCGCTTGGACTCCTCCATTGCAAAGTAATGGTGTTGATCCCACATGGATGTAAGAGGGGAACCTGCTGTTGGAAAAAGTCACTCTGCGGTTGCTCGGACCTTTCGTTTACGCAGAGGGTAAATGTGTCACCCATGCCTGACCCAGATGCAAGGTGGCCTTTAATCACAAAGAAGAACCAGGCAAAGTGCTTGCAGTTCTCTCCCTGTCTGGTGCCTTGTCCCTGAGCTGAGGGACCCCTTCCAGCTGATCTCCCCCTGCTCTGCCCTCCTCTCCTGTTTGCGCATCCCTATCTCTCCTTAATTCTCCTCCCAAACTCTGGGCAGGGCTGTGGAAACCGCTTTGTCAGAGCTCCTCGCCACGTTGATCTGCCAAAGGGTTTTTTTCCCTTTCCCCGTTGGGATGACTATTCCCACACAAGCAAAGCCTCTTAATGAATCCGTGGCAGGAAAGTAGGTAACGTGCTCGCCCTGCCAAGGCTGCTTGGCACAGCTGGAGTCACGTAATCGGGCTGGGCTGCCAGCCGGGGACAGAGCAGGAAGAGTTAAACTGAGGACAGCGCAGAGATAACTAATCCTTGCAAGAATACTTTTGAANGGGAAGAGTTAAACTGAGGATAGTGCAGAGATAACTAATCCCTAACAGGAAGAGTAGCAGAGACCTCCCTGTCCTTCATCATCCTCCCCCTCCATTCATGGACTCTTCCTCCCTCTCCACCACATCGTATTCCTCTCCCACATCCTCCCTTTACTTATTTCTTCTTCCGTCTTTCTCACCCTCCTCTTCTCCATTGCTTTCTCACTCCTCCTCCCTGATTTCCCTCCCACCCCCTCCTCCAGCCTGGTCTTCTCTCACATGCTCCGTCATGTCTTCAGAGCTGGTTTTTGAGTGGGACTGAGGGACAGTGTATTTGGACTGCGGTGGAGGTCACAGCTATATGGGGATTGTTTAAAAGAGATTTGCCCACATCCCAGCCCATGTGACCAGCCTCAGCTGCAGGTCTCTCTTTCTTAATCTGGAGATAAGCGTGATTATCCGAGGAAGGGCTGTTCGGAGCTTTGTAACTGTGACAGGGGAGCTTTCAAGTCGCACTTTGCTGGCAGAGCAGCGTTTAAAGCCGGGGAATCAGATTCCAAGCGTGGCTTTGCATCTCTTTTCTGCTGGGAGCATGGTGCAGGGCTGGCAGTGGGGATGGGAGCTTTATTAGGACTTTGCTTATGATGCGGAAAAGGAGTTAGGGGAGGGAAACGGGGGAAAGAGGGAGGTGAAAAAATCCCAGTTTACCATTTCCCCATCAGTGATGGTGTAGGAGAGATTGGCACTGATTCAAGGGGACAGGCCAGCCTGAACCCTGGTGTAGAGCAATAAGGTCCATCAACCTGGGGTCTGGCTTATTTTTAGCCTGGAGTCGTGTCTCCTTGTTCTGTGCTACCATGCCTCGCTCTGTTGAATCCCTCACACAAGAGGTCTCTGGGGCCCTGTTTGGAAATGAAATGCTGTTTTAGCAGCTCCCATGGTACAGCTTCCCCGGGAGAGATGGCAGGGCCAACTTTGCTGCCCGATAAACACATCGTGCCCTAGCACTCAAGGCAGCCAACTCCCTGTCCCTGTCCCGAGAAATATTTGCTGGAGATGGGCCCTTGTGGGGCATCTCTGCAGCCAAGGCGGCAGTGTAGGGACAGATAGCAATTGTGTAGTTTAACATTATATCGGTGTCTTGTATTGCTGGAGGCCGAAATATTTAACATCTCCTACAAGTGACACTGTCCCCAAAGATTTCTGTGGCTGGGACAGGCATCAAAATAGGGTTTAGTGGAAATGTTCAGCTCTGGAGCAGGCACTGGTTTGCTTCTATTTGTAGACTAGAAACTCAGAGCAGAGACTTGTAACAGCGCTTCTTTTGATGGAGGTGGGTCAAGGAGAAAGAAACCTGGATGCATGCCAAGGGCAGGAATCTGGGGCAAGGTTGAATCAGGACAAAATGCCAGCTCTTTGGACCGTCACTTGGGCAGGACTCACTGTTCTTGCTGTATCCTCCTTGGAAACAGTTCAGCTTCCAGCACGGCAGCTGAAGCCAGCCTGATCCAAAGGACAACCTGAATCCCATCTGCTCCCCCCACACCACCCATTCTTAGGAGGTGGGAATTTGCAGTGAGAACACCAAACAGTCCCTTTGGCTGGGCTTGTTCGTGGAGGGGCAGTTTCTTACCTGTGTCAGGACAGTGAGGGAAAGAGTACATCGCTCTTCTTCGTCTCCCGTGAAGGCACATCTCATTTTCGCATCATCATTCTGCCATGGTGGCCAGCCAGCCTTAAAGCAGCCCAGGACATGTACCTGTGCTTGAGGATTAAAGTGTGTCTCTGCAGGGCAGGTAGTTCAGTTTATCGCCAGTGGTTGCAGAAGGGAAGCGGTTGCAAATGCATCATCTTGAGAGCAAGCTCTGAAACATCTCCCACGTTGCCTGCCTGTCTCTGGAGCCCCACACAGCTGCTCTGTGGGTGGAAGCTCTCTTTTCCTTGTGCCCCCATGAACTTTATTTTTTGCTATTTTTCTTTGTATGCTGCTTAGATGAATCCTCTTCAGTGCCTACAGCTTATTCCAGGGCTTTACTGAGGATCTGGCCTACACATATAGCCTTACTCCAGGGCATGGCTCTTGAAGAAACTAGATGGACACAGCATCTTTTTAGTCTGGTGACTGTAAGACCAAACAGCCCAAATCCCAATCTGCAACCGTGTTGCGCAGATAATGCCTGTGCCCCAGAGGAGAACAAGAGCTCCCCTTGAAATCCCACAGCCTCGGATCCGGCAGCGGGAACGTGGGCAGGAGTCTGTAGGTGTTGGCATGTGCAGGCAGGAACACATGTATGCCAGGGCAAGCGTGCCCATCTCTGCAGGCACAGTCCCACGCCTGTCTCTGCACCAGCCCATCTCTGTGCACTGGCCCCACGTGAATCTGCCCCATACCTGCCCGAAACGAGGGTTCGGGGGCGTAGGGCGACTGCGAGGGCTGATGGCAAATTTACCCATGGTAAACAAAGGGAAGCACAGTAGATGGGATTAATGGAGAGATCCGTTTGAGATTCAGCAGGAGAAGGTTTCCTGATGCAACAAGGAGCTAAAAAATGGAGCAATGTGGTACATACGGGTGTGAGATCAAAGGCTGTGACAGGGCCAAGTCGGAGGAGAGGTTGGAGCCAGGAGCAGCTTCAGTTCCTGGGTGTTGGGTGATGCTGAGGAGGGTGAAGGAAAAGCACTGGCTACCCTGAACAAAAGCAGACGGGAGATGGGAATGGGATGGAGGGAATGAAGCAAGGGTCACAGAACAACAAGCATCAATCTCAGACATTTTGGAGGACCAACTGGGTGGCTTTCCATGCTGGTTGAAAGATGGGCTGGAGAAGGAGGCTTGCACTGGGTGAGGATGTGCAAGGTGGTTGTGGCCCATGACAGGGAGCCAACAGAGTCCTGCGAGTTTGAGGCACAGAGTGGCTTTGGGATAAAGAAGCTGTCACAGTGACAGGGTGGGCGGTTTCCAAAAGGTGAACAAGGTTTCCAGGATGGAGAAAAGAAGCTCCACAGCTGGGAGGAGCTGAGTCATTTCTCCAAACACCACGTTAGGCCAGGTGCTGGAGTTTGAGCACAAGCTGGGCAGCAATGCATGCAAGGGACTGGAATGCCTGCACAGCATCTTTGAGCCATACTGGGCCTGCAGCTCACCCTGTGGCGCCAGGACTCTGTGGGGTCCAAGGGGAAGGGAAGAGCTCGGGCAGCTGCATTTGGATTTTCCTTAGACTCACCCAAGCATCCACCATGTCTGCACTGGTGTCTGAGACCCAGGGCAGATTTGGGCCCTTGCTATCGTTGCTGTTGGCCAGGGCTGTTTCATACAATGCCCTGGCACCTTGGTGTGTTAATCCAGTTTTTGTGATTGATGAAAAGCAAAAATCTTGACCAAAAAACATGTTTGCTTGCAACCTCATTGCCATAGTAACGGAGGTCCTGAGGACACCTCTGAAGTAGGTCACCATGGACCCCGTTTTGCTGCATCTCCCAGCATGGCACGACTCCAGAAGCAGGGTGCACCCACCACAGTCAAGCCAGACATCACCCTGGCACAGCCCGAATCTGCTCAGGAAAGGCCAGGCTGGCAAACTGCTCTCTGGTGACAGCATGCACGGGTGCCAAGGGCTGTCCTGTACCTGATCACAGGAAACTTCTGTCCCTCCTGCTGCCCCCATGCCAGCTTGTGGTGTCCCCCAAGTCAGGGCTCCCTTCCATCCTCCCCTCTCCCCATCCCCCACCTCCTCGCTGCCTCCCTCCCCCCTTTCCCCCAGCGCCTCTCCTCCTGCTTTGCATAATTTTCCATTTTCAGTGTCCCCTTTTCTTTTTCTCCTCTCCATATGGTGCGTCCCCCTCTCTGCCTGGCGCTGGAGCCATCCTTAACAAGCTCAGCAAAGCCCTCTCTCTCAGGGGCTGCACATGAAAGATGCTCTGTAAAAATAGAGGCTGGGACAGAGCTCCCCCTTTTTTGCCCCTTGATTTATATGGGGCTGGGATGTGGGAACGTATCCGAGTCTCATTTTAGAGCTGCCGGGTGCTTGTGCCTGTTCTCTCTGGCCATTCAGTGCAGACCCCCAAGGCCAGCTCGTCCCCAGCCTTTGATCTGCAATGCAGAAAGAGTGGCTGGGGCAAGTTTGTGCCTCTCATCCAGCCCTTGCCCTCGTTTTGGCTGGCAGGGAGAGATGCCCTGTCCTGCCACACCAGGGAGAGGCCATGCCCTTTGCTCTCAGTGTCCGGTGGTCTTTTCCAGCTTGGCTATTTTGGCTCCCCCCTACATCCCTGGCACCATGAGGACCTTCGGTCTCACCAGGTCTCACCAGGCTGGGTCATGGTGAAGCAGCGGGTCGTGGGATTTGTGATACACAGCAACTCTGCACATCTAACCCACCACTACCCCTCTCCAGCTCCACCGTGGACACTTGCCAGTGAGCACCCAGGGATGAGTGGAGGGTGCCGGGGCTGAGCAAAGGCTACTGGGGCTGGTGATGCCTGCCCAGCATTTGATGGGTTAAGCTGGTCTACAGCTAATTTCTCCCAGCAGCTCCCCTCCTCCTCCTCATACTTCTGTATGCAGCAGGCAGGGCCTCAGCGCAGGTTCCTGCACTGAGCTGTTGCCAGGGGAGTAGTTAGGCGAGTCTGAGCTATGTGGGGAAAAGGCCCGGGCTGTCAAAGTGTCTGAGATGAACCATAGCCCGGTCCCCCTGCAGCTGGGCCCAAGCATGCATCAGCCCTTGTTTGGAGCCTGGGAATGGCAAAGCCCAGGGAGGTTCAAGGGCAAACTTGCTATTCATTAGTCAGGGGTCCTTGACGTTCCCACTCTCTGTCTCCCTTCTTCTTCTTCTTCTCTTTTCTGTCCCTCTTTTGACAGATTCCTGGGTGCTTTTGGGGAAAGCTCCCCTCCTCCTCCTCGCCCCGGCAAAAGCCCTCCACATAAACTTCCCCAGCAGACAAGGCAGGAGGACAATAACGTCAGGGCCACGATGCAAACGAGAACCAGCGGAGCAGCCACGTCCCCTGGGTGTCCTTTCTCCCTGGTCCTTCCTGCGCTGCCGCGGGAGAGCCGACGCATTCATTTCACTCATCTTGCCCATCGCCGATGTTTTATTATCTTGATGCTTGCAGGAAATTGTAACTTGAGATAAGGAAAATGTCAGCCGCCTTCTCCTCTCTCCTGTAGCCCAAAGCGCCGGGAAGTTCCTCCGTAGGAAATGTAAATGCTTGCCCAGGTGCAGAGGATGAGCACGAGATGGAGGGAGCCTCGAGAGGCCGTGCGAGCATCTCCGCCAGGAGATAAAACTCGCAGCGTAGGCGTAACACGGAGCCTCCCTCCCACCCCGCTGAACGGAATATTTCATAGCTCTTAGAAGCCGAAGCTCCCTTGTAATTATCCAAAGCAAACAGCACGTGTTATTAGTTTAAAATGATTTTTTTTTCCCCCTCCCCGGGCCCCTGGAGCAGAATGGAGGTGTAATTGTGCTAAGGAGTTAGCAGGGGAGAGCACAGCTTTTGGTCACATTCAAGTTGGAGGGCTTGAGCCAGGGAGGCTGGTATGAAAGGCTGGTATTTGCATAAGCAGCGTGCATCCCTACAAAAAAGAAAGATATCAGGGGCTTGCAAAATTCAATCAAGGCTGGGAGGGAAGGAAAAAAAAAAAAAAAAGGGAGGGGTGAAAGGGAGGAGGGGGAAAAATTGACAGTGAAAAAGGTTTTTCTAAGTAACACCCTGGCGAGATTAAATTGTCCAGAAAGTTTCTCCGTGTGAGCCGGTGAAGCGGAGGCTGGGCTGAGGGCAGGGGAGGAGCGGGGTCCCTCCTTCCTGGCCTCAATAGGGGATAGGAATCTGATTAGGCAGAGTGTTCTGCATCCATTTACCATTATTTGAGTTTTTTTTTTTTCCCCCTTCCCACTGCCCAGAATTGCTGTGGCGGGGCAGTTTGTCAGCCTGTAAACCTCAGTGCTGGCTTTGTAAGGACACAAGGAGGCACAGGAGCAAGTCACAGGGCAGAGGCTGAGCTGTAATTTTAATTATTTGTGCATTGTTTTTTTTAAAAAAGAGTGATAATAATTCCACATGCTAGTTTGTGGGATGTTTTCCCTGCACAGTGCAATGGGAAGGGAAGGCAGCACTGGGCTGGGGTCGGGTCCTCATGGAGCCCTATCTTTGCAGGCACCCACAGTGCTAGGCTGAATTCTGTAGAGAAAGTGCATGCAGGAGATTTGGGCTTTCCTAAAGCTTATGTCGAATCAGTTGGGTCAGACCATCCCCTCCTTTCCTCAGTAACTGAGTGACAGAAGCTGCAAACCCACCAGGCAGGCAGAGGGCAATTTCCAGGGTGGGTTGATGTCTGGTACCAAGGAGCATCCTCTCTTTCTGCACCACAGAGGAGTTTCTCTGTAGGCCACAGCAAGCTCACCCTGTGCCTGCAGAAGGCAGGGGCTTTACCTGCCAGGTAAAGGCTTTTCCCTGGTGAGCACAAGGGTTCAGCCTCCTCCTCCTCCTCTCCTGGGCATGCAAAAGCACCCACCACCGTTGGGATCTCATCTGCCCTGACCTTGGCATCCTTACCAGCCTAGGGGGGACACTGGGGATGACTCCTGATCTCACACAGGATAAAGAAGTGCTGAGCCTTGGCTTCTTGCAGCCTGGGTCTCCCTTACACACGTGCCAGCATGGGGTCCATCCTCTCAGCATCCTAATTCTCCAGAGACAGTCTTTGGGCCTTCCCCAAACACATGCACATGGGGTGGGTTTGGCCTCTGCCTCTCTTAAGTTTTAGGTTTGCTTCAAAGTTGCGAAAAGGAGGGGATTTTCCTTGGATTTCCATCAAGTGCTTTATGAATATTGCAATAAAGGGGTTACAGAAGATCTATTTTTAAGAGGGAGAAAAAATACCCATGAAAATTGCAGCCGGGACCCCAGAGTGTAGAGTATTTGCACAGTTCAAAGAGTTACGGTGGTTCATCCAGTCACAGCCCGGGAATGTCGTGGTGCGACCTACAGCAGATCACATACCGGCTACTCCCAGGGCGGCTCATTAGAGAGCCACACAGAAGATTTATCTCTTAAAATGGGCTTGCAAATATTTTATAAAATTTGCAATATTTTATAAAATTACAGTTTGGTGCAATAGAAAGAATAAATTAGCCAGCTGGTGGTTCCTTTTGCAATCTGGATCCAAGTGTACTCAAGGATTAGTTATATTAGTCTTTACCCCTTCCAACGTAACAGTTTATAGGCAAAGCAAAGGGAGGACAGCAAAGGGATGGGACTGGTTTGGGGGCTAGGGAATATACTCTCAACATGGATAAAGTGTAAAGGAAAAAGAGAAGAAAAATCAGGAAAAAGGGAGGAGAACGTACTGCAAGGTGTATGGGGCAAAGCTGAGAAGGGGACTTCTGCTGAGTGTCACAGCTTCGGTTCCAGCTCGGTGTCTTGGTATCACTTTCTCCAGCCAGGCAAGGGCGCCGAGGGCAGGGAAAGTTAACACAAAGATTAAAACATCAGAGGGCTGTGCCTTTAGTGGCTCTGACATGCAGAGTAATCCCATGCCCCAAAGCCTAGGGAGGAAGGACAAGCGGTGAGCCCTCCCCTGGCTGGCGGTGTGCGGGGCAGGCAGAGGTAGGGGGTTGAGGCGGGCGCAGAGTAAGCTTGGTGTCTTGAGGACCATGGTTTTCCCGGTTGGGAAGGGTGAAAGGTGGTCCAGAGCTGTGAGAAATCTGTGGTGAGGAGGGAAAGAGGATTGGAGTTTCGCTCCATCAGTGAGACAAGTTGGTCTGTTCTCAACTGAGCACTGCTGGACCATTTCCCTGACAGAGATCATAACCACTCCATTTTTTTTCTTTCTTTCCTAGATCCCAGTGAGTGGAGAAGGGATTTTTCGAGCCTGTGAGTTCCTTTTTGCTGTTGGCTACCACCTGCCCGGACTTGCCACCTGACTTCTTCGAGTTTCTTCAGGAGGGTCCCACCTGCTTCTCCATCGGCCCCAGAGAGAAGGCATCTTTGGCTCATGAGCACAGCGGGTTTCTGCATCACTTCGAATCGCACCGGTCCACCCATGGGGAGGGAGCCAGGGCAACACAAGGGATCATCCCACATCACTCCTGTACGTTTCCTTCAGTGCCCTCAATATCCCTGAGCAGGACCAAAGCGCTTAGACAGAGAGACCCAAGCCAGTCACTGTGACACCTGGTGAAATACTGGGTGTGTGAAGGCTGGAGGGAGCTTTTAGCCCCCAGCTTTGCTCATGCAGCAGAGCTTGGCCCTTGCTGCTCTTGATCCCTTGGTCTGTGGAGCTGTGGGAGCGCAGCCTTCCCAAAGGCGCTGTGCTTGTGGCCCAGAGGACCATGAGCCTGTCCAGGCCAGACAGCCCTGCTGCCGTTGTACTGCACCCTCTCTGTTCCTGTAAGAGAAACACACTGCCTGTAATTATCTCCCATTCAAATCCCGCCCCCCCATGCACTGTTGAAAATAAACTCTCCCTTTTGCAAAAAGTGAGCCGTGTGATTTGGTACAATCTCGAGATGGAGGAGGCAATGGGCACAAAATAAACCCAGGCAAATCAACAGGGAAGTGGGAGTAGCCGTGAGCCAAGCGGCCGGGCTGCACCGTGCCCCGCATCAGGCACATTTCCCTGAAAGCCTGAGTGAATCCCTCGCCGCTCAATGATCTTTATTTGGTCTGAACCCCGTCTGGGAAGTAACCGCTAAACCCAATGCAAACAGACCCCCGTGAAAGAATATAATGAATATGTCTCTCAAATGATTTGGAGCCCTTCTGCCTGCAGAGCAGGGTTCCCCATTGTGCCCCGCTCCCGGCGTGCTCGGGGCAGGCTGCGCGAGGTGGCCGCTTTCCCAGCTGAAATCCGAAAAAAAGCAAACAATGGGTCAAGGCCGGCATTGTGCGAGCCCAGGCAGGCAGAAGGAGCGCAGCCCGGCATGGCCAAGTTCAAGGCTGGGCAGGGGGCCGGGCGCGCGGGGATGCTAATGGGGGCTGCGCGGGGGCCGTGGAGCAGGGGGGTCAGGGGCTCTGCGTGCCGTTATCCTGAGCAGCCACGAGCACCCAAAAAACACCTCACAGAGGAAGGGCAAAGGGGTGTGATCTCCCAGTGCAGCGACGGGTACTGAGGGTGCTGGTGGCACTGGTGAATTCGGGGTTGCTGGTACTTAGGGAACTGGTGTTGCTGTGGGGGGTTGGTGTGAGTTGCAGGACTGGTGCTACTGGGGATGCACTGGAGTTATTTGAGGTGGTACAGGGGGAAATGGTGTTGCTAATGGGTATGACTGGGGGAGCTGGTGCTTGGGGCGGGGTACAAATAGGGATGATAGCAGAGTGCAGTGCCCTGATAGTGCAGTGTGCATCCTGGGGGTGATCTGGGTTTGGGAGCCTTGCAGAGGACACTGCCTCATTGGGTCTGCCTGGTGCTCCAGGACCAAACGGGGACCCCCCCACACTCCCTCATCTCGCCGGCGCTCCCCCCTCCCCGGATGAAGTGTGCGGAGACAGGCGGAGCGGCCCGTGGAAAAACACCATGGAGGGCCCGCACAAAGGGGGTTTTATTCAAATTTGTTTAGAGTTTAGCGGATTTGCATGAAAAATGTGTGAGAAAAGCCGGCTCCAATGACCTCATCCCCAGCTGCCATTAATGTTCAATTAAGTGCTGAATAGTAGCAAAGGGGGGACCGACCGGGACGTGCAGAGAATCCAGGCTCGGGCGCAGACTGTGAGAACCGCTCGGCCCCCCCGACCGTCTGGCCCCGGCCAGCCCCGACGTGGTCCCCCCGCCGCCGCCCCCCTCCTCACCGGGAGGTGCGCTGAGCCTGTCGGGGCTCAGCCCGTCTGAGTTGTTCCCCGGGTCACTCGTATCCTGAAGCAAAGTGCCCCCCCGACAAAGGTGGGTGTCTGGGGGGGTAATGCCCCCTCATTGCGCCGCCGGGGCTGTTGTCACTCACCCCGCAGCCCGCCTCGCCCGGCCCAGAGCCGCTCTCCGCCTGGCAGACGGTGTCAAAGCCCAAGTTCAAGTCCACGCCGAGGGGCTCTGCCCCGGGATTCCCAGCTCCTTTCCATCCTCCGCCTTTTGTTCGCCTCTGACAATTGCTCTTTATTTCTTACACACCCCCAGCCTCCCCCCGGCGCCCCCCTCCCTGCCAGCACTTGGCACCGTTTAGCTGTCTGCCTGCAAACTTAACAACCCCGGTTCTTGGTATAAGCACTCAAATTATCCTTCTTTCTACATATAAACACGGCCCGGGGTGTGCGGCTCTCCCCGGCCGCGGGGTCCCCCCGGCGCAGCCCGGCTCCCCCGCACCGACCTCGGCCCCGGCCGGAGGAAGTTTCTGCTGCGGGACACGGCAGGAGAAAACGAGCCGGATCCAGAACGCCCCGCTCTGCGGGGGTCCCCCGGGCCAGCGCTCAGGTAAGGAAACACACCCCCCCATTTGCTTTTGGGGGGCTGCCTCTGCTACGGGGCGTGATGACACAGCAGGTTTAGGGGAAAGATGGGTGGGGGTCTCTCTGCAGGGGTTCCCGCATACTCCAGCAAAACCAGCCCTGCCTCGGGCACGCTGATGCGGAGCCCCGAGCCGGCCTCCCCCGGGCGTGCGGTTCCCCCCCAGCCGGGGTGCGACGGGGACAGCGCCTGGCGGGGGCAGCCCGAAAGCCAGAGGAGGGGGCCTTCCCAAACCTGCCTCTGCCCCGGCCTGCCTCTCTCCGCCCCCCTCGCGAGGGGAACACCCACACGGGGAGCGGGCCGTGGGCCTGGGGGGACCCCAGCGGGCCCCGGGGGCTCCCGAGCACCGACATACCCGTGTCCGCTGCCCTTCGGGACGGGGCTTCGGGGCAAAGCCCGCGCCGGGGGTCAGCAGCAGCATCACCTCCCTCTGCACAGGTGTGATGTATGGGATTGGGGAGGCCATAGGGTGACCGGGAGAGGGCTGTGTGACCCCGCAAATAAACCCCCTCCCAGCACCTGCAGCTGGGTAGTGCTGGGATAAACTGGGGCAGGGCGGGTCCAGGGGCATCGGACAGATTTGGGGGGTTCGGCTGATTTTTTTTTTTCCCCCCTAAGAGAATTTCTGGTGAAGAAGGAGGAATAAACACAAACACTCCCACACCTTTCGCGGCTAAAACAGAGATAAAGGACGGAGGGGGCGAACACACCTTCACTGGGGAAGGGAGCAAGATTTGGGACAGGGATAAAAGAAAGGAGACGATAAGAGGCTGAGAAGAGACAGGGAGGAGGTGGGATAGCGGACAGGGAGGCAGGAAGGAACCCCCCAAATCTGCCCTCGAGCCCAGCGCCGCGCGGCGGGCGCTCTTTACCGGCGCCTCGGGGCGGGGCGGCCCCGCGGCCCGGGGACACCGGGGGGCCGTGCCGTGCCTCGGGCCCGGGGCTGTCACGTCGCATCGCGTCACGCAGCACCGTGGAGTATAATACGGAGTCATAAATTATAGCTTAACATAGAATATACGTGTTCTGTACATATATGTGCTGAATGGAGAGCGTATTGTGTTGCGCTGCAGCCGTGAGCCGTCCCCGGGTTTGCTCCCGTCCCAACGGCCCCCGCAGTGTGTGTGGCGGGGGGCGCGCCGTGCTGTGCCGAGGGGGCGCTGGGGTCGCCGCACGACCTCCTCCCCTCTCCCCAAAACAGAGTCCTGCGCTCCCACAGGCGTGTTTAACAATAGCGGCGTGGGCGCACCTCGGGGCCGTGGGAGAGGCCGCGCTTTTTTTTTTTTTTTTGGTGGCTATTTAAAAAACCCACACCGGCACCGGTGCCTAGGTCCGTCCTTTCCGTGGGCCCGCACGCGTAGGTACACCCGGCTGCTTCTCCCTACTAGTGCCCGTGGACACACCTCAGCCCCCCTCAGCAGGGGAACCAAGGGCGAGCCCCTCCGGGGCGCCCACCCGCGGCTCTGCGCCCACGGGGACCTCGCACAGCGGTCAGAAGTTGCCGGGGGTTCAGCACCCAGGGAGGCGTCGAAGCCCCTCGGAAGGAGGGAAAAGACTTTTCCTCCTGTCAGTGGGAAATAAGAAATAGCCCCGCGAGTGGAAACAGCCAGGATTTGGCTCTGGGTGTGGGGAAGGCAGGATGGAGAGGGGAAAAGAAGGGATGGAGGCGAAAAAGGGATGTAGCGGGAGAGGGAGAGTAGGAGTAGGGGATGGAGAGATGGTAGGGGAGAAGGACAGATGGAGAGATGGAGGGGGAGAAGGAGGGATGAGGGGGAGAAAAGAAGAAATAGAGGTTAGAAGAAGAGGGATGAAGGGTGGAAAAGGCAGGATACAGGCGTGATAAAGAGGGATGGAAGCGAGAGAAGGAAGGATGGAGAGGGAGAAGGAGGAATGGAGGGTGGAAAAGGAGGGATGGAGGG
>VXAY01004576.1:524593-544526 GCA_013399855.1 Oxyruncus cristatus
CTCGGCTTCCCGAGCCACGCCGGGCTCCGTCCAGCCGACGTGGGCTCATCCCGGCGGGGCGGCGGCGGGTGTCGGTCCCGAACCGCGCCCAGCCCGGCTCCTCCAGCTGCCGCCACGTCCCCGCTCCAGCTCGCAGCCTGGTTGTTTTGTTTAATTAAACTCAATGTCAGTGTTAATTTTCCGCCTGGCCGGGCAGCCCTGACTTTGCCGGAGCCGGCGTGTTGGTTACAGATGTCAACGCGCCCCGTCGGGGCTGCGCCGAGCCCGTGGAGACGCGCTGTGCCGGCCACGCGTGGCCGCGGCCGCGGGTCTGGCTGGAGCCGTGGCTGCGGAGCCGGCGAGGACAGGGACCGGGCTTCCCCACGACCCACCCCCCCATCCACGACTCGGTCCTGCGAGGGCGAGCAGGGTGGACAAGCGTCGTTGCAAGGTGTGTTGGCTAAACAGCCGTCCCCCTCTGTGTCTTGCGTGGAGGTCCACGGGATACAGCTAACTGATGAGAACCCACCCCGGTGGGGTGGGGACGAGCTGCTGGGAAACCTGGAGGTGCATTTTGGGAGGAAGGACGTCCTTCCTGGTGCTATAGCAAAGAGGTCCCCTCTCGAGGTGCATCGCTGGCTCTAGGGGGCAAAGATGCTTCAGGAACGAGTTGAGAACCACGGGCCACGCCCAATGCAATGGCAGCTCCGGGAATGAGTCACTTCCTCCCCAGAGGTGTCCCAGGCCAGGCCAGGGCTCGGGACAGTGATGGGGAAAGGGCACTCTCATCTGCTCTTGCCCTACTTTCTGTAGAGCCCTTAGCCCCAGCTGGCTCACAGGCTTTCCAGCAGCCAGGCACCTCTTTGCTGTTTCCCAATTACTTTTCCAACCCCTCCAAACTTTTAGTCCCTGCATCCTCCCAGGTGGCTGCCAAAGCAGCTCCCTGTGCCAGACGTTCAGCTGGCACATCCAAGCCCCTCTTTCTGCAGGCTGGAGTCCTACTCTATTTAATCCCTCCTCAGATGGCAGCTATTGCACAACTCCAACTGCCCTCCTTTTCCTGCTGCTCTGCCTCCCCAGCCCCATGAGATGCCCTCTGTGAGGCAGGGACCCACATGGCACAGGGTGAGCCAATCCCTGCTCTTCCCTCAGCCATCCCTATCCTCTCCTCTGGTCTATCCCGAATCATTCCTGACATGCCACGTGCCTCTTTACTCCTGCCAGTGACCAAGCCGATCTTTTCAAAGCCATATCCATGCCTTGGAGTGCTCTTCCTCGATGGATGTAGCTGTTTCATTGCCGTGTGCCTACAGTGGATTTTCTCTGTACTCAACACTGAATTCCTCCTTCATTTGAAGGCCAAGTTCATCAGCACAGCAGGACCCTTCCCCTCTGTACAGCGCCAGATTTTGTCGTGTTGGAGCAGCAGTGAATATTGTCCTGTTGCTGCTTCCTCCCTCCTCCCTGGCACTTCCGAAGGCTCGCACTCCTGCCTGCTGTGGGGGCTCCATCACCGACCCCTCAGCTTTGGGAACCCCCCGGGTTTGTTATGCCACTTTGTCTCCTAACTTTTAACCGGTTATTCATTCCCCAGCTGCTTTTCAAACTTCACTTCTCAGCAACAGGCTCGGCCTTATTTACCAAACAATCAGGTTTATTGCTGTTTCTCCCCATTCTTTGTTACCATTTCTGTCTGTTTTCCCCATTAAACTCAGGACGTTGTGGTTTTCCGGACCCCCCATAGAGCCCTTTTCGGGAAGTTGGCTATCCTCCATTCCTATTTACAAAGACCGATTCACACAGGAGGCTAAACTCCAGATACTGAAATAGCCATTTCATATTTAAGTTCTTCTAAAAGACTTGCTTGAATCCCATCTTTTCTCACTACTTGTTTCTATGCACTCGATCAGGCTCTTTTTGCAACCTCCTCTATCCCTACCTGGGCTGCCAGCTTATTCAGCCCCCCCCAAAAATTGGGGGGATTCCTTTGAGATGGTGGTAGAAGTACCCACTGTAGGAGGGCCTCCGATGCAGGGATTCATCCCATTTTCTTCTTCCTCCCTTTTCTTCTCCTGCAGGTTGCAAGCCCCAAGACATCCACCCCCGGTGCCTTTTATTTGTTTGCCATCAGCAAGTCATTCCTGAAAATTTCCTTTGTCCTGCTTTGTTGTTTTGTGTCGATACTGGGGATTTTACCTTGGAGGGGAGCTGAGGATGGGGTTTGGGGGCTATAAGGAGGGCACAGCTCTGACACAGGTGACTGGTATAAACCAGCCACCATATGCCTATCCCATCCCAACAGGGGGTATTTACTTCTACCACCTGTCCCTAAAACCCCCCAAACAGATCCCTGCTCTTCTGGGGTTGCCATGGTCCAAGCACCACCATCCTAGCCCCTTTCCCAAGGCAGGCATCACATCCCAGGAGGCAGAGGATGGGTGATAGTGGGCCAAAAAAACAGGAGAGCCACGGGGGCTGCAGAGCTGGCCAGCATTCGTCCCTGAGGAGTTCCAGCCTCTTGGCATGTGTCCATCCCCTGCCTCGATGGAGGTGCAGGTGTGAAGGAGATAGAAGAGGAAAACGGGCACTGCCTTATTGGAGCTGCTCGTAAACAAAGCCACTTGAGTGGAGAGGATTCAGAGAGCCCAACAGCCGCAGGAAACTATAATTACGTTTAAATATTGTTAGCATCATTATCTTTTATCCGCCATCAGATTAAAACAATTATGGCATTTTCAGGAATCGTCCTTGGCATTCTCTTGACCGACGTTATCTGTCAGGCAGGAAATGTGATTTTCGCTTGGAGAGGTGCCAGCCACCATGCGGCTGGTCCCACAGCCCCCATGATGGGAGCAGCCAGCAGCCAGGGAGAATTCCCATTTTATGGAGAAATCCACATTCATCCCGCTCTCTGTGGTCAGGCATCAATCACTCCTTCGTCTTGTCCCCATATTACTCTGCGTTTCTACCCGTTGGCTTTTGGATTACCTGGCCTGGCGGTGGCAGGGGGAGGCAGAGGGGGGGACACCAGCCCATGCCATCACCTCTGCCGGTGGTTGTGGCGGCGCGCAGGAGCGGGTGGCCTTGGCAAACACGGCTCCGTGCCTGAAAGCTGTGGTGAGCAATTTACCCGAGGAACTCATTTCAGGAGATCTAGTCTAAGTTAATTAAAGATGGCTGGCTGGGGTCATCGCCTTGGCAACAATTAAGGGCAGGAAAGACGCCTCATTAGTAATAGTTTTTAACAAAAACCATAATTCTTCATATCAAGACAATCCCAGGCACAAAAGGCGGGGGGCAAGAGGATGCTTTCTATCTGGCTTTCTCTCTTTCCTCAACCTGGCTGTGGGTTAGCCCACAAGGCAGGACTGAGAGATGGGAAAACAGGATTGAAAGGAAAAGCCCCTTTGCAGATTTGTAGGCTGCTGAGGGTCTGGTGGCCGGTGCCCAGCACCAGAGCCATTGGGGAAGGGGCACACGGATAATGGGGGTTATCCGTGGAGGGTGAGATCGAGCTTCTGGGAAAGGAGAGAAGCCGAGAACAGCCACTGCTGCCGCGCAGGCTCTGCCTGCACGTCCTGGCCCAGGGAGCATCGTGCCAGGCTGCCACTCCCAGCCACCAGCAATGGGGTTATTCCTCCAGCTGTGTCTTTGTGTTTTAATTTCCCCCTTGTACTCCAGAAATCTTAATGCCGCTGCCTACTAATGCCAGGCTGGGCAGAGTAGCTTTATTTTCTACTTAATTAACTGTCATCCAGTGATTGATCAATTAATGATGGAGCCATCATGGTAATGCTCTGGGAGCTGGTGCGCCGGGGCCAGGCCGAGTCATGTGCTCGCCTTCCCACTCCTACCTGCTCCGGCACCCGGCATGCTCCCCCCGGCACCAGGGCTGTGCCGACTCCTCTCCTGACAGCAAAGGACAATGTGACAGATGGAAAGTCCCTTGCTACCAGGAAATTTGGACATTTACAGGGCAGCTGTGGGAGGGACTGGGGACCAGGAGTGACGCTCCTGCCCTGACTTCCCTGACCAGTGTCTGGGGGCTGAAGAGGGGCCACTTCCCTGCCGGACACAGTGTCTGCTGCTGTGTTTAAGCTCTAGCTCAAGTATTCCTGCAGCTTCCCCTCCTCTCAGTGACATTTTGGCTGTTGTTGCCCACCTGAGTGATCTGTCACTGCTGACCCAAAGGAGTCAGGGCTCAGCAGAGCCAGCAGTGGAGTGGCTCTGCTCTTGGCCTCCTCCTCCTCCTCTTCCAAAGCTGCATACATGGCTCAAACGGGAGAGATAAATATAAACTCCATTCAGATATCCATAGAAACAGAGCTGGAGATGGAAGACCCCATGCAGATAAAACCTTTCTCCTTCCCACACGCTGCTATTCCCGGTATTATTCCAGAGCATTTTATAAGACCAGTAGAGCTGGGCAGGGACCAACAGAAATGACCAATGCGGTGGTAGCAGGAAAATCCCAGAACGGGGGAAACACTTTTTCTGCTGAATAATTTATCCATTATGACAGAACCATCAGGACTGTGTTTAAAAGACAGTGAGGCCACACCTGGTGGGGCGGGGCAC
This sequence comes from Oxyruncus cristatus, assembly GCA_013399855.1. Lineage (NCBI taxonomy): Eukaryota > Metazoa > Chordata > Aves > Passeriformes > Cotingidae > Oxyruncus > Oxyruncus cristatus. The sequence goes on from VXAY01004576.1 coordinate 529,151, forward strand.
GTCAACACACGTGTGCAGAGGGCTGAAAGGGTTCTCCGACGCAGAAGTCGTGTAAGTCCTGTCGCTTAATTACTGTTTCCTTTCTGCGCCGTGAAAAGTGCTGAGATACAGATTTGACGTGCTGAAAAGCCGTCTGGCATCTTGTCACGCACCAGCCCCATCTCCAGCATTCAACAGCTGGAGAACAAACCCCCCCCCCCATGCACCCCCAGGTGTATTCCTGCACCCACAACATCACCGCCTGTTTATCTACGGGTTGGTCCCGGCAATAACGTGTTTATTCAGATGACTCTGCCTGGCTGGTAAAATAGAAACTGAGCTGGTACCGAAGGGAACCAGCCGCTGCTCGGGGCTGCGTGTGCGGCTCCTCCTCCCCACCGGCTCCAGATTGAGTTGTTTGTCTCGTTACATCCCTGCACACACATCTTGCACCCACACACCGACACATATATAGTCCCGTGCGTACAGCCAGGAGAAAACCTTATATAGTATTATAAACATAATGCTATTTTTTGAATTAAAGCTTAAAACTGTTCATTGGAGATGACACACGCAACGCGTTCAGACCCAAGAATAGGTTTGGAAGCAGCTTTGGAAAATATCAATAATCTCCAGAGTTTCCTTACATCCCAAACCCAATCCAACATAATTTCTGCTGTCAATAATGTATATTTTCGTGGAGAAGACACCCGAGAAGGCCCATGGCTCAAGCCTGGCCTCGCTTTCGGGGTGAGGTTTCTACACCTCCTTGGGCTGGTAGAAAGATTTATTTTCCTCATCCTCATGGCAAAGAAACTGTTTGCTCAGTTAAGCTCCCTGGGAATTTTTGGGTGAGGAACAGAGCCTTTTCCCTGCCTGCTTGGTGCCTGAAGGTGCCTGGTGGTGTTAGGTACGATGAGCCAAGCGATGCTTAGGCAGTCCCTGGGCTAGTGCCGGCTGCTGAGCTCCAATGTGTTGTGGCCATGTAGAACCTAGAAATAAGCTGGGGTTTGGGTAGCAAGGAGTGTTTTGCAGTGTGCCAAGGTGGGGGATAAAGTGGGAAGTGGGTGGCAAAGCAAATCTTCCCCATAGTCATACCAGAGGGAGCAGGGAGCTGGAGAAATTGTGAATTCATTTGGAAAAGCAATGGCTGAGCATCCTCAGAATCTTCCCAGCTCCTCTCCCCATTGGCTGCATCCATACCCTGGCTGAGGCAGTGGGAGCTCGGCAGGTCCCCAGGGAGGTTTTGTAGTGCTGACCATGGGGTGGAGGAGGAGGAGAGACCATGGGGGAGGAGGGCTGGCTGCTCACCCACACAAAGGGGCTCGGGCCAGCGGTGCCCGGCGTGCCCTGACCCCGTGTCGGGCAGCCAGGAGGGCACAGGCACATTGTGGCCAGCTCAAAATAATGCTCCGAGACAGAGCTGGAGCCATTTAAAACCAATTAATAACTGTAAACTGCCCTGGCCCTTGCCGTTCATTAGGCAACCACAAAGAAACTTTATTTTAGAGTTGCAAGTCCTCTTTTTTTTTTTTTTTTCAGAGAGAAACTTTTTAAATATGTAATTGGCTCTGGGAACCAGGACCCAAAGGGGTTGCAAAAGCAAGGGAAGCAATTGCCTTAATCAGTCCAAGATCCCTGATTTATTTATGTATTTATTTCTATTTCAAAGCAGTGCTGCTCATCATATCAGGGCCTTTAGAAGCACAATTATTCTCTCGACAGAAAAGCTAACCTAGGCTGCGATTATTTGCCTTTCTGAAAGGCAGCGGCTCCCCGTCAGCCGTCCTCCCCACGAACGCGCTCCCGCTCCTGCATCTCTCCGAGCGATTTTAGCATCCAAGAAACATTCCCCCCAGCCTTCCCGTAGCCACTGCCCGCCTGAACACCCAGCCTCTCTGCCGAGCTTCCCAGCTTCAAAGAGCAGGGTGAGCGCTTGCTAAATAACGATTCTAAAGAATTCCCGTTCTTTGGCTGCTTTTCAAGTGGTGGTGGGGAAACATGCCTGCGTCTTTACGGCTTGTAAAAGGCACCCGAGGTCACAGGTGGAAGGAGCTGGGCAGACCCAGCCCCAGGTGGGCTTTAGACCATGGAGATTTGCTTGTGTTTCACCCCGAGAAGTGCTTTGTTCCCAAGTTGTGCCTGGATCTGGGTTCGAAGTGGGGTCAGGGTGGGATCTGGGGGAGATGGTCTGCTGGCCTGAGGAGACAGAGGGTGTCACAGCAGTGGAAGGGACAAGTAGAAAGACAGGGAAAGAAGGAGTTGTGCATTGAAAAGAAACCTTCTTGCAGCTGCAGTGGGATGTGCAGGGTTGGTTAAATGTCTCAAGCCCTGCCTGCCCACCCTGCAGACATACATCCCCAGGGCAAGCAGGCAGGCCAAGGCTTGGGATGGGCAAGTTGGTACCTGCAAGGCTGAGGGGGCCGCAATCCACAGGACTGGGATGGATCCTGCTGTGTTCCCTCCAGCTGCAGCTGCAAATCTGGACCTTGTAAAGAGACAAAACCCCTTTGCAGTGACAGCCTTGAAAGGATCCTCATCTCGGGGGGCTCAGCTGTCCCATCCCTGTGAGGTTCCCGTGGTGAGCAGAGATACCACACTGCATGCCCAACCCTCCATGGGGCTCCTCCGCCGCGGCACGAGCCATCCGTGGGCTTGGGAGAAATCCTCGCGTGTTGTGTCCCCCCGCCATCCCCGTCCCTGCAATGCATATTTTGTGAAGGTTTAATTGGCAGCAATTATTAACTAGCACGGACCCTGGAAACCTGCCAGTCAGGAAAATAATGAACCGTTTTAATACAAATTCAGCCCGTAAACAAATGTGGCTGCCAGAGCCATTGCGGCCGTCTGGCACTGGGAGAGGCAGTTCAGGACATCAGCAGGGAGACCCAGGGCAGACCCACTGTCCGCCCTGGCACTGGGTAAGGGTCTGTGTCCCCAAGACACCCCATGTCCCTGTGGGGAAGGCCTTACCCTAAAACCACCCTGAAACAGCAGCATCAATAATGGAGCAGGGACCAAACCTGTGTAGATGTAAGAAGATGTAGATCTGGGCTTTGGGATAGTTTTGGGGAGGGGAGGGTGCTGCAGGGGAGGGGGTGGCAGTGGGTCTGTGTGTTGGGGAGCGGGTGCAGAGGTGCCCAAGACTGAGTCCTGCAGAGCATCCTTGCTCCCTGCCTTGCCCTACATTCCTCCCTGGTCGCACAAGCCCAACTGATTCCATCCTGATTTGCACGGGGAACAAACCCCCTCTCCCCTGGCAGACACCTCCTTTTCTGCCAACAGGCTCCCCCCAAAAGGGTTTTCATGGCATTTAGACAGTGGGCAAACAGCCTCCTCTGCCTGCTGCAAGTGCAGGGTGAGATGTGTGTCCCTATAGCACCCCTGGGCACCGGCATCCTCCGGCACCCCTCAGCAACCCCTGGCACCCAGTGCAAAAAGACAGGGCACCCCCCCCAAAAAAAAAGCATCTCTGGGACGCGGGCTTGAAATCTTCCACCCAAGGAAATATTTCTGCCAAGGAGCTGCTTTTGGTTTATTCTAAAAGGGTTACATTTTTCTGTGTTATTTTTTAATTTTCTGTCTCTCTCTTTTTTTTTTTTCTCCTTNAACGCGACCCAGATTTTAATGGCACTCTGAAATGGATGTCGCCTGGCTTTGTTTTAATTTTTTCCCTTTTTTTTTTTTTATGAACTCACTCCCAGAATGGTGAAAAATCTCTCAAATCTGGATCATGAAAGTGTCATGAATTGTTTTCCCTGATTTTTCGCGTGTTCCTGACAAATAATTGTTCTGTATCTGAAAGGAGATTAAAATAATCTTCGTTTTACACGTAGCTCACAGGAGCATATTTTACCAGCGAAAAATAAAGCAAAATTATATAAACCAGAGAGTTTTAAAATATATAAATTAATAAAAAGGTGGAATCAGCTCTTTCTTCAGGTTCATTTGTGTAAAAAAGCATTTTTATATCTTGCCTGGGCTAAGACTATTGCTGTCTGCCTTCAGAAGTGGTTTCTTCCCTTGAATTAAGCACCAAGGTAGTAAAGATACAGCATTTATAAGCCAAAAAATAAAGCAGGCACAATTTATTAAACAGCTACAATGTGACAATAAATAATTTTAATGTCAATCAAAATTGGATTATTGTCACTGAAATTTGGATTGAAAAGATAAAAGCCTGAAAGGGAGAATTGAAATCCAATGCTGGAGACAATTCCAATATCTTTGTTCATCGCAATAAATATTTTGGGTGAGAGTTTAAACCAGCTGATTCTTAATTTGGGGGGAAAAAGGTTGAGTGTGGTAGGCTTTCAAGAAACATACTAAGAAAATATATTCATGCTTGAGATTGGTGAGAAGAGCTTTTTTTTCATGGAAGTGAGAGATAAAACAATTTTGGGTTTTTTTTATCCTTTTAAAACTGCTTGGGTTCTAATTTTCTTTTCAGTGTCAGGCAGTGGCAGGAGAGGGATGCTTTTCTTGACCCAGCGAATATTCCCCCTCCTTCCTCCTATCTTTGGAAAACCCAAACTCAGCCCCCATGGGATGCATCGGCCAAAGCTGCTGGTGCTTTGGGATGGATGTTTTTTGGTGCAGCCAAACTCCAAACGCCTGGGGAGCCCTGGCTGCTGCAGGGAGGCTCCGCTCCCGCATAGCCACAGCCCCAACTCCCTGTGTGCCATGCTGGGGTCTTGGGGGCAAGGGTCTCCTCCAAACCCCTCGCTGAAACATTCCCCTTTGGTCCCAGGGATATTCAGGGTAGCTTGTGCTACTGTTGAGAAAACAGTCCTGTTTGGGGATGGTTAAAAAAAAAAGAAATTCCTCTGGCTGGCAGCAGGGCATGTGGGAGAGTGGAGGCCGAGGACACAGCTCTAGGAGAAGCATCCTCATCACCTGTTTTTTAATCCCAAAATAAGGATGATGAGGATATTGGGGTGTAATGGGGTTCAGACAGAGCTGCTGGCCTCAGCTTGATTCCCCTGAGGGGCTGAGACCCTCCAAGCAGGAGAAGGGTCCCCTCCTCAGTCTGCTTCTCGACATCATTGCCCAGCTGCCCGCTGGCCTCCGGCAGTGGCTCTGCCTTGGCACTGAGTTCAGACGGCGTCTGAACCAACATATATTCAACTGGAGTGGCCGAGGCAGAAACCCTCTGTGTGTCTCTAGGGCAACATGTTTATTCTGCATCCAAATAATGCCCAATTCCTCCCTGAGACAGAGCTCCCGATTATTTCGACAAGGATTTAGGTGCATGACATAAATAAATAAACTTATTTCTGTACATTTAATGTGTGTATGAGCAAATCAAATTAATACCCCATATTGGCTTAAAACTCAGGGCACCAGAACGTGCATGGATGGTGGTGTGGGCTAGGAGTGGGATGTCTAAGTTTGTCCCCAGAGCAGCTGATGGATGGACAAGGAGGAACCGGCGGAGGCCGGGTGGTTTTAATCAGTGTGTATGTGTGTGACAATAGTTGGGTGAAGAAGGGGACCTGACACCAGCATCCTTGATTTGTTATAAATCACACACATAAAAATGGAGGGGGGTGAAATTAAATCTCGGGGATCACAGTGCTTTTAGTGCCAACTCAGTCCCCAAGCTGGAACAAAGCTTTGCCAGCCCGGAAAAAAAATGATGCTTCACCTAATGGCTCTTATCCTTTCCATGCTGCCTCCGACCAGGCAGCTTTAGGGTTTTAACGATGCCGATGTGATGGGAAGCAGCATCTGGGCCTGGTGCTGGTTTTTACCAGCAAAGGTAGCCCTGCCAGGTGGGGTGGAGACCCTGGGGGACTGGTGGTGGGGAGGGGAGTCTCATCCCTATGTCCCCACGTCCCCGCTCGGCCGTGGCTTCGCTGATGCCCCACAGCCGCCGGGCTCCTCTCTCTGCTCAATTGCACAGCGCGCAAATGGAATCGCTCTCCTCGCTGTGTTTGTGGCCACGGGAGTGGAAGAATTACATTGGGCTGAAAATAGTATTTACTTTTACTGATTGAAAAATAGATGTTAGGGGAAAAAAAAAAATAAAAAAAAAAAAAGCAAAAGCAGGAATTGAAACTATAATTACAACAAACCATATGTAAACTCCCAGGTAAACACTGATTATACTGTGTCATTTCAGCCAGACTTTATTAGCGAGGGAAGAAGCGAATCCTCTTTCTCTCTCCGCCCGCAGCAGATGCAGCACACAGGATCCCACCGCCTGCCATTTGCAGAGCACTTTTCACCCTAAAAAATCTCATGTTCGTGTCCTGATCCTGCATATCTCTCATCAGTTCCGTTTCCTGGGCTGAGCTGTGCCGTCCCCCTCACATGGGTGCAGAGTGGGTTTGCTGGGATGCTGCTGCAGGTGCAGGGCTGAGCTGCCCTGTGTCATCTCCTCATCTTTGGGGAGAGGCAGGAAAGGGGCTGGAGTGTGCGAGGGAGGTGAGAAACTTAGGGTGCAGGACCCAGCCTGCTTGCTTCCAGAGTGCTGGTTCTTTGGGGTGGGATGGGGTGCCCCAGCTGCAGCAACCCCTTTCCTGCAGGCAGTTCACAGGTCTGGCCAGATCCATCCTTGGAGAGAAGCTGGAGGAAATAAATGGCTGTAGTCTCAGCAGGCCCTTTGCTTGCTTCCCAGCAATGGAGCCAGACCCCATTTTGGGGGAGCTGCATCTCCAGAGCCCAGCACCCCAGATGCAGGAGAGGAGCGGGGTCGGCACATTGTTCCTGGACGTCCAGGTTACACAGCACCCCCCTCACTCACTGGCACTGCACGTGGTCCCACAGAGCCTCCAGAATCTCTCCTCCCTGCCAGGTCTGCTGGAGACAGAGCAATGTTGATGTGTCAGTCCTCACTGTGTCATTCTCAGGACAACTCAGAGGGGATCCAGCATCCCCTCTTCTGCCCCGCAGCACAGGGATCACCTGGCAGCACTGCCCCCTTTGGATGAATATTTGGGGGGCTTTTGACGCCGTTTGCTTGCGGGGGGCGTGGGAAGAGAAGGGAACCGAGGGGAAGAAGGAAACCACGAGTAGCGCGGGTAACGCCAGGTACCCTTACACAACAGGGCTGAGGGCCCGGCGGCCTTACAGCTTTGCCATAGTGGCACCCTGTGGCAAAACGCATTACTACAGCTGGCAGGGGCTCTGGTGGGGAACACGGCTTGGGGGGACCCTCGTCCTGGGCGTTCATAGCCCACGGGAACACACGCTCCCCACCGCGTGCGGGGATGGGATGGCTGAGCAGGGGGTGGTCCCCATCACCGAGACACGCCAGTCCCCCGTGGTGGGTACCATGCGACCCCGTGGGGTCAGCCGGGTTGCTCAACCAGCCTAAAATCCCCCTGGGATGGTGCTGGGATGCTGGCAGGCTCGCTGGCCGTTGCACCCTTGCTCGCCGTGGGCTCTCTGGTGGCACCCGCGTGGCCGGGCGGCGTGGGGCTGTGTGGTGGCGTGGAGGGATGTGTGTGTGCGTGTCTGTGTGTGTGTGTGTGTGTGTTGGTTTTCTCCTCCCGGAGCAGACCCGGAGTGACGGAGCGAGCTCTTTGTCTGCCTGCGCCTGCCTGTCACGGCTCCCGGCGTTTCCCAGCCACCTTGCACGGCGCGCAGCCACTTTGGCAGGAGCTGTCTCGGAATTTTAATGCGGCTGATTAACGCGCCACGATGCGATCGTGGAGCCAGCCGTACCCCTTCTCTAGCCTTGCCTTTTGGGGGAATAAATAACTAAAACCAATTAGGCACCCCCACTCATGGTGCATCATCCTATCCTGAACTGAGCTGGGAAATGGGAACAAGCTGGAGGTGTGAGGTGATCCCAAAGGAAAAGATCCTGATGCTGGTCCTGTCTTAGCCCAGCTAGCTGTGGGGTGTAATGGAGATGCCTCTGCCATCCTGTCCCAGGGGTGGCAGAGCTGGTTTTGGGGCTGGCACAGGGATGTGTTGAGGGATGTGGCACTGCATGACACAGCAAGTGGGAAGGGTCACCTCTCCCTCCGGGAACACAGGTGAGAGATGGAAAACTCCAAGCAGAAGCGAAAAAGGTGAAGGGGAGAGGATGGAGAGGGAGGTGAAATCTGCGTGCAGAGCAGGAAGGAGAAGACTGGTGAGCAGATATCCCTGGCACCCAGAAGAGGATGAGGGGGAGTTATTGACACAGAGGACACGTTGCTAAAAATTAAATCTGTCCCTTCCTTAGGTGGTGTTGACAGAAGAGGATGAGTAGGAGATATCAATGGCAGACACACGTGTCCCAGGAGAGGGGGAAACACCAGCAGAGATGGAGCAAGAAATGAGCCTTGGATGGCTGAAGGAGAGAAACCCAAACCCCCTTTGGAAAGTGGGGGGCACCTGCAGGCTGGGGGCACCCTGTGAAACATCCATCCCTACAGGCACTGGAGAGGATCAAGTGGCCATCAGGGCCTGGTGTGGTCCCCATCGGTGTTGGGAAAGGTGCAGGGCTGTGCAAGGGTCTCGGAGAGGCCTCACACTACTTGTCTCTGAAACTCTTACAGCAGAGAGGGGTGCGAGAGGAGACCCCTCCTGAACATCAGCTGCTCTGGTGGGGTTGCACCAGACCTCCACTGCAGGCAAAAAGGACTGCAGTGGGGAAGAAGAGATACTGAACTCTCTTGCAGCAGGGTGGTGACTCATGCCCACCAGGCTTGGCGTGGGGCTGCTCCCACCCCCGTTGGCCCTTCCTGTGTTATCCACAATTCCCATGCAGGGAGTCAAGCCCAGACAAGTGGAAAAGGAAGGAAGGATGTTCCCATGGGTAGAGTGGGACAGGTAAAGGGGACAACTGGGCACCAAGGGAGCACAACAACACCGACAGTAAAGGGCTGAAGGCTGCGAAGGTGGAAGCAAAGGTGGTTTGGGCTCAGATGTGAGAGAAGACCCATTTCTGGTGTACCTCCTCTAATGGGAGATGATTTCAGAGGGATCATGGGGATTTGAATTGGCCAAGGATTTGGCTGGGAGAAGCTAGGCAGATATTTCTAACGTGATTGCAACCAAGCCAGCTCTGCTGGGGATGTCTGTGATATTTATTCATGGTGAGGAAGGAAGTGACCAGCAGACTTTTAGATCCCCACAAGCATGAAGAGGGGGAACAGGCCCTTTCCCAGGCATTGACAACAGACCATGCTTGTACTACTTCACCACAGGGCTTTCCAGATGTCAGCCGTGTCCCACAAAACAAACGATGAAGAAAGGGAGAATAAACCCCAATGCAAGCAAGGCAGCACAACCTCTTCCTCTGCTCTGTCACTAAAGGCTCAGTCAACCCTATTTTTGGGACCTGCAAGGTGAGCAAATGCAGAGCAAACGCCCCTTAGTGGGGGGGCTCTCATTTTTCCCTTAGATCAGGGACCCCCCATTTCCCCAGCTTCTGGGTGCACACGCCTGGTCCCACCATCACAGCCTTTTGTCCCAAGTGAGACCCGCCTTCGGGAAGGCAATTTCACTCCCATATGCACCTTCCCTGGTTTTCTTTGGGGCTGTGTCCCCCCTCTAGCCTCCCTTTACCCTATTAATATCCTTTGACTGTCCTCACACCTGCAGACAATCTGGTCCCCAACCACCTCCACCTCCCCCCTTCCTCAAAAGCTTCCCTCAGCTGTCTTTAAGTCGTAGCTGAAATCTGCGGTATGTAGGAGGAGAAATTCAGTCTGACAGCAGTTTAAAACACCGCACTACTTGGCAGATTTAAATGCTATTTTAAATATAAGCTATGACACAACGGACAAAAATAGCATTGAAAATACCCTGTCATGTTCCATATTGCGAGGAATAGGGAAGCAGACCAGGCTAGAAAGGAGCAGAGAGAGGGGCCAGATGGAGAGGAGAGGTTATTTTGTTTGTTTTAAAGAAACTGTATAAATGTATTTTGTATGTGACTGAGTAAATGTGTTTTATGGAACACAGAGCCAAAAAAAAAATAAATAAACCTTCTCATGAAAAATCTATGTATTTTATTTGATGTGGGATCTGCCAAAGCAGGTTTTCTGGTAAATAATTGGTGAGAGGATATATTTGTTACTAGGCTGCGTTGGAGATGCTCAACACCAGCAGCCACCAGCTATTGAAGACCACTTGGTCTCCTCTGAGTTTTTTTCTCCCCTCTATTTATCTATGATTTAATAGGAATTTCCTCTCCTCAAAAAAAGAAAAAGCCACCCTAAATACCTGGGAGCTGCTCTCTCATCACAGCATCTTCTTTCCCGCCCCTCCAGACACGCTGTTGTACAGGGCAGGACAAACCTCTGTCCACTCTTTGGGTTTGTCTCAGGGAGGCAGATTTTGGCTTCTTCCAATCCCCCCAGTAAAACCAGCAGTAAATCTGGTGGGAGGGGATGACCTGAGCCAGGTCCAAGAGATTTGGGGAGAGGTCGGAATGTGAGCAAGCCTCGGGCTGCAGCACCATGTGACATCCTGGAAAGCCCTGGAGATAGGGGCTAATGTGCTCCCCATCTGGCTGTTCCTGCCTGGGGACAGGCACAGGGTTGACACCCTTGGTACAGTGGTGCCAGATGCCAGTTGTACCCCTGGAAATGGGATAGAGTGTGGGGTTCACTCCCAGTACAGGACTGGAGCAGCTCTGCCTCTGGCTGCCTCATTGCAATAGCAATTGCCCTTGCTTATGCTGGGGTAAGGGTTTGGTCCTGACAAGCTGATGGCCCAAGTTAGCAGGGTGGCCAAGCTGCCAGTGGTCTGACAAACCCCCTGGCAGGAATTCAGGGGCTCCTCAAGTCTTCTGAATCACTGCTAGTCCAGCTGCAGCAGCAGAAACCAGGGGCAGAGATACAGAATGAAACATTTTTGCTATCACTTTTAGAAAGGCCTTTTTTTTTTATTTTAACCCCACGACGTTATTAAAATAGAAACACAATTTGAAGAGTTTAACAGAACAGTTCAATGAAGCCAGGTTAGCGTTAGAAACCAAAGACTGAGATCTTGCAACCCCTTACAAATCACCATGGCCTGGAAAAACATGCCCTCTAGGCAGAGTTCCCTGACCATCCAGTGACAGATGCAGAAAAAAGCAAAAGCTTTTTATTAGGAGAGAGAACAGGCCTGAAGCCGTGCTTCCATCTCATCCCCTCACTTCTGAGTGTCCGCTCCCAGCCAGGGGCTCACGGCTCCTCCTGACCCTCCATCTGTGCCAACCCTTGGGATTCCTGGGGATAGCAACTCTGTGGGCACCGTGACAGTGGGGCCTCAAGCACTGCTTGGCACCAGGAACGGCACCGCTGCTTACAGCACCAGAAAGTCTGCAAAGCTCCCAACACGTCACCACAACCTTCTCCAGCTCCAGGCTAAGGCAATTGGCAGAGAAGGGCACCCACAGTTCCACATCGTAATAAAGATTTTAAAGACACACCCCTCCCTCCCAGTTGCCCTGCCTGCTGCAGGGCAATCATGTAGGCAGTGATGTCAGAATGGAGTCTGGCTCCAGACACTAGTGCCAAGCAGGATGTACTTGTGCACCTTGCATGGGGCGGGTGTGTGCCCTTCTCAACACCTCCCTGCATGTGCAGAAACCCAGAGCTACAGGGAAACAGGAGGATCCCTGGTAAGTGATGGGAGGAAAACTCCTGGTGGGGCCAAGAGAGGCTTTGCTGTGTTACAGCCAAAGTAGCATCGCTGCTGCCAGAGCTGGCACTGGTCACTGGGCGCTCCACTCACTGAGTAATTTTCATTCCCCATTCAGAGAAGCAGAATCACCACTTTGTAAAAACAGCCTCTGTGCTTGCTTTGTATTTCAGACCAAAATAAAAGCATTTCTGTGTCTTTTGATCTGCCTCGCTTCCTTACTGACACATTCAGGATGCTCACAAGCCTTTAGGTGCTGTGGGTTCCCATAGCTCAGCAGGGTCCTCAGGACTCCCTGGGGAATTGCAACCATGCAGGTACAACCAGCAGTCGAGAAGCAAAGCAAGGATGGGATGTGTCCCCGGCCCCTCTGCTTTTCCCCAGCTGTCTCACCCCCTGAAACGTCACCCCCTGTTGCAGTACAAGCCTCAGGGTGTGGAGTTGCTGATGCTCAGGTACACAGCCAGCACAGCCTCCAGGGTACATGGGGCTCCTGCCCACCTGCAGCAGGTATTGCAGGGCCGAAGCTGCTCGCTGGAGTGGTGGTATTGCAGTCCTGCCTCCTCTTACTGCCCTGCCCAGCTGCGACGGCAGCTCAGCTCCTTCCCTTGCTCTTTGTTAACCACTGAATTCATCTGACAACTCAAAGAGAGAGAGAGAGGGGAGAGACCCTGCGGCCCGCCGTGGCCGGCGCGGTTCCCCGGCTCCCCCTCTGCCCTCATTTGCAATGCTTGAGTGGGGATTTCTCTATTTACTAAGCTAACAATGTGGGTTCCCAGGGCCTGGGCTGATGATGACATCCCGGCGCTGGTGGGTGGTGGGGCCGGGGGGGCGGCGAGGGCTGGGGGGGATTGCATAATGCCGAGGCAGGCGTGGGAAACCACAGCATCTGCGAGAAAAGTCTCTGCCAGCCGCTTTGAGCATGGCTCAAAGGGCTCCCAGGGAAGCCACGGGGCAGAGGGAGCCCTGGGGACCCGGTGGCAAGGAGAGATGCTCAAACCCACATCCCACGACCCCAAACCTGCTGGCACATCCCCGCAAAGCGCCCGACGGCCCCGCCGCCACCACCTCTGCCCCTGGAAGGGTTAACGCGGGCTGCCATGGGTCTGCTCATTACAGGGTTAAGGGGGAGATGGCACTTGCAAATCCCTCAATTACCCGGGCCAGAAGGCTGCTCAGGAAGAGCTTTATTAACGGTTGCCGTCTTCATTAACCGCTTCTCCACAGCTGCCTAATTACGGCCGCCATTAGGCTCGCTGGGTCTCCCTACCACCACCCTGACCCCCGGCCCGCTGATTAACCTTAATTACACCTCCGTCCTCGGAACCGGGCACTCACCTGAGTGGGGCCACGGCCAGGGGCTCGGGGCTGCCTAATTGCGGGCATCCCCGGCGGGGCGGCGCGGGGAGGGGGCCGGGGCGGCCGGTGGCCAGCCGCCCGCCGCACGCCAGATGTTCGCTGCTGAAAAGCCGAGGGCTGCCCTCGCACTGAGCTAAGCGGTGGCAATGAGATCGGTAGCAGGGCATTGAGGGAGGCGGTGAAAGGGTTTCCCACCTGAGCCGATGGGGCTCTGCTGGGAGGAGAACGGGGCTTGCTGGTAAGTGAAGGCAAGGGATGAGTGGTGGGAGATGCTGTGGGATGCTGCTGTTTGTCCCCCAGAGCCCACTCCTGCCAGAAGTCCCAGCAGCCTTGGAATGAGGGGGTTGGAACTAGGTGATTTCTAAGGTCCCTTCCTACCCAACCCATTCTAAGATGATCCTTCTGGGTTTTCCCCCGGCCTTCCTCCTCTCTAGTTAGGCTGTGTCTCCAAGACTGGATGCAGCACACGTGGACATCTGTTCCAGGATGTGGCCGTACAGTGCATGCCCAAGCTCGGCATTTCAGGCAAGGCCACGGGTCCTACGGAGGGTGGCAGAGACCCCTCTGCCTTCCAGCTCTACTGCACCCAGAGTGTCACCAATGCTCCAGGACAGCCCCAGCCTGATGTGCCACCCTGTCCTCATTTCACAAAGATGATGTTGCTGCTTTTCTTCTCTCCCTCATGGAACAGGGTGAAGCACAGTTCCTCAGGCACAGGGAAAATGGAGCTGCTTTCTCCCTCTGCCACAAGATGCCCCTACCACATTCTTCCCCCTCCTCACCACACACCTCCCTTTTGGGAGAAAGGAAAAAAAAAAAAAAGATAATAAAGTTCTTATTTCCACCACATTTGCCATTTCCTGGTCTAAGTAAAGAGTGTCATAAGAGTGACAAGCTAAAAGCCACTGATTACTGTGGATTCATGGCATTTATTCTCCTCGTGAAAAGAGCAAACATCAGAAATAATGTGGTCCGGCCTGCCTCGGAGCCTAACCCTGCAATTAATCAGCATTCATGTGCAGAAGGTGCACGAGCATCTGATATGCAGAGAGGGAGTAATTAAAGGCAGATGCAATCTCTGCTTCCCGCAGGCCTGGGGAGGGCAACGGTGCTCCCCCCTCATTGCGGTGCAGCCCCCCGAAGTCGCCACTGTTCCCCCTTTCCTTCGGAAGAGCCGGTCACGCTGCCCCCATTCGCCTTTGCTGGGTGCACGGGAACAGGCTCTGCTCCCTGGAGCGAGCTGGGAGATAGCGACCCTGCATCCCTCGGCTGTCGGCAACGCGAGCAGGAGGGTTGGGGGTGCGGTATTTAGGCGAGCTTCCGATGCCTTGAACCCTGACATGGCTCTGTGACACCACGAGGTCCCAGGAGAGGGGGATTGGTGCGGGCTGTGGCTTGCCCGCGACTATCGCTGGCCTCCTCCCGCCGGGGTCTGCCCCGCTGCTCCCGCTGATCCTGTCGAGACCTTTAATCCGTGGGGGATCAGCAAATTAATCCACTAAAGCATGAAGGGCCTGAGCTGTGTTTAATCGCTCCCTTTTGTGTCAGGGGACGGCTAAATGACCATACAAGAGAAAAACCCACAGAGGGGTCAGAGGGGAGGCGGTGGGCGATTAACCCCCGTCACCTCCCTCCAGGCTGCGGCGCGGGGAGAGACGGGGCCGGGCCCGCAGTCGCCGGGCTGGGCATCAGCTGAGCTGGTGTCCCCTTGTGTCGCAACGCCCCGTGTCACCCATCGGGGGTAGCATTGTGGCCCATGGCCCTCTGCAGTCCCGCGGCATGGTCGGAGCTGCCCCAGCCGCGGGCAAGATAAGCCGTCCGAGGTCTCCGCCCGGCTCCCAGTAGACAAGATGTTATCACGGCAATTACCCCACAATACATCCTTTGGGAGCTATTTTGGCCGAGGGGTCAGTGGCGCTGACAGCGGCCGAGTACTCCCCTTGCTCCCGGTGGAGGAGGAGCCGTGCCGGGGGAGGCTGAGCACAAGCCGTCTGCCTGCTCCGGCACAGATTGTGCCAACGCGTGGTTGAGCTCGGCGAACGCTCGCAGCCAGCACCCTTCAAAAATATCACTCGGGGAACAAATGACACCACCTCCCCCTCGCCATCCTCGCACACCAACGCCCTCGCCCAGGCAGGGGCGGCCACACCAGCCTGGGTGCCACGGCCCCCCGCTTCCCCCCCCCGCCTTTTCTTCAAAAGGAGAATAACCTGCAGTATATATATATATTTTTTTTCCTTTCTGGAAACTAATGGACTCCTTAAATAGCAAAAATTGCACCCTGTAATTAAGATCTTGCTTTTTAAATGATTAATCATTCTAACCCCTTCCAGCGGCATCCCACTTACTGCTGCTCTCATATTGAAATGCAGATCTGAGAGGGAGGGAGCCGAGCAGGTCTGTGGAGAGGAGCAATTAAATCTTCCAGCTGTCGCTGGTCCATCCCATCCTCTTTTTTTTTTTT
>VXAY01004576.1:544547-569226 GCA_013399855.1 Oxyruncus cristatus
TTTTTTTTTTTTTTTTTTTTTTTTTTTTTTTTTTTTTGGGAAGCCCTGGGCGTTGTCCACCGGGCTGGCTCTGTGCCCTGATTCACATTCCCCTTTTTTATCCTCTCATCTCCATGCTCCCTCCTATTTCCATCCCTTCTTCTGTTGTCTCTTGGTTTCTGGGCTCAGTGATACTTTTTTCTTTCCTTGGAAGTACTGTCAGCTTCCCAAAAACCTGCCTGTACACCTCTTCCCAGGTGAAAGGGAAAAGGATGTGAATGCACAGTAACATCAGCCAGATGCCTTGGAGAGCCAGCAATCCCAGTCCAACCCATAAAACCAGATGCCTGTTCAGGTACCGCTGCTCTGCATCTCTGTCTAAGCCAGTGTTTGCAGCCCTCTGAGGCTGCACCCTCCTGTCCTTCCCTTGGCTTTGCCATGAATCACATCTCCCTGCAAAAAATCAAATCCTGCAAAGGACACCCATGAACAGGTGCCACCTCCCTGAGGTCCCCACAGCCTCAGCACATCACCTCATTCACGCTTCCCAAGGACCAACTAGGAGTTTCTCAGGATGCTTCGGCAGGAAAACTGCTCAGCTATGTAGAAAACACAAACAAAAGAAGGTCTTCTGGCCTAAATCCATCCTGTAGATCCTTTTTGGGTAGAAGGGAATCCTTCAGGTGCTTTCTAGAAGCATGCTGTTCATTTTTCAGCCCACTGTGGTGAAGCGATGGGTGGATGGAAAACACATCTTGTTTCAGTCCCCCGCAGCATCGGGATAATGGCTTGGGAAGGGCAGGCTCCTTCCTGATCATGACCCGAGGGGGAAGCACCTGGGATGCACATTTCTGATGTTTCAATGCTCTGTAATAAATCCCCCTTTCTGTCACCGCCTCAAGCCAGTCCCATGCGGGTCAGTGAGGTGGTGGGACCAAACTCCCAACCCTGCAGACTGAGGAAGAGCCCAGTACTCTGAGTCTACTGAATTTAGTACAATAGATACAGCTTCTCCAAGGAAATGGGGTGTGAGGGGGTTTGTGGAGTGTCTTTAGAGTTTGTGTCTCTCTCCCACTTTGATTGTTCTGATATGAAAACAGAGAAGAGACAGGGAAGTGTGTACCCATGTGAGATGGGGGAAAGTGAATGATAGAGAAGAAAGAAAGAGAGGCTGGAATGGGAAGAGGATGTTCCCCACAGAGTGAAAATGTGAGGAGAAAATGCTTTCCCAAAGAAGAGGAACGGGAAGAGGCTTCCTTTGTTACTATTATCCCTAAAATCCTCCCCCATCCTCTCAAATGTTTCCAAAATAGAAGATTCCCAGAAGATCTGAGGAAAGGAGGGAGACTGGAGCTCCTTTGGACCAGCCATCCCACAGTCACTGCATGGCTCAGCACAGTGCTGAGCCCCAGGGCAGAGCATGGAAAGGATGCTCCATGGGCCAGGGGAGCAAGGAGTGAGCCTCCTCCATAGTACACATCAGACACAGTTTGCCCTCAGCATCAGCGCTGTTTCCACTCTGATTTTCAGGTTTATTCCTTATAATCTTGGTTTCAACATCTGGCTATGACATGGCTATATGATATATGACAGGACCTGGTTCTCCTCACCAGTTGCTGACTTGTCCCAGGACACAATGCAGGATTGCCAGTGAGGCCAAAGGGAGTTCCATCCCTCCACTCTTGGCCTCTCGACATGGACGTATTCAAGGGGGTAGAAGGTCCCTAGGTATCTTTTCCAGTCTGAAGGGTGCTTTGGTCTTTATGGTTACCAGGATGACTTTTAATGGTGTGGAAAACACTGACCCGGGGCTTCATTCCCCTCTCACCCAGCTAGAGGGGTGAGGGGCCTTTTCCCTGTGACAAAAGGAGACATCAACAAAATGCATATTAAGCGACAGGGAGCCGTGCAGAGCATGAGCCATTCTTCCAAAAGGAATGATTTCTTGCAGTCTCCACACTGTTCTGACACCCTCTCTTATCTAATCTGGACTCTCCAAAACACCCAGGGTTTCTCCAGGATTTTAAAACATTAAATGCCTGGTTTGTTGATATTTAGGCTTTGTCTTGCAGGGAAAAACGTAGGCAACCAGACTTTTATGGCCAGAAGCACCACAAGGGTTAACCAGTGGGAAGCAGGGTCGGATACAGATGATGGGACCAGATTCCCAGAGCACCAGGAGGAAAGTCAGCAAACCCCATCAAGCTCTCTATTTATGGATCCCCATCAAGCTCTCTATTTATGGATCCCCACTCCTCTGCATGGACCCTTTCTTCCTCCCCTTTACTTTCCTTTTTTCACTCCCTGCCCTGCGTTGCAAGGCACAGGACCCCGTCCTGTACCCAAGACCCCTCCATGCCGTCATTTGCATTTTCACCAGCCTTGATTAATGCCAGAGCCTGTTTATAGAGTTACAATCTCTAAATTAGGTTGCCGAAGGCATCCCGGGCCAGCCCTGGAAAAATCTCGGTGGCTGAAAGGAGCCATAACTAAGCCTCAAGCAGACGTCTTTATTCAGCTGTAATTGACGTTTAACAGACGTCTGTAACTTCGTCTGGACTTATAAAAAAACCCAAAAAAAAGTTCTCCCCTCTCTTTATGTTCCCCCCTTTTATCCAGCAGTCAAAAGTGTAAGAGCCCACCACACCGGCCCCACTCGGTCAGTGTGCAGCAGGGGCCGTGACAATAGTGGGGCTGAGACAAAGCCGCAGCCCACGCTGCACACACTGGCGCCTTGTATGTCTATTTACCTCCTAGAGTGGTTTATGCTAATTTATTGGCGAGCAGCGACCACTTCTGCATACTGATGTGCCGCCACTTCTTTCTGAGCGGGGGCCCCCGTCTGCAGGGAGGCCCGTGGGGGGACCCCCTTCCCCACCGGCAGCACCCCAGAAAAGGATGCTGCCATGCTCGAGGCTCCCTGTGTGCCCCCAAACCATCCAAGCTACTGTTTCGGTCCCACAATGGCTCTTTATTTCAGTTCCCTTTGGACACGGGGCGCTGACACCGTCCCTTTGCACAGGGATGTTCCAGGCACTGGAATCAAACTACGGCAAACTGATCCCACAGCCATAGTATGGAGCTAAGGACATGGAAAGGAACGCTATAGATAGCTGTGGAGACAGCCAGATTTTCATATAAATATATCTCCGCGGTGTTCTGCTGACATGTGTGAGTACGGAAGGGTGCTCACAAGTCAGGAAGACACTAGAAATCAGGATAAAATTATTTTCTTCTTTCCTGAGTGCTTACATTGTGTACTATTCTTTGCTGCACAATGGTTTATTTCAGCACTGGGACATGAATTCTCAGATCAGGTTTTACTGACTAGTTCTTGAAGGCAAATTTTCCTTTTCTTCCTCAAGAAGATACGGTGTTGCTCAGTCCCTGGCCGTGGAAGAGCCCCTGTGCTCTCCTGCCAATGATCAGACCATCAGGAGGACAGTCAGGTCTCTCTGTGGACCACATCCTTCCCAGAGGAGGGTTTTATAGAGCAATTTCAATGTAGAGACTACCCCGAGTCAGAGCAAATTGGTTTTAGTGGTTCAGGATTCCACAGAGAAAAGTGCAGCCAAATGGGATGTTCCTGCTCTCACCCAAAAAGCACCTTCCAGCACCTGCCAAGCACAAGCCAAGACAAAGCCAAGGCTTGGAGGCAAAGCCAGAAGAAACAAATGAGACAAAAGGAATAAAGTCAGGAGCAATGAATTTTGGTGCTGGGGACTGGCTTTTTGTAGCATATTGAGCTCCTAAAAACCTGGTCGGTGCCATGGTGGTGTGAAGGTCGGTGACAAAGGTCACACAGGTCTTTGTGTCCCTGGCATGAGCAGTGGGCCATCATATTACAGATGATAAAGTGAATGAGTTGGACAGTTTATCCAAGAGAAACAGAGGTCATTTGTAGGTTTAACCAAGCAGTGGGCCAGGAAACTTTAAGATGTATGTCAACAGTCCTTCAGCCTTCCCCAGGAGAGAATGAAGAGTTCTGTGTTCCAGTTCCCCCACTCTCCCACTGCTTGCCTGCGCAGGTGATTCCTGGCTGCAGAGTAAGGCAGGAGACCTGTCTGTGCAGTGGAGAACATGACTCATGGCTGGCAGAGACACATAAAAAGAGTGAGAAATCTGGCCTGAAGTACTAGAGGAGTGTTAAGGTCCCAAAGCTGGGAGCTTGCCCCTGCCAGAGTGGCCAAGAGCCAGTGGTGACAGTGACAGCTAGTTGGACAGGTAGGACTGTGTAAGGATCTCAGAGAGGCAGACCTTGCCTGTGATTTGCTAGCTCAAGCCTAGAGAGATTTGAGCATATCCTTTGGAAGCATTTGGCTGGGAGGGATTTATTTGGGTTGGGTGTCCACTACCAAGCATGGCAGGCAGCCCACACAGCCACTGCTGTCCATGGCAAGCACAAACTGATAGGGCACCTGCACTGTAACACCACCTTCCCTCAGAATGCCAAGCATAGGCACTCCTATTCCCAGGAAGACTTGAGAAAGTCATCATGCCTCTGATGTGACTTAGGGCACCCTCTGGGAATCCTGTCCCATTGCCAATGGTGCTGGAGGTGGCCACGAAATCAGCACTGGTGCTGCCCCTTCAGCCACTAAGTGACCCTCTATAAACTGGAGGAGAGCTCACTGGGCCAGAGAAGCCAGTTTTTCAGCTGCTTTGTGTTGCTGAAGCTCCAGAAAGGGGTTGTATCACAGCCACAGACCTGGCCTTTTGTATTTCAAACCCTGAGGCTCAGAGTTTCTTTCCTTTTTGTGCTGCTCAAAGCAGCAGTAACTTTTGCAGCCCCTCTGGCATCTTTCCCTGTTTTTTTTTTTTTTTTTTAATACCAGCTGGGCACAAGGGATGGCCATGGGGATGGAGAAACTGTGGTGCTGTGCCAGAGTGGTTTATCTGTCCTGCGGGAAAGGCAAGAGGCTCTCTGCTTGTCTCTTCCACAGTCCTGCATGTCAGTGGAATTAACCCTGGTCACCTCTCTCTGTCAGGATATCAAGGGCTCACAGGAGTCTGGAGTCAAGAAAGACTTCCCAGGCTGAGGTAGGGAAGAGGGCATTTCTCCAGGCTGCCTACAGCAGTGGAGAGGGAGATTTGCTGTGCAGGGCTGCTCACAAAGAGCCTGAGCTGCCGTTCATCCGTAATGCTCAGGGATGCCTTTGCTTGGAGCTGGTGAGGGAGGTTCGGCATCAGCACTAGAGTCACTGGAGGGGTACGTGCAGGAAGGAGAGCCTTCTTCCTTCCCCACAGCACCCTGACTGTGAGGGAGGGCAGGCAGGGCAGGCAGGGCTCTGGGAAGGTGCCAGCTCAGGCCCTGGCAGCCTGCAGTCCTGCCTGCACTGCCGCTGTGCAGGAGAGGAGGGAGATGTGAGCACCATGTCTTAGGCGAGGGCACCTCATGCTGGCAGCTCCAGAAATAGCCTGGAAAGCCTTTGTTTTAGTGATTTCCCTTCTTTCTCTCAGGGTCATTTGCTACGACTGCTGCTGACTGGGGAAGAAGGTGCTCTGGAGCAGGGTGAAGTCGCAGGGACCAAAAAACTGTCCCAAGCCTGGAGATCATCCTCCTGTTTCTTCTGCCCCATGTCCTCCTGCAAGACCATGCCCAGACCCACTCCTGCATGAGGCCAAGCCAGGCTTTTTCTTGGCCACCGGCACACAGGCATCCTCCAAAGCCACATCCCCAAGGTTCTGCTGTGCCCCAACCCACCAGGACACGGGGGCTGTGGGGTCACTGCCATTCTGCAGCCCAGATAAGGACAGCCCCACGTGTGGCAAGAAAGCCTGGACATTTAGGGCTGAGTGCCTGAGCCCAGCTCCCCACTCTGCCCTCCAACAGCTTCTGCACCCTCCCTTTCCTCCCAGGGTAAGCTGCCTTGGTGGGGGCATCCCCAGGTCTCGCCAGCGAGCTGTTATCTGCCAGCCAAAGGCGGGTGAGAAAAGAAACACTCTCCCTGAAAAACAAGATGTCTGGTGTGAATATCCTGATCCTGCTAACCCGAGGGCTCCGCTGGAGCCGGCCGCGTGCAAGCGGCAGCCCCGGGTCTCACTTAGCAACAGGGCACGGAGCAGCCCGCGGCCGGCGGGGAGAAAAAAGGGTCTTTTCTTGTCGGTGAAAGATTCATCGTTGGGCTGAAAGTGGCCCCTCCCCTCTTTCAAATACTTGTCAGCAGGGAGAATACAGCTTAGATACTGGGCTGATCAGATCATGGCTAATCTGTTATTCCTGGCCGCGAAAACTGCCGGAAGACTTTCAAACAACTTCACTGGGAGCGTGTGCGGCGGGAGGGAGCGGGCAGGAGATGCCGAGCCGCTGGCAGCCCCATGCCGGCATCCTGAGGGCATCTCCTGCTCAGCATTTGTCCCCCAACCCTGTGCTGACAAGTGGACAGAGCCCTGGACAGACGTGGCGGATGGGAAGGGGCCAGTGCTGAGCTGTAGAAACAGAGAAGATGGGCTGACTAAAATGTCCATGCAGTAAGAATGAGCTGTCCTAGTTGCATGTTTTTTTTCTCCCAAGTTAAGTGGTTTGGGGATGTTTGTCACTGTTGAAGGACATTTGCCACTCATGCCTGGGAGCCTCATTACCACAGAGAGTACTAAGAAAAAGATGGCCAACTCGGCAAAAGGTGCTTTCCTCCCTCTGAGCCGAGGAGAAAACCCGACCAGACAAATCAAGCAGTTTGTACTCAGTGGTTTGCAGGAATTTCACATGGTGATCCAGATTCTGCTCCTGTACATGGGGGTACAACAAAGAGAAGCAGTTAGCAGGTGAGGTAGGAGCACACTTACCAATATCTCCTACATGTCCTGTTATGCCCAGTGCTGGGGCCAGTGTGGGTGGCCAGCCCAGGGGACAGTGGCAATACACCCTTATTGCCAGCAGCCTGCTTCTCCCTACAAAACCAGGGTAGGTGGAGCTGCTTTAACCACTGACACTGCACATGCAGGTCAGATTTGATCCCCAGGCCTGGCACACGCTGCTCTGCCTCTCCCCAGATGCTCTGCATGCCCATACGTCTTGGCCACGCACCTTCCCCTGCTCCCTAGCTCTCCTGCTACTGCTGCTGCCTTGCCCTGCTCCATTCCACTGCCAGCCTGGCATTAGCCCTGAATCTGCCTCTTCTGGGCTCAGCAGCAGCCATGGTTATTGTTCAGGACCTGCTATGGAGATGGACCTTTGGTGGGACAGCTCTGCCTGTGATAGAAAGGAAAACCACCCCAAAGTGGCCCAAACTGATGGTAGCCTGCGGGAGGGGGATGGATTCCCAGCAAGCCTGGGGACTGGCCTGCACTCTGGCAAGCTCCTCTTAGTCAGGAATAATTAATTACCTTCTTGAGGATCTTAGCTTCAGCCCTTCCCTGCTCATGCCCCAGCCCAGGAGAGGAGGGAGGGAGGAGACGGCAGCGAAGAGGGTAGAGAATTAATTGGACATTGTGTTAGGAATCGCCTCCTGGTTGCTGTCAATCTTGGGAGTGAACAGCCTCTTGTCTCACTCAATAGGAACTTTATATGCTCCTTTAATCCTTCAGTCCGTATTGTCAGGGCTTCCCCCCTCCTCCTGTCTCTCCTTCCCACCACAGGACTTTTGATGACCCCAGCTGTCTGAGGCAATACAAAGAAGCCCCTTAACTAACACCCTGTGATCTATACAGGCAATAAAGAGAGTCCCCTTGACAAGGATTTGCAGGCAGAATATATGCAAATGCTGGGAGGTGCGCGGGTGGGGAGGTGCGCCGGGAAAACCGCTGTGCGGCGGGCACGGCTCCCGGCCCTGGGGATGCGGTGGCCTGAGCAGGCATGTGGCACAGGTGAGGGATGGCCAGAAAAAACTAGGGTTGGCTGGGGCTGGCTCAGCGTTGCACACCCTGCCGTGGGCTAAAGCAAATAGGAGTGCCCTGTTTATCTGGGATGCAAGGCCAGGGCATCCATGGGCACGTAAATGGGGGGCTCTTCCAGCCTGTGCCCCCTGTGCTTTGCTCCTTGACGGCCACCTCCCGAAGTCAGGAGGCCGTGCTCCTTCCCACATTAGCACATGAATGGGGTTGGGGTGGGGGGGAGGCGTGAAGGGGGGCAAGCCCCCACTGTCCACTCAAGCAAACAATTTGGCTAGCAAATTGACATAATTACAAGGGACAGAGAGAAAAGAAAGGCGAGCCCCCTCCCCTGCTCTCCAGAGGGCCCGACCCCTGCCGAGTTACTTAGACCCTTTGTGCGACTCAATGCTAGGTACTGATGAGGGGACGTATGCCCTTTTCAAGGGCCCTAAGCGACCGGCTGCCCTAATCTGATTACAATTTACAGCACTCCTTCAGAAGGGGCTGGAGCGGTGCTCACGCAGGTGTGGACACGCCGGGTCGGACACGCACGCGCTCGCTCCAGCGCAAAGGTAGAGGGAAGGGCACAGCAAAGGTGGATGGATGTGCACGGCAAAGGTGGATGGATGTGCACACTGGCACCGTGGCCAACAGCACACCAAAACCTGCAGCGACATCGGCAGTGTGCATTTCACCGTGCCGCTTGTGCAAGGCTGAAGGCTGAAGGCACGGCCATGGGGACACAGGGCACACTGCCAGCATCAGATACACCGTGGCCAGCACCTGGGGTGCACAGTGAGCCCATTCCAGCCCAAACCCAGGGTGTGCATGGTGTGCCTGTACCCACACACACCAACACACACATGGGAACAGATGTAAGCATGCAACCCCACCTTCTCCCAGGCAGGCCCACAGATGGGGCCCCTCTGCAGAGACACAAGAGTAGGGGACAGAAGAGGTGAGCAAAGGCCTTCTGCCAAACTCTCTGCAGCAGCTTGCAGGAGCAGGAGTGCAAGCAAAGCCCGCCACCTGCCTATTAAAAGCAGGATTAAATGATGTTGTTCCCCCTTCACTCCCCGCCCCCTTCCCGCTCTCTCTAACATCATCCCCTTGGGGAAACCACCACCTTTACATGAGATTTTCCCTTTTTTTTAACCTCTTTTCTGTTCTGTGCCCCACAGATCCCAGGGGATTAGCAGCCAGGCTGGGCCTTCCAGCCTCCTTGAAGGCAGGTTGTTTCAGCCACCCCCCCCATGGGAACCTGCCCCAGGACAACTTTGGTCAATGCCTCCGGTGCTTCCCAGCCAATTTGTACCACCTAATCCCTGCGAGTATCGACAGCCCCTTTCTCACACGTTCTCCCGCCTGCCGGAGCAGCCCAATCCTCTGCTCTCCACGCTCCCCCGTTGAGAAACCCTCCGTCCACCGCTGGGGCCGCGACCGCACTTCAAACGCGCCAGTCCGACCCCGGCATTGTTTGACAGAGAATTAAAACTGCAAGGCCAGCCCCAGTGAGTGATTTAGGCACTGAGACCAGACTGAGCCCCACAAGAGCACGGGCAATAAAACGCTTCGCTGCCCAACAGCCTGGGCAATTGAGGTGTCTTCCCACGAGGAGGAGGCAGAGCCCGGAGGGGCGGGGAGCTGGGTCAGGGCTTCTTCTTCCAGCACGTGCACATGGGGCAGGACCATCTCCCGGTGCTCACAGACCTGCCCCACCTGAGATGTGGGCTGGCCACCTTGCTAAAGCAATGAGGGTCACCCATTCTTTGCCATTACTGAACCTCATGGCTTTTCAAGCTGCTGGGAGGAAAGATGAGAGGCCATGGGGACACACAGCTGGATGACTGCTCGTCTGGGACATGGACAGAACTCAAATGGGGGGACGGAGGGACACCGGTCCAGTGACACAGTAGGAAATACAGTGCCCGACAGGTCTGCTTCTGCTTTCAAATTTTGCAGACTTGGGGCAAAAAGTTTAGGACTCCCTTTTTGAAATGAGATTGTCCAGGGTGCCTGTCAGCAAACACCCCTGTGGTGGTTTCTGATGGGTTCTCTGGATGAAGCTATGAGCAGAAAATGGCTGTTTACATCCTTTCCCCAGTGCAAAGAGGCTAGGAGGAGATCTCCTTCCTTCAGCAGATCCCAGAACAGGGGAATCAGGAATCGCCCTTCATTTTTCCATCCCTGTCCTGGGGAAAGGATGTAGCACAACGTATGCTTCAGCCTCTGCAGGGATCATTCTCTGGAGGCCATTCCTAACCCCTGGTGGGCCTGCCTTTGCCATCATAAAAGAAGGTACAATACACCACTTGCTGGCAATTGGGCTGGGGCTCCTGATGGCACAGCTATGATACCTCTGAATTTCCCCTGAGCCAAGCAGCCACTTCCCTGCATCCCAATCTGCTGCAATGGTTGAGACCAATCCTACAGAGGATTTTAGGCCTTGTATTACTATTCTTTTTTCAACGATGAGGTTGTTTCAGGCCAAACAGAGGCAACGGGGGTTCCGGAGCATCTCCCGTGCCTGGCTGTCCCCATCCCTGCACCATGGCGGGGGAACACAGTGTTTTGGCACCTCCTCCTCTGTCACAATGTTTTTCAGCTCCACCAAGCAAAGTGCCCAATTAGAGCAGAGCCTCTTGCTTCCATCTTTGCCGACATTTAATTAACATGCTGCTGCTGGCAGCCGCTGACAAATTCCAGAAACATGTTGTAAAGGGTTTTTGTCTTTACCCAGCATGGAAAATGAGGGTGTCATATCCCAAGGGGCTTTGAATAGCTACTTTTGACTCCCCCCCTCAGGTGTGAGAATTACAGCTAGATGCAGTGAAGAGACCTATCAGCCCTCCTACCTCCTTTCCCCCCCTCCTCGCTCTTTTCCTTTCCTGCTCCTCACATTAGATCACCTGGGAAAACATGCAGATTTTAGGCCCAAATTTCATTCCCGTTTCCTCCAACTCTGGCTAAAGCCCGACGGTTCAGCTAAGAGGGAGATGGTGCTCTGGCTTTGGACTCTTGCTGTCATATATATATGATATAGCACCAATAAGTGGAGGGTCTGATGACACGGGAAGAAATGGGTGAAGCCGAAAAGAGGGAAGGGTCTTGCCAGCCTATGCTGTATCTGCAAACAAGGTTCCCAAGGAGCTGATGGAGGCCTCAGTAGAGCAGGTCAAGAGAAGGTGATGGTAGAGGCAGATGGGAGTGTAGCTGTACTCACAGCTGCCCTCACCCACGCCGTTGATGGCTAGATGAGCACAGGGACAGCTGCTGCACCCCAGCACCCCCTCCCCAAAAAAGCACCAGCCTGGCCTGTGCTTCCCACAGGGGGTCAGCCCCTGCCGCGGGGACCTTGAGGACCACTATCTTAAGGTGCCAGGTCCTAACCCCGGCATCTGCCCAGCCTGCACTATCTAATACATCATGTAACTAACACCCCCAGCCTGTACTGCCATTGGTCACGCCTCCACTTTGGCTCCCAGGTGTCAGGAGTGTCCCAGTGCCTCCTCTTTGCCTCCCGGCAGCCAGGAGCTCTCCCGGCAGCTGCCCTGTGCCGCTGGTGGGAGAGATGGGGTCTGAGCGACATCCCATCCCGCTCCGCCGCTGGCACACAGGGGTACAGGCCTGGAAAGAAGAACGCATCTTTATTTTATCCACAATTGCCTGTTACAAAAGCAGGAGAGTAGGGCAGAGCCCTCGTCGTCACGGGGAGCAAACGAGCCTTCGGCCCCGGAGCGGGGCCCGCGGTCCTGCGGCGGGGAAGGAGCGGGGCGGTGGCGGGGGTGGCTCAGGGCGACGCGGGTTTGTCGGGGTTGTGCATGTGGTACACGTCGCTCTCCTCGTCCTCCGGCACCTGCGGCGCGGCAGAGCCCCCTGAGCCCCCCGGGCCGGGCCGCGGGCCGACAGCGCCATCTCGTGCCCCCCGCCCCGCTCCCGCCCCGGACCCCCCTCACCTCCCAGTAAACCTCGTCCTCGAAGCAGTTCTCGGCGGCGGCGTCCCCCCAGATGGGCAGCTTCAGGATGCCCCCTGGAAGGAGACAGGCAGGGCGGTGGGCAGGGGGGCGTGATGCCGGGGGGGGATGCAGGTGGGATGCGTATGGTCCACCCAAGGGGGCAAACGCAGCCCTGGCACGGTGCTCGGTGCCGTCCCCCGCCCCGGGCGCATCCAGCCATGGGCAAGAGCGCATGGATGCCTCCTTTTTAGCCGCAGGTTGGCACAACTCTCCCCTCTGGCTTACCCACAATGGCCCCCCCGACAAACGCCATCAGCAGAGACACCACAATCCCGGCTGCCTGGAACCCTCCTTGGACACTGGGTGTCCGCGTCTGGTACTCGCCAGTGAAGTCAAATGCCTTGATGAACCTGCCGAGGGCAGAAACGGCGAGGATTGCTCCTGGCAGGAGATATTCCCTGGCTCCGGAGGAGCCATGTTGCCCTGCATCCCCGAGGACTCCTCCCTAGCCCCATCCCTCCCCTATAATGGACCCGGAGAGTGCCGCAATGACCAAACACTGCTCATTTCATTCTCCTCTGGCTCCTGGCAAAGCTTTACCTAGGAGGACCACAAAATATAAACATGCCCCTTGTATTTCAGACCTTCAGCCCTACCTGACCCCTCCAAACAATACAGGGGCAACTCTGAACAATTAACACAGACTTTTAAATGCTCCTTGCTCCCAGCCCAAGGAGCCTCAGGTAAAATGTATTCTCAGAGAAGATTTTCAATCTGTCTTACCCTTCCTTTCCATATACATCCTCTGTAGCTGCAGCTGCTGTGATGGCCCCCACAATGCCACCAATAAGGCCTGGCATGGCATGGAGGTTGTGGATGCCACATGTGTCCTGAATGTGCAACCTAGACTCCAAAAAAGGCTGAGGGAGAGGGAATTAGAGAGAGATCAGGGAGATGAACATGGCCCTGGAAAGGATTACTTCCTTCCACAGAGGATAAGCAGAGAAAGAAGAGTGATATTGTGTCCCATTAAAGTGTTAAGGGCTTGTAGACAAAGATGCGAGCCAAGACCAAAATAAAATAATAAATTTCCTCCAAACACTGTCCTGTTGGGAGTCTGCATCTCTTCGAGCATTTTGGGGTAGTAAATAGAGTCAGAAGTGCATCTCATAAGGGATTCTGGGAAGCAGGGACCCTCAAATGGAAGTGAATCCATTTCTGGTCTCCTCAGCTGGGCCAGGGCTGCAGACCCCTCGAGCAGCACTCACCGTGAAGTAGACATACCCCACCGTGGACACGATGCCAGAGATGGACCCGACAATGAGGGAGCCGTATGGAGTCAGCATCATCTCCGCACTGGTGCCCACGGCCACGCCGCCCGCCAGTGTGGCGTTCTGGATGTGAACCTGCAGGAGTAACAGCCCTGTCTTGCCATCTCAGGGAGATTGTAATTGCTCAGGCATGGTGCAAGCGGAAGAATCAGCTCGGAAAAGGTTTCCAGAGTAAATATCAGGGCCCATTTTCCTGCTTGGTTGTGAAAAAACAAGAAAAGAGCAGGCAGTTTCTGTCTGTAGCACAGGTGCACATAGACTCCCACTCCCTGTACCACACACGTTCTTTGCATCCACAGATCTGGGTGGGGAGTTGTGATGAGATGGAAATTGTCTCACCCGTGTGTCATGCAAGCTCTGCTGTCACAAAGACGTGTCACCCACACACCTAACACGTACAAGTCAGCCCCCCGGTTGCTCATGAGCTGCTGCACAGGCCCTGCTTGCTGGAGAGTGCTGCCAAACACGGCTCTGCAATGTGCCCAGCTCTGGGCAGAGGAAGTCCGGTCCCTGCTGTGACTTGGGTCCACTGCAGTGCAGGGCATCACCCCACACCTCAAGCACCGCAAGACCCATTTCCCACTTTCTTGTTCAACACAGTCTCAGTTTCTGCCTGAAGGCTGGTTTCACCATTATGCCCTGAAATTCCGCATCTGTTCAGCAAAGGACAAGTGCCAATCATTTCCTAGACTCTCAATCAGCCTCATTGTAAGTCCCCCGGGCATTGCAGGGCTCTCTGCTCCCAGCTTACCATGTCAAGCTTGCCCTTCTTCTGCAGCATGCTGGAGAAGGCCATGGTGGTGAGGACGCAAGCAGCCAGTGAGCAGTACGTGTTAATGGCCGAGCGGTGCTGGGCATCCCCGTGCTCAGAAATGGCTGAGTTAAAACTGGGCCAGTACATCCACAGGTACAGGGTACCTGGTGGGATGGGGAGGAATGGACAAGGAAGAGAAAGGAAAAAGTGAGAATACAGGGACTGGAAAAAACCCCCAACTTCTAAAGAAGATCTTTCTGCACATGGGGAAATTAAATCCTACAGTCCTGCTGCCCTGGAGCTGCGCCCCACATGACACAACCAGCATCAAGAAGGGCTTCCAGAGAGAAGGAAAATGCATCCCTGTTTTCCCAAGCACCATCTCAGCCCATCCATTGATGAAGGGAGCTGAGCAACTCTGAAAGGTGACAGACCTCCACGACACAGAGCTCCTCAGGTCCATATCCCGGATTCAGTTTTTCCCAGAGACAGAGGAGGAACCAGCTTCCTGCAGCTGAGTACATCCTTGAGACAGGGGCTGACTCACCGATCATAGCAAAGAGGTCGGAGTGGTACACGGAGCCCTGCTTGTCCTTACTCTGCTCCAGGTTGGGCCTGTACAGGATGCGTGTCACTGTGAGGCCAAAATAAGCTCCAAAGGTGTGAATGGTCATGGAGCCACCAGCGTCCTTTACCTGCAGCCATGGGGAAACAGAGGTTTGCTTCTGCCATGGTCACTCATTCTGGAGTTGAGACCTGATTTGCATTGTGACCGACTTGTTTGCCCACTCAACATTTCTGCCTGCACACAGTCACGTGGAGAGATGAACAAAACTGCTCTGGTCCTGCTCTCTATCCTGCTCACTTGGTCCTGTCACTTAGCTTCTGCTTGGAAGGCATCGAGTCAGAGGGGAGTTTCTGACCTGTCCCAATGGCAAGAAGGTTGCAGTGATAGCTAGGCTGGCTCCCAGGTGCACTCCTATGACAGCCTGCTTGCTTATGGCCCTCCAAGCCCTCTTTCAGAGGGCAGGAACCCTGTGTCTGTCAGCAGACACCTCGTCCTCTTTGTCACTTGATTTCCTTCTACAATACCCATATTCCATCAGGGAAAACAGAGGAGATGGAAAGCTCAGGCACAAAGAGAGTGACTGGTCATTTGTGCTAAGACTCCTTGTCTGCTTCGGGAGCTGTGACAGAGGGACCCAGTGCTCCTGAATTGCCAGGGTGGTGTTTAAAATCCCAGATCTCCCTTCTGGGGAAACTACCACCCACTGACCCTTTCCTTCATAATCTGCCTAATTTTTATGCTTGAATTCTTGCATTTTAAATGCTTATGAAGGAGCCCTAGCTTGGTGGAGACACAGCAAAGGGAGACAATTTGGAAAGATGCAGAAAGGAAGGAATAGAACCAAGAGGATACTACCTAAAGCCTTACATGGAGCAGGTTGAGGAGGATGTACTCGTTCACTGCAAAGAGTGTGACTTGAAACAAAGTCATGACAAGGAGTTGTATGGGGCTGGTTTTTCCCAGGATGGCCCCAAAGGCAATGCACACAGAGCCCACGCAGAAATCAGCATTGATCAGGCTGGAAAAAGGGAAGGAAAATTGCAGTTTAATAAGGAAATACTTCTCTGTAACTCACTCACCCCCAGCTCTAGAGATCCCACCCGAAGACAAAGAGGTGATTAGGAGTCATCCATGGGTTTCCCATCGACATTCCTCCCATCCTTACATAATGGCCAGGAAATGTGTTTTCCCCCAAATTATTTAGATAATGTGGATGAGACATGTTCTCTGCTCTGGCACCCATGGTGCTTGGCTTGTTACTAAGGGGGGACACTCGTCTCATGTTTCCCTTTGAGCAGTACCACCATAATGGCAGGGACCTTTGGACCAAAAGGTGGAAGGCAAGTGGAGCAATGCAAAGAAGACAGCAGTTTAGGGACTGATTTGACATAACTGAAGGACAGGTGTTGGCAGCTGCTTGTCTCCCATTCCAGCTCTTCCACTGGCCAGTCAAGAGGTGGCATCCCAGAGCCCATTTCCTCCTTACTTCTCCACTCCAATGAGGATCTTCCCATTCTTGAAAGAGTGGAACCATCCTTGCATCAGGAGAGCCCACTGGATCCCAAAGGCAGCAAGGAGGAAATTGAAACCCACAGCTCCGAATCCATAACGCTTGAGGAATGTCATGAGGAAGCCAAAGCCCACAAAGATCATCACATGGACATCCTGGAAAGCTGAGCAGAGGGAAGGGACTGTCAGTTCTCCGAGGAGAGCAGGGCTGCAAGTGCCACTTGCATTTGGTGTTGAAAAAAACCCCAACTGCATCACTGACAGTAGGGAGGAAATTCAAGTGACAATGTGTGTTTGTCTCATGTCCCCCTGTTCTAAGCCTGAAAATGGCTCAACTTTCAGAAACTGGCATTTGGTTAAAAAGGCTCAGTCTTGTAAGTAAATGTTTATTAAAAGCTGTGTGCAAGAGAAGACCAGAGACTAATGGACTGTACAGAGGAAAACATATTTCTATTCAGATTGTTTCTCCCTTTCTGTAAAACACTTGGAAAATGTCATATGAAATGGACAGTGAAGTTCTGTTAAAACACATGAATGGTCATTTTGGGTAGGTCTGTCCAGTGCAGGGTCCCGGTGATGGCTCAGAGCAAGGAGAGCACAAGAACAAGGAAAGTTTACAAGTGCATTCTTAAATGCTTCTGAAATCAGTGGCAAAATACCCTTGAGACCAGAAACCCACCTTGTGAGATTTATAGTGCTTAAACCAGAGAGACCCAGTTCTTCCCACTAATGCTCAGACCTGCTCACTGAGCCCCTCAGATGCCCTTCCCCGGGGGAAACAAGACCTGTGTGAGCCTCCTGAAAGACCTTCTTGGTGCAGTAAACCCGCTGTACTTCTTTATCCTGCACGTTTCTATCAGATAAGCATTGCTTTGCAATTAAGTGAGCTGAAATGCTTGCATACTTACAATCTGAACCATGCAAGCCCTCTCACTGCAGGCCACTGTGCCTGTGAATAAACAGGAGACCCAAGGCTGGGATCCCCCACTGGGGATCTGTACAACAGATGAACACAGCATTGATGGAGCTACACCAGCAAGCTCTACATTTTGCAGTGCACAAACCATTATAACCAGCCATGTATGTGCACCTCAGAGAGGGCATAAGCTCAGGGCAAAGAAAATTCAGTGGTGGCGAATCCACTCTACCCCAAATCCACTCTACCCTAAACAAGAATTTGGACAGGCTCAAGCCATGTAATGCCATGTAAATCTGCTTGTTTTTTAAAATGCCTCCCATGCCTATGAAATCACTCATAAAAAAGGAAGGGGACAAGATCTGCAGCTGGAACTGTTCAGCAGAGGACACTTCAAATGCACTTTTCCACACATCCTAAGAACCAACCTTTCTTACTCTGGTTTTATCATACAGTCCCACAGACTTTCCCTCTGCAGCTGTATTTATTCTCCCTCTCTCTCTTCTCCAATGTGAGCTGCACAATACAAAGCTAAAATTATCTGCTGCCATTTTTATTATATATTCATTTTTTCATCCTAAAAGCAGAAGTACACAGGTCAGAGTTAAAGCTGTGGACTGTGCACCCTCCAAAATCACCAAGGATCCCACTGTGTGTTAGACCCTGTACAAACCCAGGAGGAAGAACAGGCCTTTCTTCAAACTGCACCCAGTCTAAAACCCTTTTCTAACCCTTGTCTTTGTTTTCCTTTGTGAAGAATAACATTGGCATCACTAAGAGGCAGCCCAGGCACTGCCATGCCCTGAAGGTTTTGTGAGTCTGCTTTTGTGGGAGGACAATTGCCATAACTATTGAACGGAAGTGTTTGGGCTTTGGGAATTCCCAGACAAGGAATCTCACTTCTTTTTCCCTAGAGAGTAGATGAGTCACCCATTAGGGAATATCCATGCGCGATTCAAAATGAGAAGGAATTGTCACACTGACTGGACCTGGCAACAGGCACTGCTGACACAGCTTCCCTCTGCCTGCCTTCCCAACCATCTCTGTGTCAAAGGATGTGTCAGTTTGTTACTCCTATCCCTCCACCATTGCAGACAAGTCCCGGGGACAGCAGCGGGTACAGACATGTTGATACAAATGATCCTCAGGTGTTCAACCACCACACTCTCTTCTGAGCGGCGCTGGATGGACACAGGGATCAAAATTCCAGGGCTTGGCCGCCTTGTCGTGTTTGTCCATCTTTGCAGAAAGAGAATACTTCTGATTAGATAAGGGAGAAAAAACAGCTGTGCTTTTGGGCATGTGAACCCTTCCTCGGGTCTGAAACAGAAACTTAATTCAAAGCTAAACTGAGCAGTTGCCCGTAGACTGATTAATTGTGTGAATCAACGCAGCCATTTGAGGGGGATTATTTGGCACTGCGGAGCAGGAGTGGGATATGAGGACAGAAGAAACGTCATGTCCTTAGCTCCTACAAGTTCTTCCTTGGACTCCTGACGTCCTCCCAGCTCATCAGTGACAAGAGCAGCTCTCGGGCACTGCTGCCGCTTCGTGCCATCCTGTGTAGGGCTAGTCCCAAGGGCAGATCTCCAGGGAGAGCCCAGGGCAGCCATGAACTTGGAGGCTGGCTGAGCAGTGGGTTTTTGTAAGCAAATCCTTCACTGAACTAGCTAATCCTCAGCAGCCACAGGTTGCTATAGCTCCTTTGATTTAGCAGGTGTTTTTAATGGAAATGTTCTAAATAGATGCATGACTCAGGCCTGTTGCTTCCCTGGAAACAACTGCCTACAGAAGCAGCCTGTTCTGAAAGGCTCACAGAGATGACCAGCCTGGAGATCAAAGCCACCCAAAGGCACTTCCCAGCCAGAAAGGCTTTAACCACCTGAATAATCCCTGTGGCACTACCATGTAGTGACCCAAGAGCCCTGGGAACCTGGCAACTTAGGAGGACTCTGGCATTGAAATGCCAGTCGCTAAAGGATAATTTGCTAGTGAGGGGGAGGATGTAGGAAGGGGAGGAAGATGTCACAGGATCTCGACAGCCATTCCTCTGTATGCACAGAAAGGCTTGCTCTGATCCAGAGCTGAGGGAGGGGGCAGCAAGCTGAAATTTGCAGGGTGCTGGGAACACGTCAGCCATCTATTCCTGAAAAAAAGACATCACAGTACCCTGCCG
Source organism: Oxyruncus cristatus (assembly GCA_013399855.1). Taxonomy (NCBI): domain Eukaryota; kingdom Metazoa; phylum Chordata; class Aves; order Passeriformes; family Cotingidae; genus Oxyruncus; species Oxyruncus cristatus. Next base: position 563,549 of record VXAY01004576.1, read on the forward strand.
TCAGAGCCCCAGGAGTGCCTGGAGGGCCACGAGGCTTTTCTCTTGCTCTTTGGTGCACCCCAAACCAACCTCAAGGCAAGAGCCCAACTTTCTAGCGATAGGTGGAGAGATCACCTCTGACAGGCTGTGCCCTAGGAGAGGACAGGATGGATGTGATGGGTTCGGATGGGATGGATGGGTGGGGACCAGCAAGCACCAGGACTAGGCTTCCAGAATACTCACATGGGTATCGGAAGTAGAAATCATTCTCCATGTCACTGGTCAGGTTCAGCTCTCGCTTCTCTTCCTCCCAGTGCGCGTCAGCTTCGGGGCCGAAGCGCACAAAGACCCCAAAGAGGACGATCATGGCCCCCTCCCAGAGCAGGCAGACGAGCGGGAGCCGCCAGCGCATGTACGTGTTCTTGGCCATGCCCTGGTGCCTCGGCCTCTCCATCCACGGGGACCTGTGGGGGCCCGGCTGCCTGTGCGAGCCCACGTCCCCCGGGCTCCGACAGGGACATATATAGGTCGGAGAGGGCAAGGTGGGGCCCAGGGAGGTGCCTGCGGCAGGATCACATTTCAGAGCACTGGAGCCTCAGCAGGCTTGTTCCTCTAACCCACCTTCCTCCCTGGGAGGAGGGACAGGACTAGGAACCTTTCCCCCAGGCTGCTCCGAGCACCTCTGAGCCCTGCCTGCACAAGGACAAGTAGATGTGGAGGCCAGTAAGAGTGGGGAGTGGAGACTGGGTGTCCAGCCCCCTGCTCTGCCCAGTCCCACACCCTGATCCCCGCTGTCCTGAGCGCCCTCCCTCCCTGCACTGGGTGGTCCCCTCACCACCCTCCCTGGCTCTGTACCCTTCCCCAGCTGTAACTGAGGTGAAGGCAGAGTTCCCTTTGCTTCAGCTGTCAGCTTTTGGAAAAGCAGACTGTGGTGCAGCCACAGGAGCAAGAGGAGATATGTGACTGTAACCAAGATCCTGCATGCACGCACAGGCATGCAATGGCCCAAGGATGCCATATAGCTGTAAGGATGTTTAAGTGACACATGTTCCTTAATTTGTGAGCCCAAATTACCCAGTGCATCCCCCGTCAAGACAAACTGTGCTGGGGCTGCATGAACCAGGGCGTTACTGTGAGATGGTGCTGGAGGTGGGACTGGAGACCCTTCCTCTGGTATGGGGCATCCTTTAATTAACAAACATAAACAAAAGACTCCTTTTTTTCCTACTGTTTTGAACTATGTGCTCTTCCCCCAAAGAGCCAGGCAGGTCCTTCAAACAGATCCCAGCTCCCTCCTCTGCCTGCAGATCTCTGGGATGCCTGTCAGCCTTCAAGAGATAAAAGACTGCAGCCCAGGCAAGCTGCCCAAATTTGCTGATGGCATCTAATTGTGGCCCGCAGGCTGAGCAAGCAGCACTGATTTCGGTGTTGATTAGGCAATAATTTGAGTTTGTTATTTTTTCTTGTTTGCTTTCTTCTCAAAATGACAGATGGCAGAAAAATGCTGTGGATAGTCTTGAAGTGACTGACGGCCACACAAAACCATTTTCCAACCTCATTTGAACTCCATGCAGGCAGCAGGACAGAGACAGCGTTGTGAAGGAGAGAGAAACCCATCTTCCTGGCCCTTACCCTGCATGAGCAGAGCTTCATGTGACTGGGGTCACTTGGTGGGGACACCTAAAGCAATTGGATGTTGCTGTTGTCTGAAGGACGAGCACTCCCTCAAGCGATGCTGCTCAGGGTATGTTTTTGAGTCTCCCATTAAACACAGTTTCTGCAGGGCAGTCTCAGCTGTATACACCAGGAAACAAAAGACTTCCATCTAGAAAGAAGCTGAAACCCCTAAACAATACTTGAGCTCTAATTGCTGGAAGCACTGTTGACAGTTGCATGTTCTCCTGCCAACAACGTGGTAGGACCAGTGTTCTGCCCTGCCCTAGAGCAGCTCTTGGACACCTTGAGAAATGCATCAGAGGCACGGAAGAGCATTTTAAAACCCAAGGGTTTTAAACTTGCTAAGGTACTGTAGCCACCGGCAGTTATGCTTTGTGACTACTCTTCAGCAAAACTAACTGCAGAGCTTTTCTAACCCATGATCTCACTGAAATGGCAGCGTCTCCAGGAAAGCAGCTTGCAAAGCCCTTGCACAGCCCCAGGGGGCAGCAGGTCTGTTCCATCTGCTGTCCCCAGCCCCTCTCCCCATGTCTAAAAGCCCAGGACAAAGGCTAATGGCTTTCCTGCTGGCCTGATAGTCTCACCTTGCTGCACTGCCTGGCGCTGCCCCTCCTTATCGGCCCCCAGATCAGCACTTTGTCACTGCAGTCCCATCAGGGCTGGCATGCTCCACTGGCTGCCCATGCCAGGAGAGCCCATTAAAGTACCAGCTACGCTCCAGGCTCCTTTGCAGGGCCAGGATAGCACTGGAAAAGCTGATAGGGCCATGCCAGCACAAGTGCCTGCAGCAGTGCATAGTGATGGGTGAGGCCACCATTGCATCCACCCTACAAGGTACCTAACTGCATGGTAGGACACATGGGGCAGGTTTCACCATGTCCCAGTCACCAATATCCAGGTGCTTAAAAGTCCCGTTGGAAACTCCAGGCTGGTGTGAGCCAGAGTAGTGTCTGCTGGAGGCAATGCTTGTCTGCTCCACCACGGAATTTGTCACATCATGTCCAGCACCTGTAAGAGCCGGAAGCTTTTCCCAAAAAATCACTGAAATTATGTTGGGGGAAAGGGTATGTTTGTCTTTCTGCTGAAGAGACTTGGGACTAGGTCTGGCAGTGGTCAGGTCTCAGTTGCCTTGGGTGAGGGTTGTACAGTGCTGGTCCCAGCTGGGTCTCTCCCACTTTCTTACTTTAATGAGCACTAAAAATATTTGAAAGATGTAGAGACAAAATCTGAATTACACTGAAATCCCTCCCTCTTGCCTGGAGGCCTTGGGGCAGCTTCCCCCTGGAGAGGAAGGAATGGGGGGTCCTTGGCTCACTGTGAACTGTCCTGGCAGATCTTATCCCAAGGCACTGTGCTGGCTCTGAGAGGTGACCTTAAAGCTGTGGATCCCAGGGGTCTGGAGGTGCCCAGGGGAAGGCAGAACTGGAAAGCCTATCTCCACACTTTGCAGTGTTGCAGATGCTGCCTTGTCAGTCCCTGCATGCTTACCCTTGCCTTTCCCTCCTTTATCTCCTGGCAGCTCCAAGGATTCACTGGAATGAGGAGAACCAGGTAAAACAAGGCAATACCAGAATTTGTCCAGCGGAGGGACATGAGACTGGACTAGTCCACATGCAGTGGGCAGCTATCCTTACTCCTGGCTGGATTTACCCTGGCTTGCCTAGCTTGTGGGTGAGCAGAAGAGAAGCAGATCAAGTTGTCTTCCATTAAGACACAGAAATAAAGAAGTTGCCTCCCTGGGAGGCACCAGTGACCTCTCATGTCATGCTATACCCAGGCTGAAGCCACATCCGAGAACTTCAACACCCAGGAAGAACAGACAACCTTCCCAGCTGCCCCCCTCCACCCCTGCAGCTCTCCCCCTGCTCAGACAACTGCCTGGAGATCCACCAAGGAGCCCTTTGCTCAGCTTGAGGTGCTCCCCAGAATTAGCGGGCAAAGCAGCAGCAGGCACTGCTGCCTGTGGGCACATGGGGTGGAGGCCACAGGAAAATGAGATATGAGAAGGCTCAGAAGCCTTCATGCAGAGAGAGTCTGGGCATTGCCCAGCATCAAAGGTGACTCACTGCTTGTGTAGGTCCTTGAGGAGTGCCCTGAAAGCAAAGCATCTGAGTCAATACAAAACAAATCTTTATTTTTTTGACTGGCTCAGCAGAAAGGCAAACAAACTTTCCACCAGGGTGGGACAGAGTGGTGGTATGGTGGGAGATCAAACAGTTCACTTAGCTCTGGGTTTTCTCAGCCTTTTTTTCAGCCCCCACCAGGCAGTATCCCTTGAAGAGAAATGCTGGAAGCAGGACAAAATAAAGCAAGACTTTTTTTAAGTTAGATCCTATCTGGATCAAAGTGTCAACCAAACGTGAGCCCAGTTTACGAACGACTTTTCTTGTGCCCTCTCCCTCCTCCCAAGATACCACATTTATCAGCAAGTAAATGATTGTCCAGAAAGAACCCAAGGACTGTTTGAGAGAGGCCAGTGTCCTTGGGCAGCAGGCAGAGGGCGAATGTCTCTGTGAGCACTTCAAGCATGAGACAATGGAAGAAGGAGGTGTGAGAGACTCTGGCTGCCACACGGGGAAACATGGTCACCAGGGCTCAGCTAACATCTCTGACAGCTTTCCCAAGAGCTGGATGGTCTTCAAGAGCAAATACACTGGAGTGAGCAGGAAAGGAGCAGGAGCTTGAGTAGCTGGCAGCAGTTCCTGTGTTGGAAGGTGCCAGGCTTTGCTGGGAAACTCCCCTTTGCCCCAAGTTTGTTTCTGGTCCCAGGTGGACTGTGATAAGGCAGGTTTTGGTCACACTCTGCTAAATGCCCTCACTGGGCTGCTGGGACAGACACCAGCAGCTGGGTAGTGGTGGGGTTGGCTCTTCTTCAGGGCTCAAACGGGACAATAATATATTGACAAGTGATGTCTCATGGGCCAAGAGCAACCCCCAGCCAGGAGGAGAGACCCATGGCTTCCCAGGTAGCCTCCAACCCCGAGACTGCAGGCTGCCCTCCACACTTCCAGCCAGAGAGACCTGTTGTCCTTCCCTTGCTCTTGGTGGCAGGTTACTCCTGGGCACCCATGTGGATCAGCTTCTCGTTCCAGCTCGTTAAACCCACTCGTGCTCACAGCCACCAGCGAAGCCTAATGGGCCGTTTATTGCCCGCTTGTCTTTGTTGCTTTATAAATACAACTGGCTGCTGGTGACACTGGTTTAAGCTGGGACATTCAAGCTCTGGAGAGAAGGGTGGGGCAGCTCTGGTCTGCAGGGCTTCCTCTGCCCCTACCCTGCGCGATCACACCTGGATTGCCAGAACATGTGGGGCAAGAGGTGACACCTGCAGGGAGGTGATGCTCGGCGGCAAAGCACTTGATGCCAGCTTCAGGGTCTTCATCCTCCACCTCCCCACACGTCAGCCTTTATCCGGGTGTTGTGACCCTACAGCTTTCCATAGAAACATCAAGGCTGGAAGAGACCTTTAAGATCACCCAGTACAACCATCAACCCAGCACCACCAGTGTGACCAGCAAACTACATCAGCAAGTGCAAGGTCGAGGTGCCTCTTGAGCACTTCCAGGGGCAGTGACTCCACCACCTATTCCAATGCCTGACCACCCGAAAAATTATTTTTTTATTTTCCCTAATATCTAATCTGAATTCGATCCTGAACTTGACCCATACGGGCCCTGGGCTGTCCCTGCGGTTGCTGCGGGGAGGCTAAGGGGGGAGGTGCCGTATGGGGCAGCCGGCAGGGCTCTGCCCGCTCCGGCCGCGGGCGGCTGGTTGGTGTCAGGGATGGGGAAGTGTCGTGTGCGGGCAGGCGCGGACCTCTAGCGGCGAGCGGGACCTGCCGGGGTGCGGGACAGGCAGGGCCGGTCCCCTGGCTCAGCCCCCCTGCCCTGCGGGACCCGCCAACCGCCTCCATGACGTCACGACCTCACGCTTCGTGACATCACGACACCGCGCCCCCTGACGTCACCGCCACAGGGGCCCCCCCCACCGCCTTTAAATTTTAAACCAGCGGCAGCCAATGG
>VXAY01004576.1:569557-598461 GCA_013399855.1 Oxyruncus cristatus
GTTCCGTCCGCCGGGCCCCCGCGCCTGGGAGCGGTTCGAGGAGGAGCTGGCGGAGCGGCTCCGGTCGCGGGGACCCTCGGCCGCCCTGCCCGGCCCTGCGCCCCGCGCCGCCCTCACCCACAGCGGCCTCAAGGAAACGCTGCTCGACTTCCAGTGGGACCGCCCGGAGATCGCGTCCCCTGCCAAGCCGCTCCGCAGGAGCCGCAGGACGGGGCCGGCCGGCCCAGAGCCCCCCGAGGCGCCCCCCGAGGGCTTCGTGAACGCCGTGTTCCTGTTCTCGCCCTGCCCGCACTCGCGGAGGGAGCTCCGGCGGTTTGTGTCGGGGAGCGATGCCCTCTCCTCCCCTGGAGAGCCGCCCACGGCGCAGGAGCTGGCGGAGAAACTCCTGCCCAAGAGTGTCCAGGAGCTGCTGGCGGAGCAGAAGATCGCGCTGTTCTGGGTGGACACCGCCGAGCGGGCTCAGGTAGCGAGGTTATACCTCACAGCTTTCAGCTCTGAGCACTGGCGGGCCGCCTGCCACGCTGCCCTCCTGTATAACAAGTGGGGACAGTTTTCTGCTGTAGTCTTTGGGTGGTTGTGAAAGCTCCTTAGTTACTGCCGCATAATCTTCAGCAAGGGATTGAAAACTCAGAATCATGCACGTGGAGGCTGAGATACATCTGCAGCTGAGTAGCTGTACAGTGTTAATTGATTGGTCCTCTCGTGCTTTGAGTTAGGCTGAGTTACAGCTATTAAGAACTGCAAAGCGATCTCATGGTTCAGGTGTGTGGATACCAGATTCAAAAACCCAAGCTTGAAAATTTTGGCTAGCTCTTAATTCAGTGGGAAGTGTATTTTCCTTATCGGGTTCCTGTTAAGGCTGATAAAGTCCATAAAAGCACTTGGAAAGCACCGTGTTTAGATGCGTTGTATCTGTGTCATGTGGCAGTTTTGCTGAAAGCATTCAATCTTTGGATGAAGATTCTCTTGCTGCCAACCTTAACTTGAGACCTCTCTGTTACTTTATTCCAGCTGATCGAAGCCCCGGATCATGTTGGATACTGGACAATGTTTGAGCTGATCTGTCAGACGGGAGGCACCATTTTGCCAGCTGAAGCCTTGGTGCACTGTTTGAATCACCCTAGAGTGGATGTTGCTCGGTCTTTCCTTGGAGACTCCGGTTTTCCAGTGCCTTGGACCACACTCCTGCCTCTGGATGCAACTCTGAACTGCTTGTTCTCGAAGCCCTCTGTGTATCGATCAGTGTTTCCCCAGCAAGAAGGAACGTTGTTTCTCAGCATGCCTGGTAATAAAAGAAAAGAAAAATATAGATGTGCATGCTGGTAACTGAACTCTGATGCAGGGTCCTTGATGACCTTCCCTTTTGAATAGTATGTGTAGAAGTAACTTCAGATACTTAAAAGCCCATTTTTGTTTTTAAAAAAAAGTTCTGGATGTGCTCTAGTTCCTCTGATATGAGAGCTGTTAGCCCATATTTCTGATTTAGCCTTTTCAGTTTTCCATACTTACAGACTTTTGGATGAAGAGCTCTTTGCTGGTCCCACCTTACTCCCTTTTCTTTCACAATTATTCTAAAATAGAGATAGAGATAAAAAGCCATTCAAAAGAAAACAGGTTAGCTTTAAAGCAGCATGCAGCATGCATGGGCCCTTTCTTCAGTGGTTCCTTCATACATTCAGCTCCTCCAGAGCTTGGGGAGGAGGTCAGTTCTGAAATACACTTATGGTTTGAAATCATCTTTTTTACATTGAAGTTGTCTCTTCACATGGATTGGAAAACCCATTTTACTTGCCTTCAGACTTTTACTTTATCCTCTCCTTGCACAGGAGGAAAGAAGCAGGAAAGCTGTGCTGTGATCCTGGAACCTCTTGCCATGGGCCAAAGACAACTGCAGTGTCCAGTCAACATCTTCCTGAAAGGAAACTTGATGGGTTGGAACTTGGTACAAGCTCGCCACTTTCTCACGGAGAGCTGGATACTTCAGAGCTCTCAGGCTGAGCAGGCAGCACCAAACAGGTCACTGTTTCATCAGCTGTTAAGGACTCTGGTGACTGAAGGACTGCACATGGTAAATATTCATCTTTGTCTCAAACTAGTACCTAGTATTCTTCGTGTTGTGAAGACAGTGATAGTGGTAATTGCTGCACTGCGAATCGCTCATTTGAATCTAAATTCAGAACATTCTTTAGAAGGTCATGCAAGCCTATAAACTGTTTGGGAAGTATCTGTGCTCCTTAGATCTCCATATTTATAGATGAAGTAAACATTTCTCTTTTCCTTTGCTTTTTCTTTTAAAATGTAGGTTGCTGAGGTATCTCTGTCTAAAACTTGGTGCCCCTGCACTGCTGTTCTGTCACCACTTTCTGAGGGTGCTGCAGTTCTGACTCTGCTTGGTAGTGAGAAGACTGCTGAAGTTCAGCGATGCAGCCTGGAAGGAGCTGTAGTGGAGGACTCTTCCCATGACTCTGCTCTTCATCTCCCAGAGATTGTGAATAGTGTGTTGAGTGACATAGACATGTCGGTGGAAGATCCTCTGGCCAGTCGGGGTAGGTATCAGGAAATGCAAAACTCGCCCTCTTTTGATCTCTAGATCTGATTTGGAGTGGAAAAATCTAAAGCTAGTGATTTTCTCAGTGAGGTGTCTCTCATTTTGTTCGTTTTGTCGACTGTAGCTCAAGCCTTGTGAGGTGATGAAGAAATCTGCATGGTTGTACCTTTCTGTTTTATTGACAAAGTGTTAGCTTCCATTAGCTTGTAGATAAAGTGCAACTGTGTGTGCTTGGAGACAAGTTTTTAGGAGAAGGTTTCCTAGAATGTGTCACATAGGCCATCCCTAGCCTGTAGATCCTTTGGGTGTGGTCGCAAGGCAGCTGTTTTGTATTTGAGTGAATCTTCTCAGGAGCCTCAAGGCCTGTTGTATTAGCTATGAAACTGCCTCTCCAGGATCAAACGCTGGGGAACCTCTGTAAAGGCTGGGACCTTTTGCCACTTAATTTAGTTTTTCTAATTTGTGTGTGTGCTCCCAGGAGAAGAAACTCCAGTGCCAGAGTGGGTCCAACGGGAACTGTCCCATACGGGGAGCTGGTATCCTTCAGTGCTGGAAACATGGTATCCTACATCGAATGCTTGTGGAGCAAGCTCAGATCTGATGGAGTCGTTCAGGTATTTTTCTGAAACATGTCTCTCATGAGTAATAAGCAAGGATTTCTGCTTCCTGTCAAGGGAGTATGGCTGTAGCATTGCTTAGAGGTCTAGAATTAAGTGCTTTTCTAGTGCTTTTATTTCTGTACTCAGTTTTCTGTGGGCTTTCGCTTCATTATCTGTTGGTATAGAGACAAAAGAACCTGGGAACAGGATGTTTGGGTAGCAGTTTGTGTGGATTAAAATCTTGACAGTCTCAGGAGTGATACAGGTCACTTAAAATGACCTTAAGCTACTTGGGAAATGTCATACTTCAGCTTTTCTTATGGTATGGTAAGATCCACTTCAAGATACTTAAGACAGTGGTTGTGCTCTCACAGTTGGTATTTACTTGTAATGAATGAGCTTGCTTTCTTCAAAGAGCTTGCTGAGTGAAACAAATAAAAGCCTAATGCAGGGTGGTTTAGAAAGCACAAAGCTGCTTATGTGGTTTTGGGGTACAGGGCAGTGGTGCATCCATTGTACATCAATGTAATGCTTGTTTCCAACTTGGTGTGACCCTTTTAAAGGTGGTTTGAGTTTTCTGCATCTCTTAAGTGTGTTGGGGAACAGATAATGAAGGAGTTACTGGCATGTGCTACTTGCACTGTATTGCTGTGGACTGGAACCTAGAAGAGCCTTGTTTTTGTCCGGAGTGATATGCCTCCCATTCCCATCTTTTTGGTAACTGTCCTGATTGGCTCTTTCATATAGGCTTCTGCAGGTTCCTTGTGCTAATGGGAAGGATGATGCAGACCAGTCTGATGTGGAGCTCTCAGAAAGTCTATCTGATCTGTACCAGAGAAAATTCAGTGAAACATCTGCTACAGCTGGACCAGGAAATAACAAAAAAAGACGTATGTATGCTTTGGGATTATGTATGCCTGTTGTCAATAAAAGATGATGCATGAACCCCAGAGATCTGTACTCTGCGGGGTAGTGGCATGCTTTAGATTTTTTTTTATTTAGGGATGGTCTGATTTGCATATTAGTATTAGGTTTGTGCTTTAGTAGAAGCCAAATGACTGTAATTCAAGGCTGTGCAGTGACTGACAAAACTGTTAAAAGCAGCAGGCAGAGCTCTGCAGTTTGAAACAAGAACTGCTCCAATACTAGTAAATATTACAACCTCTCAACTTTGTTCTTATTAGAGAAATAAACCACTTTCTTCAGGAAGAATTTAATAATTGCATTTCCCTACACTAATCACAGTTGATTTTGCCCTAACCTGATATATCCCCAAGTCCTGCTCTGTCAGCTGTTTCTATTTCTGTGATATAAGATTGCTTCCTATATATATATATATATGTATATACCTATATAAGTTCTTATGCAGAGCAATGATTTTCATTTGCTGTTTACTTGGAAAAGTAGCTGCCTGCTACACTGCCTGTACATTGATTTCATGGAGAAATGCCAACCTTTTGGGCCATGTTTTCCTCCAGAAGGTTACTAATCTCAGTTGACAGTAACACAGTGTTGTGCTCTGCCTCAGGCAGAGTTCCTGCCCCAGTGTCCCTGATGGTAAAACTCCTCTTTTTATGGCACTGCAGGTGGGGTTCCCCGAACTCCAGTCAGGCAGAAGATGAAGACCATGTCCAGATCCCTGCAGATGCTCAATGTAGCAAGACTGAATGTAAAAGCTCAGAAGTTTCAACCTGATGCTGTGCCACCAGCAGTGAATGAGAAGGTTCCACAGAAGCTTTCAGCAAAAAGATTGGATGAAAAGGTGGAAGGAAAGGAAAAGGCACTTAAAATACCAATTGGTGTGTGGTAAATCCTGGTGTCTTCCTGTTCTGATGTATTCCATATGAACTTTTGATATCCTGATACAGGAATTCATACGGGATTTTTATGGAAGGGAAAGGGATGGTTAATAATGGAGTATTCGGTGCCAGGGAGCAGATCAGTGTTTGGGTTTCTGTATCTTCAGCTTGGCAAAGAGTAGTAATTTTTTTCCAGCCTTCTCCTTCTATGAGTGTTTACAAGCTAGTATTACTGCTACTCCTGGCATTAGTTTCCTGCCTTTTATCTATCTGAAAAAAGCAATAAGGATTTATTTTTTTAACCAAAAGAGGTAAAGGAAAGCACCCATCAAGGTGCAACTGGAAATGTAGTCCTATTTACTAATTAGGTAGGAATAAATAGCGTTTCCTGACTGCTATAGTAACCTGAAAGTTTGCTGACCTTAAGCAAACTTTTTATTGTTGATTATAAACTTAATTTAACTTATAATAATGTCATGGGTCTGGGCCTGGGAATGGTTCTGTTAGTGTTCTGTGGGCTGGGTGCATCTTTGCTGGTGAAAATATTTTTGATGACCTCCTCTGTTCCCCTCCTCAGCTGGGATGAGTATTTTATCAGTGAGTTGTGGTAAACAGGCACTTAGTTAACACAGACCATTTCCCTTTCAGACTTCCAAACAGAGGAGGAGCTGCAGTCCCACTTGATAGAGAGCTACCAGAAGGCTGTTGCTGAGGGAATTCAGTCATCTGTGTGTGCCCAGAATATGATCATGGCCATTAAAAGGTTCTTGAAAGTACAAGATGCCAAAGAGAAAGAGGTAGGTAAGAGCATGTGGGCAGGGTTGTTACTGATCTGGAAGTTGGAGTTTTTACTATTTCCAGCTACCTTTCCTTCATCTCTGAAGTTTTATGTGCAGTTGCATGTAGTCAAAACCACAACCACTAACTGTTTCTGTCTGTTGACTCAATAGTGACAAACTGGGTAGTTGTGAAGAATGTAGGAAAATCCAGTTCAGTTGCCCACTTACGCCTTTGCTAAAGGTTGCAATAGATGTCTTTACTTTACATTGTCCTCTTTCCAAACTTTAGTTTCAAGGACAGTATTTTAAAATACATTCTTGAAAAACATATTTTAAAGAAGGTATTTACAGTCTTTAATACTATGCATAGACTTAAAATAACCTGAAACCAAAATTGGTAAACTTGTGAATCATTGAAGAAAAATACTGTGAGAAACAAATCCATCGAAACTTAGGAAGGCCTGAAGCTGCAAGCAAGTGACCTCTGTGATTTCAAGCTCAAAGTTTTTTTTATTTCTCATTGTGACTTTGCTACTGAAAGAAAAAGATTATTCCTTTCCTTGAAAGAAAAGAGAAAAAATTGGGCTATTCCCGAAAGAATGGGCTGGGGGGATGACCAGAGGTGGTGGGGGGGGGAACCTGCACTATAGACAGGGAACATAATTGAAGGTTTTGTTGTAATTATGTGTGTTCGCAGGTAGCCTGTGTGGAAAGAGTCAGAAACCATCTCCTGAAGACCAGCAAAATGCTCAGACAACAGCATGGCTCACAGAAGGAGACCAAAGTCAGAGAGTATGAGACACTGTATTTACTTCAGCTTCTGAGATTCTGTGGAGTTGGTTAGCAATTTTTAATGGTGGCTTTTTTGTACAAATGGAAAAGTATTGACATGGGGCAAATATTTGAAGGAGAATCTCTGGTCACAGTAAAACCATTTCATTAAATGCAAATATACCCATGCTTTGTGATAAGCAGTGCAGCCTATATCTGAAATGAGGCATCTCCCTTGCCACCAAAATGAAATGCTAACTAGATTATGCTGTCAAAAGGAGCCGCTTCCCTTCCCATTGCTTTTTTGAGCATACCTTTTGCAGTAAATATGCTGCTTCCATTAGAAAAAAGGTAGTGGATAATTACTTGTTTTCTTAGGTGCCGACTTCAGGTATTTTTGCGCCTTGAGTTGTGCCTTCAGTGCCCTTCGCTGCAAAGCAACGCTGACGAAATGGAGCAGCTGTTGGAAGAGGCAAGTAAATTGTAGACCAAGTTGAGTTTCTGGGTGGCACTAGAAATGCAGACCTGGAACCTGCAGTTTTCCTTTGATATTACTCTAACACTCTATTCCTTGCTAAAATATCTGATGCTGCAGCTGTCGCAGCTTAATCCCTTTTCCCACCTGACTTTCTCTTCCAGGTGACAGATATACTGCGCATTTTATGCCTGACTGAAGACCCGGGGTATCTTACGAAGTTTCTAGAGGAAGTACTAGAATTGTAAGTTCTTTAGCATGACTGAAATGTTACTGGGGACTGTGGTTTTGGTTGGATGTTGTCTGTGAGTAGACAGCAATCTACAGCTTTGATTTACTGCACCTCTGTAATTTGCAGAAATTCAGATGTGTTGTTTGTTATGTTTATATTTTGATTAAAGAAAAAACAGCTGATAACTAAGTAAACTAATTAAAAAAACCAGTTGAAGTTTGATTGGTTTTTTTTTAGTTAACATATAAGAACAAGGATTTAGTTCAGAACTTGGGACTGAAACACCAACAGTTTGAGTGGGAATGTATCTGATGTGGGTTCTCTCTGATGCTCCAGGTACATGAATTCTATACCGAAGACTCTTGGAGATATTTACTACGGTCTCGGTACACAAATACCCCCGAAGCTGGCAGCTGTTCTGCCTTCAGACTTCTTCAGTGATGACTCCATGACTCTGGACAGCAAATCTCCAGGCCTTCCACCGTCTTTATCATCTGTCTTGACTCCCGGCACTGTTCGCACAGAGAGTGACCAGCTGGAGGAGTTGCGCACCAGATCCGCCCAAAAGAGAAGGTAATAATTCGAAACAGGAGGCAGCTTTTTGTTGCAGCCTGGGCTGTGACTGAGGAGTTATCTAAGCTGCAGGTTTCTGTTGCTGAATAGCTGGTTGGGGCAAGCAGACACCTGCCCATATCTCTGCAAGCCTGAAAGAAATATTAGGGGCGCTAATTTTTCATTTTAACTTGCCATTGTTGACTGTATGAAAACATAATCTTGACTGTGTATTTGTATCTTATGCAAAAGTGAAGTTCATGAGCATCTTCCATGAAAGGAAAAGGATATTCTGCTCTGCAGTAGGTGACCCTATATTGTTAAAGTTAAAATAGATCTCTATGTTGGGAATTCTATGTATGTTTTAGCAAATTGTGAATGAGCTTCAGTACCAACCTTAAAGTTCGGAATAGCTTATTATATTGCAAATCATCTCTCAGTGTTGCAGTAAGTGAGCTATTAATGCAGTTTGCAGTCTGAATTAAGGTGAACACTCCCTGTCTCTAGAGTCAAACTGAACTTTAATTGTCAGTAGGTTGATAACTGTGCTTCTGGTCTTATGCTAACTTAATCTTTGTATACTTTTTAAAGGAATCACGTGTTAGCCAGACACAGGAGCATGACAGAAGCACCACAGAACTTGCGTCAAATTGAAATTCCCAAGGTGGCCAAGAATCCCGTCAGAAAGGTAAAACTCTTCCAAAAGGGTTGTGTGTGAGTTGTGACACTTGAGTGCAAAAAACTCTTGCTCTGCATTCCCCTAGTAAGTGTGCTCTGTGTCAGCTGTACAGAGATCAAATTGCCTTGAAGGAGAAATTGAAGTGTGTGGTTCAGAGCTTACAGTTAATATTTGTAATTAAACATAACACTGCACTGCTGGTGAGGCTGATTTCTTGTTTGTTTCAGGAGAGCTCCCGTTCTTACCTTGCTCCTGAGAAGTCCCAACAGATGCCTTTGTTGCAGAAAGAAGCAGTGCAAGGTATATTGACTTCTAGGTTTTTCATGGAAAGGTGCATCTTCAGCACATGTTCTCCCTGTAACATTTAGTGAGCAATGATGAAATTATGCTGAGGCACACTGGAAATCAGAAGGAAGTTTTGCTGAATTCTGCAAAAACTTTGAGGAAAAGATACAGGGTATTCTGTGTGCTCATATGCAGAAAACTTAAATCCTGCATCCTCAAAGAAACAACCTTTCCATTCTTCCTTGAATCTTGAAATGATTTCCATCTTCTCTGTCCTGAAAGGAAAATGGGGACAGGATTGGATTGAATTCCTGTATCTGGAAACAGATATCACTCCATGAAATAATTAATAAAAATAAATCCCACATATGTTCTCTGAACCAGCGTGTTTCAGTTGAGATTTTGTAGTGCACCTAATGCTGCTCCACATGGGACACTGACTGGCTACTTTTTCTGCTATGGCACTGGCTTGTAGCTTATTGTTGGGATAATGCAAATAATACAAATTTAAGAGAGAAGTCTGGAATGGATTTAGAGGAGGACGTGTTCCAGTAGCAGAAGAAACAACTTCTCAATGCTTTGTGGCCTCTAAAAAGTTGTCTTTCCGTGCTGCTGTATTTTTCCCATCTCTGGTGTCCTGACAAAATTAGCTTCCTGTGATTTTTTTTTTTTTCTTTCCTTTTTATTCTCCTATTTGTAATCTGATCTTTTCTTGGTTTTCTTGCTTCCCAGAGGTTACAAAGGTAAGGAGGAACCTCTTCAATGAAGAGATACTTTCACCATCGAAAAGGTCTCTGAAAAAGATGCTTAGAAGCCAGTCAGTATCTGCTGTGGAAGGCTTAAAATACAAATGCACTGATGAAGGCACCAAAGGTAGGACATGACTTGCATATGTAGGATTGTTGTGGAAGAGCTTTTTGCTAAAATTCCTATTTTTGCATTCTCAGTTCTATGAAACAACTGTATTCTCTTTTTTTAATAAAGAGAAAAGGTGGCCATTGCTGTGGTGTTTGGAGGGTGAATATTGATGGTATTGAAACTGAAACCTATTTTTTACTGAATTCTACGTCTCAAAGCAATCTAATGTTAAAAATTTTTGGTTAAAAAGATCTGTGAAAGAAGAGATGAAGAAATCTCAGTGGATTAACTCTGTCTGACCTGGTACTATTAATAATACTGAGTGGGAAGGAGGTGTGGACACTGGACTGTGAAATCATGATACCTTGTGAATGCTGGGAGGTTGGGAGTGATTCTATATGGACTATCCTTCAGCTGAAGCCTGTACAAAACTGTATTTATTTACTTGTCCCAAGTGTTTTATAATTGTGTGACATTATAGCTCTTGCATGATTTTTAGATCATCGCAAGTTGTTGACCAAGAGAGTTGCAGAAACACCACTACACAAGCAGGTCTCCAGGAGACTTCTACATAAGCAGATCAAAGGCCGGTGAGTTAAGTTCTTTCTGAGTTTCTTCAGTAAGTATTGGATGTCTAATTAATGGTTATGAGCACAAGTACCAGGTATCTTTGTGGTCAAAGTGTGATCTTTACTTAAGGCAGTAAGAGAACCAGTGAAGGCTGAGTTCCATTGCTTAAGTGTGGGGGAATACTGCTGCTTTCATCATGTAAGTCAGGCTGCTTTAATTCCTGCAGCTAATGTCTCTTTAGGTTCAGTTGCTGATTCAAGGACTTCTGAAAAGGTCTGTGCTGTATTTTGTGGACTCCAGGTTGGATTCTAGCATTTAATTCCATGTAGAACTGCTACCTGTACAGCTAGGGAAAAACCCATGCTAAGTCGTGTGTTAATAGGAGGCAAAGTGCTCACTAATTGCTCACTTGAAGTAGCCCACAAAGCAACATATTTGTGTAGGATAGAGTACTGCTTTTCAGTCCTGGGGTAAGTTCTGTTCCTGTCAGTGTGCTCAGTATGCTAAGACCAAAATGTCATTGTTTCTCAAGGTCTTCTGATCCAGGTTGTGACACTGGTGTTGTAGAAGAATCTCCAGAGAAGGCTATATATGGTAAGTACTGATTTTTTTTTTTTTTTTTCCCCATGAAAGGTGGTTTGGCTGTGTTGTAGCTTGTAAGATAAGCGCGTTTCAATTTACGTAATTCAGGAGTAGTCAGTACAGAAGTGTTGTACTGTTCTGTCGGTGGGGCACAGCTGCCTCTGATAGAACCACTTGCTGCTGACTGCTTTAACAGCCCCGTATAGTAGAAGTTAAGAAAGAGAAGTAGATAGTAACGCTTTTAAATGAAAATGCATGAAGGACTTTGAGGGTGAACAAGATTCTGAGCTGCTGTACTTACTGTCAAACCAGCACATGCTTTTCTTTTAATGTAACTTCACCATGTTGTGCTGTGACCTTAATACTGCTCTTGGTTCTTGCTGTAACAGACAGCCACCTGGCTTTATGGAGTGTCTCTTATGTTGGCTATTGCTGTTCCTTATCCCAGGAAGGAAGAGGAAAACAGCATGGGTGGGCAAGCAGGAAGATTAAATCAGGAGCAAAAAGAGACAAGAGAATTAACCAGTCTTTTAACCTGGATGTAACTTGCTCCGAACATGGCTTTTCTAGCATTCCTTTTCATATAATTGCTAGAGAGGAATGAGAGTAATCATGACTTAGAGGAGGGGGTATCATAGTTTGAAGGAGATTTGTATGCATAAAGATTCCAAATCCCCAAGAAAGTTGAAGCTTTCTTCATCACACACTTTGCCTCCCTGTGTGAGATAGTTTGTTGAATGGAATTTTCTTCTTGGAGTGTGTCTGTTTCAGTTACAAACTGTTCCTGATGATGTGCCCATTGCTGAGGGAGAAGGAAGGCTCAGTCTCCCATGTTCTTACCTTTTCAGAAGCAAGTTTGAGAAGAAGCCCACGCATCACACAGCTGTCTTTGAACAGGACCTGCTCCAGTGCTTTCTATTCCACTACACAGCTGAGCTCAAAGAATTCACAGCGCGTCCGCCAGGGACCAGGAAAGGAGAGCTGTGCACTGCAGGATGTAGAAGGTACTGACTGGGATTTGAGCAGACTGATGCTGCTGATCTGAAAAGCTGGCATGGATAGCTCTGAGTTTGATTTGATTTGGCTCTACAAGAGACTGTAAGAAGCTAAGAGCTGTCATGTAATATCTTCTGTAGACAGAAATTCATCCCCAGTAATTATTTTTAATTGGTAATCTGAATTTGGAGGATGGTAAGGCAGCTATTTCCATGATGAATTCACTGCCAACTTAAGAAACCAGTCAGGCCCATCCAACAGAATACCACTGATTGTCAGTCTGTATTCCTTAAATGCAGTGAAATCCTTGTAAAATATGGGACAGAAATCCTAAAGCTTACTTTCAGTCTACTCTGTGGCAGCATAAAGCAGTGACTGATGGGATCTTCTTTGCTGGCTTTCTCAGTAGGATTATCAGCTAAAAATGGTGACACTTAGTTCTTTATATTGTACTTACTAGAATCCTTAGTCATGAACCAGAACTATCTAAAGCTACAGGCTATAAATAGAATAAGAGGCTGTGAGCTATTTTGTACTTTTGTTTGCCATTGAAGTGCTCTTTCTACAGATGGATATTAATTTCATATTGGGATATAACCATAATTCTGGTGAAGCTTTCACATTTGGCGAGAAAAGAATATGCCAGGGATATGAGCTTTTTACATTACTTTTTCCTACATCTGAAATGATTCAGACAATTGTGGCACATTAGTTGGTGTTAGCTGAATTGTACTGTTCCATTTTATAGGCCTTAAACAGCATTCAGAGACCCCCCCTGTGCAGACTCCCAAGAGGTTTTTCTTTGGTGCAGTCACTGACAAGTGTAGTCCTGCAGTGAAGCATTCACCTGGAAAGAGGAGAACGAGAAAAGACTCCTTACACTTAGAGGAACTGACCTCCTGGCAGGTAGAAACAATTACCTCCCTCTCTCTTTCTTCCCATCCTGTTTTTCTATTCATGTTAATCAGACCGGTGCGTCTTAAATTTAGTGTTTGTTAAGTCTAATCAAATGGGGGGTTGTGTTTTAAATTTTAGGAAGTAAATAAGGAGATGGGTAGATGATGCTGTTGGAATAGAACGAGCATGATTCTTTCTTTTTTTCCCTGCAGACTCCTAGAAAAACACCTCATAAATTTGCCCGCAAGCTGCTGAATTCTGCCAGTAAGCCACCAAGGAGATCGCCTCGCATTGCCCAGAGGACACCACAGAAGGTGGAGAAGACTCCTGGCAAAAGTCCAGCAGCTAAGCAGACTGTAGCTAAGTGTTTGGGAAAGTACTTTTCTCCTCCTGCACAAAGGGTTAAGTCGCCATCTGCGTTAACTGAAAGTAGGAGGGTTCACTTACTGCAAGTACCTTCTGAGGACTGTTCTGCAGCACAGAGAATCTCCCCTCCTTGCAAAGAGTCTGTCTTACAAACACCAGAACGTGAAGGGTTCACAGCACTCAATGCCTCATTATTATCTCCAACAGATTCGAATCCAACTACTTCTTCCCCCTCTGCCATGCAGGAAAGGTGTTTTACAGAACTGCAAACTCCAAGACGTTCCTTGAGATACCTCTCAAAATTAGCATCTCCAGTTGGTGCTCGGAGGCAAATCCTCACAAAGGAAATTCAGGTGCAGTCTGATCCATTATCTGAAGCAACTAAAAGAACTCTCAGGAAACATGAAGATCCAGGTTCAAAATTGTTTACAAGCCCACTGGGCACAGAAATACCTCAGCTTGTTGTGAGACTTGAGCCTCTCTGCAGTTCTCTGCTCTGTGCAAGTTCCGTGAACACTGTGACAATCAGCTCTGCTTCCTGCACACAGACTGGCGAGTCTGCCCAGGAACTTAGTGCATCTAAACCATCTTCTCAAAAGTCTCCAGTTATTACTGACACTTCACTGAGGTCCCTGCTTCACACACAGCAGGCTAACTGTGAACCAGAATCTGGAGAAGAGAGCCTCACGCTTGCGTGTGCAGCACCTTCTGAAAACAGGGACAGTCATCATGATAGTGGTAACTGTTCTGTAGAGAGCCTTCAGCCTCATCTCTCCCAGGTTACTGAAAATACCCCTGTATTGCAGAAAACTAAACAGGTGGATGTAGCATCTCAAAAGTCTCCTTCAAGAGAGGACTTGGAAAAGTTGGAAAAGCATTTGTCTCCAAAGCCTTTTGCTGGAGAGCAGGTGCATGCACAGGATGCTGAGACAGACTGTGTTAAGGAGGGGATCTCCAGTGCAAACACCAGTGAGTCCTTCCTAAGTGATTTGCAAACAGTTAGTGATGACTTGGTACCAAGAACTCTGATGAGGGAAGAATATATGGGGCTGAAGGCTCCAAGTCTTAAGAGACGCTCCAGATTTGCCCTGAATACGTCTCCTCCTATGCCAAAGTCTGCTACAGCCTATTCCTTGCGCTGCACTGCAGACAGGAGGCAGCGGGAGGCTGCAGCACGGATGGGAGATCCTCAACTTGTAGCCAAGTTCTCTGCTCCTAAAAACTGTAACAAACTGCCTTCTGCCAGCCCACAGACTTATGAAGTTGAAATTGAAATGCAAGCTTCAGGCCTGCCCAAACTTCGCATTAAAAAAGTTGGCTCTTGCTCATCGTTGGAAGTTCAACCTGAAGCAAGTGCCAGCAAACCCAAGGGAGGAGAAAGCCCCTTTAGTGGTCTTGCTATGACCTTGTGTAGCAAGCACCCAGGAAAACTGGCAGCTGCCTGTGTTTCACCCTCCTGCTGTCGTTCTTTCCACAGTACACCTGGGAAAGGTGCGGGCCAGACCTACATATGCCAGTCATACACCCCAACAAGCTGTGCCTCTAACGTCACTTCCCCCTTCCCCGTGGAAACAGGAGTTCTCCAGACGCCTTCTCCAAAGCAGAAGGGGAAGACTACCCCAGATGCCATCAAGGACTGGCCTCGGAGAAAGAGAGCAGCAGGCAGCACTGCCAGCACGAGCTGTGGTCAGAGCGAGAGGAACGCTGACGAACGGACATGGATGTCAGCAGGCAGAGAAAGAGTGATGAGGATCTCGGAGCATGTCAGCAGCAAAGTAACAAATACTCCTGGGGAATTTGAACTGGAAGGGATTTGCAGGCTCCAGGATCAGCCGTCTCCTAGTGACTCTGAACCCAGGGCTGATGAGGACTCTGCCGTGGGAATTTCTGGCTCGAAGTCTCAGAAGAGGGTCTTTACTTATCTATCACCAGAAAAGAAGGAGAATCACGATGCCAAGAGACTGTGCACTGATAAGTGCAGCTTGGATCTCACTGGCTTTTCCACAGATGAGGGAAACGGAAGCAAATCAAGGACAGACTCTCTACTTCCTGAGAAACCAGGAATGTGTGCATTCAAAACACTTGAGCAGCACAGTAGTCTAGGGGATGACGATGTCTTCCTTTTGTCAGGTAATTAAGTGGCATGAAAGACACTCCATTGAAATTCAGATCCGGTTAAAAATGGGAGACAAAAACAAGAACATGATTGTTTTCTGTGTAACTATCTGAGGTAAAATGAGGTGGAAAGGGAGAGTGGCTTGTAGATGACATGTAAGTTAATTATGTGGAGAGGCAGACTGGACGTGAGGAGTTCATCGATGGTGTAGTAATGATGGGAGAGATCTCAGAGAAATAATGGAAGAGCAGGAGGCTGGAGGAATTAAAAGGAAAGTTTGAGAACTTAAGGAGGGAGGATCCAACTTTCACCCAGCTGATGATTTATTTGGGTTTGTGTTGATGCCACCAGCTGTTTCTGCCCAGTGTCAACTCTAAAGCCAACTGTCTTAAGTCCAAAGCTTGGCTGTTTCAGTGTAGGCTGGAGCCATGACAGGGTTAGTCCTGTGGATGTTGGTATTGGTGCTCCAATTTTTGCATCTGCCCATGGTGGCGGGCCTGTTGCAAGTGGGTATCAGAAATGATTCCCTTGCAAGCAATAATGTTGTATCAATAGGTGTGTAAGTTTAAGCTGCCTCTTTGCTTTTGCAGTGGGTACAGATGATTCAGCTGACCTCAGGCTGTCCCAGCTCTGTAAACAAGGCCTTAATCCAAATACTTAATCCGAATACTTAATCCGGTATTGTAGAAATGGCATATTACAGGGGACTGTGGCAAGTGTTGTTCTGTAGTCATTATATTAAACTTCAGTGTCTATTTCCTCTTGCAAGAAAAGGCTTGTATACAGAGGCAGTGTCTTATTTATTCAACAGATATTAGAGAAAAACAGGCAAACTTAAAAGCAACATCAGTCCATCGTCAGGACATAAAATAATACAAGTGTTTAGCCTTAAGGTAGTCCTGTAAGAGACTTTCTGTACCTACAGCCCTTGTGGTTCTGTTTACAGATCATCGTGGTTGTAACAGTTTTCTTCCCGGACATATGAGTTACTGTGTTTAATACGAGGGAAGTGCACTTCTGCTAAACCACCTGAGAAAACTAAATGTGCTAAGAGCTAATTCCAGGCTGCCCTTTACCTTCCTCGAATGCCAGAAACTTGCTGTGCCAGCCTAGGGTTTGTTTCAGATAAAGTATCCCTTGTACTAATGGCAGTTTAGAAGTAGCAGAAAGGCTGGTGTGAGACTTAACACTGGAGTTGTTGAGTGGTTTTGCTGCAGCTTCTCACTGTGCTTCTCCAGGCTCAACTCCTCCCCTGAAGAGCACGCTCTCGGCCAGCAGCCTTCTAGCCCTGACCCAGTCCCCGCTGCTGTCCCCACCGCCGGCTCGGAGGAAGTGTGTCCAAGGTAATAACTTGTCTCCCATTGTTACTCGGCTTCTTGGAGTCACCAGTGAACTCTGGCAAACTGTGGCTTTCATGTATTCTTTCTGGTTTTTTGTAGAAGAGGAATCTGATGCTGTCCAAATTGCTGCCAACCAGGAGCTGTCTCCATTCCATATCAGGGTTTCCAGGAAGCGTCCCCTTAGCAGGACTTACTCACGGAAAAAGCTTCTCAGCTGAAGTTTGGAGCTAGGAGAGCATGGGAAACTTAGTGTTATCCCAGCTGGACAACACACTTTTTAACAAGGACCTTGTATTTGGTGCTGGATGGGAGCTGCCTTGAGTTGGTAGGAGACTGGATGCAAGCACGTGGCAGTGGAATTAAGGACCACTCTAAAAGTTCGTGGTATTTTTAAACATCACTTGCAGCATCTCTCCGTCCACTCAGAACCTGGCTAAGTCTTTCTGCCACTTCTGCTTGTGGTAGCTTGCAGTGAGCTCTGTAGTGAAGGTTCAGTTCTCCCAGGTCAAGAGGGAGAATTGTCACTTTTCTACAGCTTTCTTGTAAAATAAACTGATGTGAACTTTCATCTTGTCCCTTTATCCAAAAACCTGTCTTTTGCCTGAGGGATGGGGGCTGCAGGAAGGAGGATGCTGGCGGTGAGTGGGTACAAAAGCTGCATGCTCTTGCTGTGTCTTGTCCTCATACTAACTGGATCCCTCAGTGCATGCAGTTTGCCACAGCGTAGTGGAAAATAGCAAGCACATTAATTACTCAAGTGCCAAGAGTACAGAGGAGGGGAAAGATAACTTGGCTGGGAACATCTTTGTAGATGATGAATGGTTTGGTGTGTCTGCTCCTGGCCACTGCTGGATAAGCAGGTGCTGATGGAGTGACTTCATTGTCCTTTTCTGCAAACCTGCAGTGAGCCAGAGAAGACTGGCTGCGGAAATGACCTTGAGAGGTGAAACTTGGATGGAATAACTGGAGATGACAGTTCGAAGACTAGCCAGCTGAATCACTGATTAAATGATTTGGTTGCCTGTTACATGTTTGCCCATGCAGAGAGCAGGAGCTGTGATTCAGTGCCTGAGGTGTAGCCTACAAGGGGCTAAAATGTTGCGTGATCTTGAGATGAATTTTTTTCACAGAACCAGAATCACAGAACATTCTGAGTTGGAAGAGATCCACAAAGAACCTTTCCCCTAGGCTAGTGATGTGCATGGCAGGATTTCAGGGAATTCACCCCACTGGGCTGAATGGACACAAGAAGGGGAGAGCTATGAAAGTAATGTGAGGTCATCCTAAAACCAGGCATGGCAATGCCGAGTTTAGTTAGGTGGCCTTTAAGGAGGTAGATGGGATTGAATAGAGCTTGTTTCCTGGGAACACCATGTGTTGTGGGGAAAACTGCCAGTTTCCCTCTGCAAAAAAGGGAGGAAGTGTGTACTCACTAGTGGTTATTTTGCTTCTGGAAGAGGTGCACCTGCTTCAAGGAGGTGGACTGATAGCCAAGCATGAGGATCCAAATCTACTACTTACTTCCAAGTAGCATGGATTCCTATTTTCCCTATTGTAGATTTTTGTTTCAATGGCAGAAAATAAAGTCTCTGAACTTAATCATGTGCAGCTCAGCCACATCCAGGGCCCTCAATAATATCCCCCCCTCACTGCCACACTACTGCTAGCAAGGAGGAAGATCAGAAGGGGGTTCCTACATCAGATGCTGGCTTTTTACTTGGTGAGTTACTCCTCAAGTGGTGGTTGTGGAAGCTGTGTGCCTTGTGATTTCAGGCTGAAGCAGTGGCTTGCTTTTTGGGCTCAGGTGGCCAAGCTGCCATTGTCCCTTGCCCTTCTTAAAGCAAATACCTGGGCTTTCATTTCTTGCTCTGCCGGAATTAAACTTATGTCCCCCCCTTCCTGAGCTGTCAGTGTTAAGTTGCAGGACTGTATTTAGTCACCCTTATATCCAGACTGGAAGTTCTCCCAGGAATATGAAAACACTGCTTAAAGCAGCTTATAGGCTGCAACAGGAAAACAGAACCAGAGTAACTTTTATCCTCGATGCTACAGACAATTCTGCTGCTGGCTGGAGATTCTTTTTCTGTGGCAACTTAATGTAGGAAGCCACCTCTAGCAAGGAGCACTTAAACAAAGCAGATCTTTAAACCTTAAGGCAATACTGTGTTCCCATGCAGTGAGATTTCAATAAAGCTCTCGCGTATCTGGAGTAAGTGACCAGTGGACCCTCTTCCATGTGCCTGCTTCATAAAACTCACTCTGCTTTATTAGAAAAGTTATAGTAGAAATGTGAAAAAACACCAAGTTACTACAAAAAAAAAGTCTGTACAAATTCTGCACGACTGCAGAGCATCCCCCTCAAAGGCTGCCAGGGCTGAGCAAGCCCTGCATCATAGGTTTCCAAACTGTAAACAAGTTTTTAGTTTTAAGAGGCCAGGGTGGACGGTGTCTCCTGCTTCACAGTGTTTCAGCTGCTGAGGGGGCAGAGTGTCCTGTCAGTGCTGTCTGGACTGGCAGCAGCATGGAGAATGCAGGCTGGTGTTCCTATACCTTACACACTTACGATCTTTGCCCTCCTCAGGCCTCTGAAATGTAACAGGTGTGGAGGCAGGCTGGCTTGTGGGGCAGGAAGGTGCTCAAGCCAGGTCAGCAATACCTGCTCCTCCCTGCTCTGTGCCAGGTGGGTGTTAAGCCCATGTCTAGAGGGGGTTTTTCCTCACGTCGATCATGGCTGGGTGGTGAGGCACTGGGCTCATGTTCAGGCTGGCTCTGCGCAGTTCCCGGCGTGGCTTGGAAGCAGGACCGAGGCTCCGGGGCGGGTGCAGCTCGTGGGGCTGCCCCACCCTCAGCAAGTGCTCCGCATCCCTCTGCCGGAGTTCCCCGGGGCTGTCGTTGGGCAAGGAGGAACGTCTCCACGTGGAAGGCAAAGGGGCGTGCACCAGGTCCCTGCTCTCCTCCCTGACCCGATGGCTCTCTTCAGCAGCAGCCAGAGGCACGGGCTGCTCCCCAGGGCTGGATTCCTCACAGGTCCCGACCGCAGGGGCAGCTCTGTCCCCAGCCCCGTGGATGCTTCTCTCCATCCCTGCTGGAAAAAATTGAGAGTACAGCAAGGTGAGTATCAAGATCTCTACTTTTCTCATCAGAATCGGTGCCTTGCTGAAGGACCTGTACCCTCACTGCTCCAAGCTTTTGGGACGGAAATTGAAACTCCCTTTTAACTTGGTAGGAAGAGCAAAGCCCCAGCCTGGGTTTCCTCTCACCTTTGGTCTGTCCGGGATGGAGGTTCATGTTACTCAGCCTCTGGTTCAGCTCCTGGTTTGCCCACATGTAACGGCTCAGCTCCTTTTCCAGCACCTGAATCCTTGCCTCATACTGCAGCTTGCTGCTGGCCAGGCCCTCATCCATGTGCTCTACAAGAAAAAACAAGGCCACTTCAGCTTGCAAGCCCCCTGAGAGACAAAAGCAGTGGCACTGCTGCCCATGTGAGGGGCTGGGGGGTTACCACGGCTCTGCTGCAGCAGTAACTGCATGTTCTGCTCGTGCTCCTTCTGCTGCAGGGTGAGCTGCCGGTCCATCTCCAGGCGCTGCCGCTCCACGGCCGCCTCCAGCCAGTACACCAGCTGCTGCTGCTCCTCCAGCTGCATCTCCAGCTCCGAGAAGGCAATGTGCTGCCTGTGCTGATCCTCTCGCAGGGTCACCACCTGGCCGGGGCCCAAGAGCAAGGAACACCTCAGCTCCTTCAGCACCCGGGAAGATCTCCTGCCCCACCGAGCCCCGACCAGGTTAGTTTTTTGGTACAGCTTACAAAGGTTAGTAGTGCTGGGACGTCAGAGCTGCCTCGTGGAGGGAAGAGCAAGGTGTGGCTGCACTGATGTGGCAGAGCCACTGCAGGGATCCATGCATCCTATGATTAGTTAAGCCACTCTCCCAGCTGGGGGTCATGATGCTGTGGTTTTGTGGCCTGACTTTACAGGGCAAAACTACAGTAGGAGACAGGGAGAAAGCTTGAAACTGAGGAAAACAAAGAGTTTGGTCAGATCATCATTTCTGTTAACAACTGCTTCCAAGCCATGTTATATTAATTGTGTTCTGGCTGGCTAATAATTTAATCACTAATAGCCAGTAAATGAACTACAGCTCCCCCCAGCACAGAGGGCAGTTGTCTCCCACCTTGTCAAAGTACTTGCAGAGCAGAGCTCGGGTCTCGGAGGAGGAGAGGTAGCTGAGCTTGGCCATGAGGTTCATCTCACACTGGGACAGCAGGCTGGCCGAGGCCCGCAGGACTCGTTGCCTGCACGTGATGGACTCATTCTTGTACTCGATGGCTGCATCCAGAGCCTCAATTGCCTCATCCAGCTGGAACAAGATCCGTTCCTCCTGCCAGGGCAGAGCTGCAGTTAATAGGGAGCAAAGGGTTTGCTCTGTCTCACCCTGCCCTAACCTTCCTTGTCATCTCAGTAGTGCTGGGGAGAAGCTGGGCCATGCACAGTTTGGGGATGTGAGGGAGCATGTGCTAACGACCCTGTGCTCTGGTTTTCTCTCCTGCTACCTCACCCTCTTGCAAGCAGAGCAGCCCAGCCCAAGCAGAGGTACCTCTGGGGACAGCAAGGTGCCATTACGCAGCTTGTTGTCAAGCTCCAGCCTCTGTTTGAGCAACTGGTCCTTCTCCTGGCGCAGGCTGTTGATCTCCTGGCGGATCTGCTGCTGGTCATGGGCGCTGCCATGGCGCAGCTGCCCATTCTTCTCAGTCAGTTCCTTCTCCAGGTGCTCCAGGCGGCTGGACACACGCACTATGTCATCTGTGAGGGCCTGCAGCACAAGGAGATCTGCTCTAAAGGCAAGTCAGGCCCTCAGCCCCTTTCTACTCCCTCTGTAAGTCAAGTGACCCCGCAGACATAAGCCAAGGGCTAACACACCAACTAGCTCAGAGGCACAGCACAGGCAGGCTGTTACATAGAGGCAGATTTCCACTCACTTCCCAACACCACCTTGTCCTGGCCTGCAGCCCTCTGCCACAACCAGGATAGCACCCAGGTCTTCCAGCCTACACCTCTGCTGGAAATCAAGCAAGGGGTTGGGGTGTCACTCTTGTCCTACCTGGCTGGAGCGCAGTCGTTTGCTCTCCAGGCCATTCTTTTCCTGCAGGAGGGCTTCCTTTTTGGCCACAATAGCTTCCCGCTTCCTCAGCTCATCTTCCAGCTCATCCAGGGCTCGGCGCTGCTCGAGAACTTTATCCATCTCCATGTCCAGCCACTTCTTCTGTTCCTCAATTTTCTGATGGAGGGAGAGGTAAAGGGCATGTGTGTGTGTGAGCAGATAGCAGCAGCAGTGGACAGGATTGCTAAAGAGCAGTGGGGGTGAGACCAAAATGAGAGTCTCGATTCCATCTCTGCTACTGACAGCACAGGCTTCGCTGGTTTCATCCTTCCAGCTCCAAGATCTAAGTCCTCTGCTACTAGATGCAAGTGATACTATGGGCTGTCCTCCTCAAGGGCAGGATGGGCTGAGGTCCCTGTTTTCAGATCTCCCCTGTTAGCCTACAGTCTGCCAAGCATCCCCTCTGAGCAGGAAAGAGGAGGCAGACTCGGTCTGTACCTGCTGCTGCTCCAGACTGATCACAGAGCCGTTGCTGCCGCTCCGCCGCTTCCTCTGGAAAGCCGCAATTTCCTCTGTTTTGATGCGCAGGATTTTCTGGTGCTGCTCGTGCTTCAGTTCCAGTTCCTTGGTGAAAAAGCAGCCATGAGCATGGAGGGAGCGGAAGATGTTTACCCAGGGGCTGAGGGACAGGTTATATTCTCCTCTAGCTCTTGAGATATTCTCTCTTCATCTCCATGCTCTCCAAGACAACCACAGACTCCATCAGAGCTACCCTGGCCTGCCCACAAGCTCACAGAGCCCACACATCGCCATCCCCATAATACCACAGTGGCACAGCTGCCCACTCCTACCTTGACTCGGTGCTGTCCCTTGTTCACCTCCGTCTCCAGACGCCGTTTCTGCTCGCTCTCCTCCCGCAGCCGCCGCTGCAGCTGCCCCTGCTGCCGCCGCATCAGCTGGATGTTCCTCTCCAGCTCCTGCACCCGCTTCTCACTCTGGGCTGAGAGCGACACCAGCCTCTCTGTTGCCTGCTTCTTCTTGCACAGAACCTGCCGGAGGGGAAAGCTGCCCTTGGCCTTGGCACCTCCCTCGTGCCCTTTGCAGAGGTGCCCCCAATCTGCTGCCCCTCGCTCTCGGGTGGGCAGAGCCCTTCCCACTCACCTGTGCCTTGCTCTGTGCAGCCGCCACACGTGTGCGGTACTCCTGCAGCTTGCGCTTCTCCCCGGGGTCCCATGGATCCTTGCCCTCCAGCTCCTGGAGCTGCTTCTGGCTGTCGCTCAGCTCTGCCCGCACCTGCTCTGCTTCCTGCTCCAGCTCGCTGATCTTCTGGCTGTACTGCCTGTTCAGAGCCTGGGCGTCCTTGCCTGCAACACAGCCCCCTCCCTCACAGCCAGGATCCTCACCTTTCCTCTCTCTCCCTTCAAGTATTTCTGGCTACAGAGACCAACTGCTCCCTTTCCCTCAGCCACTCCAGGGAAGGGAGAAACTAGTGGGAGGGGTTTCTGTCAGCTAGAGGAAGGGAGAAACAGGGCTCAGCTATCTACAGGAGAAAGGACTGAGCACAAGCAACACAGGAAGATGAGGATGGATGCACAGACCACACATCGTAACTAGGAGTCCGTTTCATGGGAAAGGGGTGCATTTTCCGGCCAGGAGCTCTGCACCTGTCTTAATGAGCTCTGTGATCAGCTCCTCCTTCATGCGGATGTTGATCGCCAGCTCTCGGATCTTCTGCTGTGCTTGCACCAGCCTCCATTCAGAGTCCTTTCCTGGCAGGCGCTCCCAGGAACTGAGCAGTGGCTCCCGCTTCCCACAGACCTCTGCAACACAGATTGCCAGGTAAGGAAGGCCCCATCTTAGTAGCTGGGTGACAGAAGGACAATCTGATCTCCCATCTGTAGTCGGAGTCCGGCACAGCATCACCCAGAGTCACGTGCAGCTTCTGCCAAAACACACTCTCTTGCCAGAACTCCTAACCCTAGGAATTCAAGTTTCTCCTTAACAAAAGCAGCTGGACTATCATCTGCTTCAGTTTTGTCCTGTGGGATTATCCAGGGGGGACATCAAGAGCACCCAACGAAGCACCCAGCAGCCCGCAGGAGACTGCCCAACAACCTATGGTTGCTACTTGCCTTTTGACAGCTCCAGCTGCTCCTCCTGAATCGAGTGGGCATTGCCTCTACTTGGCTCCTCATTCAACATGCAAATCTCTTTCTTGCTCCAATTTTGGATCCCATTTCTAGAAAGAGCAGTAAATTAATCAGTTGGGTCTGGGAATTGCTAGAGCTCTTCCCAGTAAGGGCCCTCATGATCCACAGACTTCAGAAGATGATGGAAACAGTAGGCTGTGGTCAGGAAAGATGGTAATTAACTCTCCAGGGAGCAGTAAAATATCTCAGCAGAATCACTGACCCCACAGGCAGCATTTGCTCTCAGACATGAGAGCTGAGCTGCAGTGCTGGGACAGGCAGGTCACACAACTGACAGGGCACCGCACGGGGCTGGGACAGCCCCAACTCACCGGCGCTGGGACAGGGACCGCTTCCGTTCCCACTCCTCCACCTCCTCTCCCGAGGACAGCTCTGATGGCTTCTCTGAGTCCTGGCTGAGCTCCCTCCTCAGCACATCTTTGATCTCAGCATCACCAGTCAGGCACTGTGTGTGGTTCGGGTGCCAGCCTGCCGGATCCTCCTCCTGGAAGGAGAAGTTGCTGTTGAGCTGCTGGGGCACAGAATTGGAAAGAGAGGAAACATGCTGCATGAGAGCCAGCATCAGAAAAAGCAGCTCCCAGCTGGGCATCACTGCTAGACACAAAGAGAAGCAACAAAATGGAGTTGAGCCTATTTTCAGTAGCACTGGTGTGTTGCCAGACTCAGCTGCCTGCCCTCCTGCCTTCTGCTGCTCAGACACTGAGCAAATCTAAGACTCAACCAATAACATCAAAGTAAAAGCCTCCCTTTTGAAGCTGGGTTGTTTTTGCCAGAGTTGTGAAACTCTCCAGTTTTGAACACGGAGCGCAGTCCTCTGGACTACACTTCTGACAAGGGTCATGTTCAACAGCAGGGAAAAAGCAATTCCTGCAGTGGAGAGCAGCCAAATGAAGAGGCAGGAGTTCTTCAATGGCACAGCCTTGTGCCCTCACCTTCCTACAAAGGGCTCTTCCACTCTGCTCAGGAGGGAGCCCTGAGAGAACCCCACCAAGGCCGTGGGACGGGGCAGCATCCAGTGGGGCTGTGTGAGGTCTCTGGCTGGCAGTCACCAAGGGAAGGTTTTCAAGCAGTCCTGGCACACACAGGTTTGGCATTGCCATCTCCAAGCGCACATGCAGCTCTGAGATCTTATCCTGCTGCTCCTGCAGTTTGTCACTCTAGGAAACAATGAGAAAAATGTGGTTATATACATGTTGATCTCAGACCTGCTACAGAAGAACCTGAAAGGCTGGGCTGGGTTTCCCTGGGCAGGACAGGGAGGAATGGGGCAGGTCCCTACAAAGAGAGCAGTGCCCAGAAATACCTGCAGCTTGTACTGCTCCATGGCATCCTCCAGGGCAGCCAGGAAATCACGGTTCTCCTCCTCCAGGCGCTCCACTTGCCTTTGCAGTTTGGCCACCTGCTCATCTTTGATGGACTCACATTTCTTCTCGGTGTTCACCTGCTCCCCAAAATACATGAGAGGCAGCATCAGCATCCACCTTTGCCCTTCCCTTCCCATGCTGGACTCTGCAAGGGCATAGCAGCTCTGCAGACCCAGATTTTTCCTGCAAAATAAACCTCTCAGCTGCAGCTGAATCTAACTTCTTCCTGCCTGCTGGGAGGACCATGTCTTTCTGCCTCCCTGTGGCCTCTTGGATAGGATTCTTCTCCTCTCCCTCTCCCGACCCTTCTCTCATGCCATGCTGGGGCTGCTGCCTCCAGTGGCCACCAGATGAACCCAACCTCAGAGCTGCAACACCCCAACTGTTACCTGGGCTTTTGCCAGCTTTGAGCTTTGTGCCTCGGCACTTTGGTCCTCCATGGAGGTGCTCTCAATGCCACTGTCCAGCCCAGCCGAGGTCAGCTCGCTCCTCTCGCTCTCCACGGTGCACAGCCACTCCTTGACCCGCAGGATCTGCTCCACTGTCAGGTTACTGTCCTCCTGGAGCTCCATCAGCAGCCGGTACGCGGCGTCGGTGCAGGTGCGGTAATGGGCGCACTCTGCCAGCAGCCGCGCCGCGGGGTCGGGCGCGCAGCGCTTGGCGCTGCCCGAGCGGTTGATGATGCGGGTCTCGGAGCGCTGCCGCTGCTCCAGTGCCTTCTGCAGGTTCTTTATCTGCAGGTGAAGCTCCTCAATGTGCTCAGTCTCCTTGCGGCAGTTCACCACCGCCTTGTTCTGGATGTTCTGAGCCCGGCTGGCGTAATTCAGCGTGTTGAGGCTCTCGTCGAAATCGGAGGAGGACGGGCTGACACAGGCTATCATCACAGTCTGGGCGTTCCCCCCCAGAGAGTCTTTCAGGATCCTAGGGAAGAGTACAGTGATTATAATAGCTGAAATACACAAATAACACAGGAATCAGAAGGTTTTCAACCCTTTCCAGAAGTTAAGCTCAAGGAAAACGATATTCTTGCTTGGTAGGTGGTTTGGCATTTAGTAAGGTGAGTGGAATCAGCACTCACCTCAGGAATAAGCAGAGGATTTACAGTTTGCACCATGGCAAGTTTCCATCTGAATAATTCCTGAGGCTCCCTGACTCTGTGATCACTGCTAGCTAGGTACGTGCTGCAAGGGATCCTGCTGGAGATTGCAAAGGCCACCTGCTTGAGCTAAGAACTAACTGCAGGCCATCAAACAAGCCTACTGGAAGCTTTTTCTATTCCCTGCCAGGCAGGAAGGGCATGAAAACCCACACTGACACCCTATCTCAGCTTCAGCAGCATGATTCATACAAGCCTTATCTTCTCCAGCACTGCAATGAGCTTGTCTGTCATTTCTATCCTGGCCTCGCTGCTCCTCAAGCTTCCTTAAATGCAAACCTGCAGAGATGGTAGACCTGTAAAATAAGCCTATAAGACATGGGGTGTCCTGGTCCCAGCGGTACCTGGTGATTTTGGAGTCCCTGTATGGGATGTGGGTGGTCTTTCTCCGAGGATCTCCCAAGGCACTGATGACGTTGCCCAAGGCCAGGAGGCCACAGTTGATCTGGATACTCTCCTTCAGTCTCTCCCCTGTGTTTCCTGTCTTCACAATTCGCTCTGAGCCTGCCAGGTCCACAAAGTGGAACTTGGAGACCAGGACCTGTCCCGCAGCGGGGACGGAGGGCGGGCGGTGGTGCAGGGGGAGGCGTCCAGCCCCCCGCCGCTGCTCCATGGTCACCGTGAAGATGGTGTGCGAGCGGCTTGACTGCCTGTTGATGTGGGTGGCTCCCGTGTGCTTGGCTGTGTTCCCCATCTCCAGCAGGCTCAGCACCTCGTCCAGCCCTTCCACTTCTGACTCCTTCACACCGCACAGCACTGCAAAGCAAAGGCAGCTGTGGTTGGGAGGGACGGGCTGCCCGAGGTTGCAGCTCCTCTGCACGCCTGGTGCTGTCACCCTGCTCATACTGTGCCGTGCACAGACTGGCTTTCAGCACTAAGCACAGCAATCTGCTGCAGGAGATGGACAAAGGGATGGAGGTAGAAGACCTGGCTCTGTCTTTACAGATAGATAACCCAGCCCTGGCCTCTGACATGGGGAAAAAAGGAGCCCGTGCACAGCTACACATACCAATGTTCCCCTTGTCATCCTCCCGGATCTGGATGTCTTTGCTGGCTGTATCCACCTGGAGCAAGTCCCGAAACTCCTCCTTGTACACTTCCAGGTAGGACACTCGTACCGTGTAGTCGATCAGGTCATTCTCATCGATTAGCCTGAAGGTCTCAGCCATGGCTCGTGGGATGATGCCCTGCTCGTCTTCATTGATGGAAGCTGGCAAAGAGAGGCAAGTCGTTACTTACAGGGAGCAGGGAATGTCCAGGGAGCCCATGCTGGAGCCCACAGAGCTGTGGACAGAAGCCTGCCAGCAGCACATGTCAGCTGGAAAGGAGCAGCCTCACAACCCTCCCACAGCTCAGCCCTCACAGCCCAGGTTAAACATCCCACAGGACCTTTAGGCAAATCCTATCCCACTGCTGTGCTGGATTCCAGCAAAGCTGCTCATTTCCAGTCCTTCCTCAAGAAGGGAAAGGTCCCTTAGCAGTTTATCAGGTAGCAAACACCATGCCTGCAGCTATAGTGTGCTGTCCTTTGAAGCCAGCGGGAGCTCAAAACTTTTCCCAACTCAGAGAAGTTAGTTTTTTTGGGTTTGCAGCCTGCAAGCAGCACTCTGCTGTCTGAATTTAAATGGTTTTCCTTTTGTCTCCAAGAGCTGTGTAAAAAGGCAATTCTCAAACTTGGTGCAACGATTGCCTGAAGTGTGAAACGTAAAACATAGGTAGACTGAATGCATGGGAACAATTCAGTGTTTACAAACCATGCAATTAACTAAAGCTGACTGAAACATTTACTGTATGTCCTCTGTAAGAGATTACAATGCCATTAAACCAGGATGAAAAGGTTTTCTCTTTCCCCAAACCCTTTACACAAACAAACAGGATAAACCCCTGCAAACCTCACTCTCCTTTAGGTTTACTTCAGGACCTAGGAAGATCACCACCACCTCCAGAGCAGGTGGAGGACCAGGTCCTCTCACTGGTCCTTCGGTGGAAGAGGAGCAACCCTACACGCTGTGATGTCAAAGGTGGTGTCCCTGGGGGGTGGTTACAGCAGCACGGGTGGAGAGAAGGAAAAGCCGCTGGAGGGGAAGGATGGGGAGAGGTGGTACAGGAGTGAGGTTGGGCTGGTGGAGGCTAAGAGGGTGGAAGGGTTGGTTAGGACAGTGATGCTGGAAGTGATGGAGATGATGATGCTGTAGGTTTGGGTAGAGAGAGAGCACTGCGGAAATGGGTGTGGATGGCAACACCGGCAAGGCTGGAGGGTACGCTCGGATGGCTGGGATTATGGTGGCATTGGTGGCTTGGCTGGGGATGGAAGGAGGTGGGGATGGAAGAAGGTGTAATGCGTGGCTGGTGGGAAGAGCTGGGAGCCGTGGGAATGCTGGAGGGACAGCAGTGCTGGCAGAGCAGGGATGCTGTTGGAAGAGGGATGCTGGTGGAACAGGGATGATGGAGGAACAGGGATGCTGGCGGAGCAGGGATGCTGGGGAAACGGGGATGCTGGCGGGCGCAGTGCTGCCTGTCCCGGCGCGACTCACCGACGCTGGCCTCCCCGATGGTGTAGGTCTTGCCGGAGCCCGTCTGCCCGTAGGCGAAGACGGTGGCGTTGAAGCCGCGGAAGAAGGCGCGCAGCAGCG
>VXAY01004576.1:600454-690768 GCA_013399855.1 Oxyruncus cristatus
TTTGGGGGGGGGTCAGAATTCATCTATAGCCACAACGTGACAGTGGATGGCCGAGAGATTCTCTTCCACATCTGGGATGCCCCCAATTCTCAGGTAAGAGGACTCCACTCCTGTCATCCATTTCAACCCCAGGGACAAAAAAACCCTTTATTGAAAGTTACCTATGGGAAACCACAGGCTGGGAGCTCTATCTGAGCAAAGCTCACACATCAGAGGTGACCAAACCCTTCTCACCTGCCGAGCATGGAGCAGCAGCGTTGCTGGCAGGGTGGCAATAGTCACTGTAGCCCATGGTCTTGTGGCTGAGGACTTTTGAGCTGGAGCACTAATACTGCCAGCCCAGAGTGAGCCCAGGATTGTGCTAGAGAAGGAGAAATGCTGCTCTGAGGTCCCCATGCTGTTTTCACCTACAGCCTGCAGTGCTTGGCAGCTGCATGAGGAGGTGAGGACAGTGATGCTGAAGGCCAAACTGTCTGCCCTTGGTGAGGTCTGCCAGGTGCTGCTCTGCCTTCCTCAGTAATCCTCTTTCTCTCTCCCCTTTTGCTGCTTGTTAGGATTAGGATTGCTGCACCCTCTTCTACCAGGTAGGTGTGGAGCAAGGGAGCGAGATAAAAAACCCCTTCCTCTTCTCTTTCCCCAGGAGCAGACAGAGGATGGCTCCTCAGAGGAGAAGCGAATCCAGTGGGCAGACAGCTTTGTCCTGGTCTACAGTATCTGTGACCGTGCCAGTTTCAACATCCTGCCCCTTAAAATCCAGTTCATCAAGGCAGCCAAGGAGGGGCAGAGCCAGGAGAAGGTGCCCATTGTCATTGTGGGCAACAAACGGGACCTGCACCACCAGAGGGTGGTGTCCAGCGAGGAGGGTCGGCTCCTCGCCCTCTCTTTAGACTGTGGTTTCTATGAGGTCTCTGCAGCTGAGGCTTATCATGGGGCCCTCATGGTCTTCCATGGACTGGCCAAGCGCATTCCGGACACCAAACTGGCACTGAAAAAGGGTACGGGGATCCGTGGCATCGTCAAGACCATGTCGGCTGTGTTTACCCGCAAACGAACGGACTCCCTCTGAGCTACAGCGTGGATGGTGCTGTTCTCTGTGCTGCCCAGCTGGGCCAGGCCTCCTTCCTGGGTGCCCATGGAGGTGGTGTGTGTCTTTCCATAAGTATGATGGGTTCCCTGCTGTCCTCCTAATGTCAGGGTCTGGGTGTCCTGCCATACACAGCCAACGCAGCCAAGGGCTGAATGCATTACTCTTGGCTCTGTGACAGGACAGAATCTCTACTCTCTGCTGTACCAGGTTTTTAGGTGCCTCCTGTTTATTCCTTCTATCCTCCGACACTGGAAACCACCAGGCGATTTTGCCACAGCTCCAGGCAGCAGCACCCCCAGATCCTGCAGCAGGAGCTGCCCAGGCTGTTGGTGAGCAGGGGTGACACGCTCCTTCTGTACAGCACCCTACTCCTTGTCTCTCCGCTCCTACCCTGGGATCCTTATTCCTGTTTAATGCTCATCAGGATCCTCTCCAGTAACCCTGGAGCACCCATGAGCTGGCAGGCTGGGGGGTTTCTCCGCCGGGAGGCACTGGCAGTTCCCACGTGTGTATCTCTGTGCCAGCGTGTCCCAGAGCCCACGGCACCGGCCGACCCTGGAGGTCCTCGGCAAGGGCTGATGCCTCCCATCCCACCCGCCCTGCTTTTGAACCGTCCTCTCTCCCACAGCCTTTCAGTGATCACAGCCCTTTCCCTTGTGCGAGTGAGCGCTCAACAGGCTGCGCCTGGGAAAAAACAGGCACTGGGCTTGTTCCCAGGATGGGGATCACACCACAGGCCTTCCCAAGCCACTCCTTCTGTAAGGCTGCCTCTCCTTGGGGAGGAAAGGAGGTGGGGAAAGGGGTCTCTGGGCTCATCGCCGAACCCTTCTGCTGCTGGGAGGCTTTTCCTGCCTCTCCCCAAACCCTTCCCCTCTTGCCCTGGGAAAACAGTGTGTTGGAGGAGGGTTTGTGTGTGCTGTACGGACACTTGATTTCTCTGCTGTGTTCTTCTGGAAATGCAATAAATTGTCTTTGGCAGGAAGCCCTGGCTCCTTGGAGCTGTGAATTTGTACTTGGGGCATGGGAAGAAACACGTACTGTGCTGGGCAGGAGCACCCACTTCCCTGTGGCAGCTACCCGAGGGTGTTTCCCGCACCCACTCCCTTGGCCCTGGTTTGGGGGTCTCACCCCACTCTGTTCCCTTGGCTTGGTGTCTCACTCCCAGAAAGCAGCCGAGCAGACGGGGTGAGCGGCAGGTGGGAAGGTTTATTATTGCAGTGAATACAACAAGGTGCTGTGGGAAGCCAGGTGATCCTGCGAGAGAAGGGCTCCAGGAGCTCCACCTGTTTTCATCAGTCATTTTCCTGACCCCACCACTGGCTGGGAGGGAGGTACCCTGGGCTTTCCTACTCATGAATCCTGCTGGTCGGTGGGAATCTTCAGCCCCTCCATGGAGGTGCAATCTG
Source organism: Oxyruncus cristatus (assembly GCA_013399855.1). Lineage (NCBI taxonomy): Eukaryota > Metazoa > Chordata > Aves > Passeriformes > Cotingidae > Oxyruncus > Oxyruncus cristatus. Next base: position 602,948 of record VXAY01004576.1, read on the forward strand.
TGGCCAGGGATGGGCCCTGCAAGGGGAGATGGAGGGAGGAAGGACGGGGAACCAGGCTTGCTGTGGTGATGTTTGATGGCTTTGCTGTCCTCCCTGCTCTCTCAGTGCGAAGGCCATCTAAGTCCATACTGTCTGCTCAGCAGGGATCAGGGTAACCCAGTGCTAGCCCTGGCTGGTCCTTTTTCCTCTTTTCTGGTCTCACCGCTCCTTCCACACCTCCTTCACCTCACTGCTCCCCTTTGGTCCCATCTCCCCCACCTTCTCCTTCCAGCAGCAGGGCTTTTGTCTGCCTTTGTTACCTCATCCTGACCTTGATGCACTCCAGAATAAGACATCCCATGGCCTGTCTACCGCTTTAAGCTCCTGTCCTGGTACAGGGGTGCACGTGGGCAGCTGGCAGGGGCCTGGGCAAAGCGTGCTGTGGGGGAATCAGAGGGGATCTGGGACGTGCTTGTCCTCCCCACTGGCTCAGTCCTTCTTGAAGACTGGAGTGTAGAGGTTGCCGTAGTAAGCCCGGCTGTACATGGACTCGGGGCTGAAGCGGTAGGAGCCCTCACTCACCCGCCTGCTGTAGGGGGAGAACGCGGATTTCCGTGGGAAGGGGTACTCGGGCTCGAAGGCAGGGCTGCGGTAGTAGTTGTGCCGCAGGAAGAGGGAGTCCTCGAGCCCCAGGAAGGAGAGGGGGTGATGGCCACGGTACATCCGCCAGTCGCCTCTCAGCTGGGATTTCTCCTCAGCAGAGGAGGGAGCAGCCTTGGTGTCCTCCTTCTCTTCCTTCTTCTCTGTCTTCTCCGGATCGGACTTGCTGCCCTTGGGTGCCTCCGCTTCCTTCACTGACTGCCTGCGGAGCTGAGAGGTAGGGTGAGGACCCAGCCAGGCTGCACCCAACTTGTCAGCCCTGCTCTACCTGTGCTACACAGCCCCCTTCCTAAACTGGGAGAACCTCAGGATAAGCCAGTTTGCCCCCAGAGGGGCAACCCCTGAGCAGCTGTGGCGGAGAAATGATCCCAGGGGAGCAACAGGGTGGTGTAAAGGAGAGAGGACATAGTTTCAACCTGAACTTGTACCTTCCCAGAAATGTGTGGTTGCATCCTGGCTTGGAAATGAACTGTGTGAATGTGCCACCACTGTCCAACCTGTTGCTTCTATTGGGGAACTCATTGTCATAGCTTGGGGGATACTTCAGGAGGAGGGTGGGACTGAGGCATCCTCACAGCACCCCGTCTCCCCACTCTGGTACCTCCTGACATGGCCTGGAGCTATGAGATGCTCATGGGAGGAGGCTGGGCAAAATGGGGTTGGCTGGAGAGGGGCAGGACCCGGCTGGGGACAAACTCACCGGCACGAAGCTGTACAGGGTGCCCAGTAGATGCTTAGGGGCACTGACGAGGGTCCCCCCGAGAGCATCCACTGTTTCCATGGCCCTGGACAGCCTGCGGGGGGTGAAAAGGATCAACCCCTCTGCCGCATCCCAGGCCACGGCTGGGACCTTCCTCACGGTGGAGATGCCGGAGGCACAGGCGCTTTGCAGGTTGTGAGCCACGCTGCCCACCAGCCCAGGGTCCTCCCCTGCCTGCCAAGAGAAACCAGATCAGCTCTTGATCCTGGCCCCTTTCCCACTGGCCCCTTCGGGCAAGACGAGGTGGCCCTGGGCTCCCCCTCCCCTTCACAGCTCAAAGCCTGAGTGCTTTCAGCTCGCTGCTCTGCAAGAGCCACTGCAGCCCTTTGCAGCAGGGTCGTTCCCTGTTCCCGCCGCCTCCCCCCACTCCAGGCCCCCGGGGACCCTCTGCTCCAGGCTGTGCTTCCGCTGCAGGCAGAGGTGAAGGGCAGTGACCCCAACCTGCCGCTTCCCGTCCCCACGTCCCAGTGGAGCCAATGCCAGAGACTGTTCCCAGCCCCACCGGCTCACACCACCCCTTGCTGCTGGGACCATGGTGGGAGTCTGTTTTCAGGAGTGTTCTGGGGCTCAGTTGTGACCTCCGTGCTGACACACCACAGCTCCAAAGGAGGATTGAACATACAAACCAGGGTGACCCTGCTTGGCACAGAGGCTGCCCACAGCCCCCAGCTCTGGGGAATCGGGGAAGAGGACTGCTGGGGCTGTACCCCTGTCAAGCCCCCATCCCACCTCCTCCAAGCTGCAGTTCAGGGTTCAGCAGGGATGGGGGCCTGGTCCCCAAGGGTATGGGGGAAACAGCCTCCATGCTGGCATGGTCCATGGGTAGGAGGATGCTCTGGGGCTCCCTAGCTCACTGCCCTCCTTTTCTCCATACCTTACTGTGGTTGTTGTCTTTCTTCCCTGCCTTCTCCTGCTTCTGCTCCGGTGCCTTGCTCTGCCGCCGGCTCAGCCAGCCGCCCGTGCTGCTCTGCCCGTCACTGCGGGTCGGTGGCGCTGCGGGTACGCTCGGCTTGGCCAGGCTGCCCTGGAAGAGCAGCAAAGAGCCACCTCTCAGAGGGAGCTGGCAGGTCCCATCCAATCCATCCTGCTTAGCCTGAGGATTTTACGGGGGCCTTGGGGTGCTCAGGTGCAGGGAGTTCATTTGTGCACCTGGAAAGGAACCCCGAGGGCAGACGGGAGCTCTGGGATTTTAGGACAGGCCAGGGAAGGGGTTCCCACTGTAGCACGAGGTGGGAGAGGGGCCTCCTTCTCCCCATCCCCTCTGGGTCTCTGCAGGGGCTCTTTGCTTTAGGAAGGATGTTATGGCAATGCCATAAATCAACAATTATATACTGGGTGTCTGCTAAAAATAACTTGTCCCACTGCTGCGGCACATGGTTGTGTGTGAATATCACACAGGAACCAATGGCCCCACCTTGTCCTGCTGAGCAGGAGAAACACTGGATTTGAAGGAGCTTGGATTTGCTCCAAGCTGCCTGCAATGTCCCATGTGAAAATAAGCCCAAAAGAGGGTATGGGGGAGCAGGAACCCAGCAGGTGGGATTTGGCACTCACCACGATGGGGATCCAAGTGGCCAGCTCCTGCCCTTTGGTTTTGACACGCTGGAGGCTTTGGGTGGTTTGCTGGTAAGCACGGTGGGAGACAGAGCTAACCAAGGCACCAATCCGGCCCAGGGTGCTGGGAGAACTGGGAGTGCTGGGTGCACTGGGTGTGCTGGGAGCAGTGGGAGTGCTGGAAGCACTGGGAGCACTTGCAGTGTTGGCAGTGCTAGCAGTGCTGGCAGGGCTGGCCTGCTGCTGGGAGACCTTTGCTGTTGACTGATTTTTCTTTTTGGGCTTCTGATCTAAAAGGCAGAAAAGCACAGGCAGAAGAATTGTGGAGAGGTTACAAACTGATGGGACAACCCTCCTAGGCAGCCCTACACCAAAATCCAGGGCCTGCCTCCTGCCCCATGCACTCCACAAGTGAGGAACAGCCATCACCAGACACCCTCAGTGGGGATTTAGGCATCAGGACTACCTGCTTCTTCATCTTCCTCTGGCAGCAGGTACTCCATCAACTTTTCCAGCCCTCCCAGGGCCGTGTCAACCCCTGCAGCTGCCATCTGGGTCACCGAGTTCTTCCTCGTGTACTTTGCTGTTGTTTCCACCGTGTTCTTGGTGGCCTCGTAGCCCTCCGCTGCCAGCTCTATGATCTTATCCATGGAGCTGCCAATGGTGCTTTTGGCACTTTGGAGGGGGCAGGAGATGGTGTCCTTCAGTTCAGATGCAAGCTGCCAGCAGAGAGATGGAGAACAGCCCTGCTGGTGAGCTTGGGGTGGCATGGGACAGCTGAGGGGACCACAGGGACCCCAGCCATAGCCATGCCAGTAAACAGCTCTGAGAGGGGTATAGCAGCTCTCTCCTGCCTGGGCTGGAGGTAGCTGGCAGGGATGGGACACAGGACATTTTTGACCTGTATCTGGGAGCCTTCACTTAGAGAGGTTGCCTTGTTTTCCACCCGGCAGCCCCTCACCATCCAGAAACGACCAGAGAAGATGTGCTGTGGGCTCTGCAGTGGGACCAGGGGTCCCAGATGGCCCTGCCTGTGACTTACCTTGTCAACAGGATACTGCAGGGCAGGGATCTTCTCCTCCAGGTGGTCCAAGCCCCGGCAAGCCAGGTTGTTGGCCACAGCGACTACCTTGGGCAAAAGCACGGTAAGAAAAGAACCCGGGCTGTCCAGGCACATGCTCGTGCCAGCTGTCCCACCAAGGGAGGCTCTGGTGGGCACCCCTGCCATGTCCCCTCGGCACTGGCACTCACACTGTGGCTCCAGCTTGCGCACCACGGGCTCCATGCCCCACATGGCCAAGGCGCCGGCGCCCTGCACGCCCCGCTCATACACCTCACACACCGAGGCCATCAGCGGGTGAGCCTCCTTGGTGCTGGCGTAGGTCCGCTGGAGGCTCTCGCAGGTTGAGCTCACCACTGGCAGCTGCAGGACCCTCTGCAGCACATTCTCCTGCACATCAGACAGACATCAGTTACCAACAGCCTTTCCCTGAGGAATGCCCCATCGCCCACGCTCTGGTGGCATTTGATGTGTTTCAGTGACCACAGAGGACCTTGGCTTGCACTGAAGAAGGCCATTTCTCAAACCCCATTGAGGGTCTCCCAGCTATGTCCTGTAAGACACAGCCATGGACAAGCAGGCTGGCTGCTGCCACTGAAGGAGCAGGGACACCACAGGCAGTGTTGGAGGGGTGACAGTCCCTACTCCTTCCATCTCCCCAGCCCAACTGCCTGGGTGCTCCCTCTGGCCTTCCACCCTGTTGGAAACCTCCATGTCTGATGGAGGTTTGGGTCTGCAGTGTGGCCATGGATGAACGACAGGCACTTCTGGCAGCTGTCACCCAGGGCTCACATCAGCTCAGGGTTACCTTTTGGAATCTGAACTATTTAATTTCAAGCAAAAAGGTTTATTATTTCCCTTTGATGGTGATCTACACTATTGCAGGTAAAGATCCATATAGAGATAACACAGTGCCATGTGGGACAGTGTGAGATGTGACTGCTGTTCACCCGGCAGAGTTGGTTCGTGCTACCTGGCCCCCTTGGCACATTTCTGCCCTCTCCTCTCTCTCTCTTCCCTCACCCACCTTGGCACTTCCATTCTGCAGAGTCTGACTCTTCTTCACTGTCATTGTGGCGCAACCACCTGCAAAGCAAAGTTGGGAGCCGCAGACCCCACTGCGAAGGCAGGGCTGTGCTCTGCCACCCCTCCGAGCACAGCGGGGCCGGGAGCTGGGCTGAGACACACCTCCCATGGGTGCAACGGATGTTGCATTGCCCAATGCCTGACTTTTTACCAGTCAAGCTGTCAAACCAATGCCTCCAAGCAGCCCTCCCCTGCTAGTGTGTCCTAACACCTAAAGATGCACAAAATGAGCTGAGAGGCACCTAGTTAGCAGTAGTTACAGTACAGGCAGGATAAAGGGCGTTGGCAAAGCAAACTCAGAGTAACCAGAGTGCTGACAGATGTACATGAGAATAGACTCAGACTGAGGAAGAGCAGAGAGAGGAGCTGTGGGTAGGGATGTGATGAGATGTCCAGCTGAGGTCAGCATCCCCTCCTCATACATCTGCTGTTTGTAATGCCAGTGCCTGCTCTTGTGCAGCTTCAGCTTGATGCAGGGTACAGAAGCACTGTAAAACATGCCCCTCCACTGCTCCTGGTTGGGTGACAGCCGAAAGCACAACTCCAGTTCCCAGCCCCAGCACAGGCTCCCTTTTCTTAGCAGCAGATGAAGTTCTGGAAATCTAAAAAGAGTGAGCAATCCCTGCTTTCATCCCCCAGTCCCACTGAAGCTGTGGGCACAGGCTACTCACCGAGAGGCAGCCCGTTTCCAGCAGAGCAGGAGCAGAGGTTGGTGGCTGCACTGTTCCTTCACCCCGGTCCTCTGAGGGTGATGCTCTGTGCTCTGATCACTACCACCAGCACGAGGCCCCACCTCCCAGTTGCGTGGGTTTGGGAGCTGACGGACTGTGGTGGAAACCGGCCAAAAAGTTCCCTGAAGACACCGTAATTGGGAACAGATGACGGCAGAAACTCCCCTTTGTTGTCTTCCCTGTGCAGCCTGTGGTACAGCTCGGATGCATGGGGATTTAACACCACTCCTTTGGGAGAAGATGAGAAGAAGCTGCGTTTGGACTTCACCAGCTCAAAGGCAACGGATCATGAGCAGCCAGGGAGAAGGTGAAGAGTCAGGCTGAGTTTCCCAAGATATTAAAACCTTCCTGCATTTCTGTAGCCCCTGTTTTGCCCCATAGTGGACCAGGATATTATCCCCTGCTGGGAAACCTAACACAGACCTAGAATGTAGTTTCTCCCCAGGAGAGCTTATTGAGCATAAGGAGCAGAAGGCAGATGTAGGGGACACATCCTGCATTAAACAATCTAGTTTGGCCAGGTCTGCAGTTTCTAAGAGGATTCACTAGTCTTGGTGAGGAGGTTTTTAGCTGAGGGTCAGAGCAGACACTGCATTAGGAAAGCTCTAGGCATTTGCACTAGACAGAAATGGAGGAAAAAATCAAGTTGGAAATGATCTCTGGAAGTTGCCTCACTCAACTCTTATTCAACAGTAGGGCTACCCTCAAAGGTTGATCAGGCTGCTTAAGATCTTCAGTATTGAAAATATCCAAGGACAAGATTCCCACCCCTCTGGGACTTGTGCTAACTATACTAATAGTAAACTAGCTTTTCCTTATGTCCACATGGAATTTTCCCTCTTGCAATTGATACCTGCCATCGTCTACCTTTGCTCTGTGCACCTCTGAGCAGAGTTTGTGCTCCAGTCGGTGCTGGTACAGCATGTGCTCCATTCCTCTAAATGTCTTATCCTTTCAATGATTGATCCTCTGCTGGACTCTAGTCAAGATCTCTCCTGTGCTGGTGGACCAAAGTAGGACACAGTTTCCCAAATGTGGGCTCACAAATGCTTCATAGAGGAATAGCTGCCCTCCTTGACCTGCCAGCAAATAAAATGCTCATGGCATCGCTGCACGGGAGGCACACTGACAACTCATTCCATCATCAACAAATCCATTTGTGGTACTGACTGGAATAAGAAAAGACATCATCTGCATGAAGCTATACCGGGTCTTGGTTATTAACTACAGAGACCAAGGATGAGCCACACTGATGAGACAAGGACAACAAAGAGGACAAGTGCCAGAGGACAAGGCGATAACCACAGGGATCAGTGCAGATGAGTGATCCAGGCAGCCTGCTGACACGGGGCTGCTGTGTGTCCTGGACCACTTGGCGTGAGGCAGGGAGACCTTTGGCATGTGGCTCAGAACTCCTGCAGCTTCCCAGCATCCCCATGCAGGACACAGGTGAGAACCCAACATGACTCCATGGTTCCCTGCTCTTGACTGCGCTGTCTGTGCATAGGGGTGGGAAACTTCCAAGGGACATGGGAAAGCCACACATGGGAGGAAAATGCCCCTCTTTCTTCCCAAAGAGCCCAGAGTTTGCCTCCAGCCTGGGGCTGTGCAAAGCTTGCAGGCCTGCCTTGCTGGCTGGGTACAAAGGCACATGAATGTGCTGGGCTGCCTCCAGCTCAGCGCTGGGGTGAGTCCCTCCCCTACAGACAGCGGGACAAAGGGCACCAGCCTGCTCAAAAGTTTGCTCTCTTGGCACTGAGACTTTTTCCAGCCCTGCTGGCCTGACTAAAAGTGCAGGGGGCATGCCAGCCTCCTCTCTGCCTTGGCTGGAGTCAGGATCAACTGACAACACAGCCTTTGCCCTACTAATGCCTTCGCTCATCCCCTCCCCTTCCTCTGGGGCAAAGGCTGTGCCAGCCCCAGGCTCTGCGGTGCAAAGGTACCATGGCCTCCACCACCCCCACTGCTCCAGCTCACACCAGAAATACTTCCTGTGCCCCTGCAGGCAACATCTGGAGTTCATTGGATCTGTGGGGTGCAGGGAAGCAGTTTCACACCCTTGCCTCTGCAGTCTCCTCTGTACCATTAACATACCACGGTGAGGGGATGAGCCAGATCCCCAAAGCCCAGCAAGGCTTCTTTACACTTTGGTCTGGGAGGCGGCTTGGGAGGTAACTCCATTTCGATGCAGGATCAGAAACCCCATAACCACTGCTGACAGATCCCTTTTTAAGCACTGCTTTCCAGGGCAATCTATTTAGACTTTTGTTTTACTTGCAGTTCAAAAATTAAGTGTGATTTAATTCTTTGTTGCAATATAATCACATTACCTCCTGGATGGATTTAGAGACCAAATTATTGCCCTTCTCTTGGCAGAAAACCTTTTAGACACTTGAAGACCTTGCACACCCTCCCCCCAGTCACCTTTCCTCTACAGAACTTGGTTCATTTGGTGTCTCCCTGGAATTGTTGGTTTTTAACCTTTGATCGTTCTTGCCACTCACCTGGGAATCTTTGGGAATTCCTTGAAATACCATGCCAAGCACAGTGTTAACACTAGGAAGGCCTTGTCTGTAAGCAGATGACTACTCTCCTGTTGTTTCCATTACAAAATGTGTATAAGGCCACTAATCCAGAAGGAAACCCTTGCTAAAACATTGCTGAATGCAAGGCTTTATATACTATCCAGGAGCTGACATTTTGGAGCTTCCAAGTTCACGAGGTCCTTTCTGCAGGAGGTAGGAGCTAACAGTAAACTCAGTGTAGTGGTTATCCTGGCTCCATCCATGGCCATCTCTGCTGGAGACGTTACCCTTTGCTCACTGCCCTGAACTGGCATTTGTTGTTAAATTATGACCACCCAAATGAAAGGCTGTTTATAAGATACTGAAAATGCAGGTGCACCCGTTCCTTTCACCATAGCTGTGCCTATGCTGGGCACAAGGTTCCAACCCTCACTGCTGGTACTCAAGGGCAGTTGATGGCAATTCCCAAAATGTCACCTTGCTTCAGGGCATTCCACAGATGCAGTTTTATCTGCTAGTCATATTTTTGCAGCTGAAATGGGGATTGTAAATTAGCCTGATGAATCTGGCTGCCACTTGGCTACTGCAGAAGGAAAGCTCTAGAACCCAGCCACAGGCAAGGTCTCCTGAACAGTATCACCACAAAATTCAGAGGTGGAAGGAATCCTCCCTCTTTCAGCATATCTTTATACCACCAAGTTACACACACAGACACGGTCCCAACACTCATTGCAGTTTATTGCTTGTGTTCAAACATCTTGTCCTTATTTCAACTGCTATATTAGAAACATACAAAAAAAGGCACTAAAAGGATTTTCTCCATGTGATCATGATTCTATGACCTCAGTCACAATACATTAAGGTACCTTAAATCACCAGCCTCCAGCTCAGGAGCAGAAGGCAAATATTAGTGCTTAACATCCAGTAAACAGAACATCCTGTATGTTCCAGCCTGCATCATGTAGAATGGGACAGGTAAGGCTCAGAGAGGCTGAAAACTCACCTCCCATCTCCCACATTAAGGCTGTACTTGCTAATCCATGCCAGTCCCTACAGGAGAAACATCAAAGCCTGGCTCATGGCTTTGCACAGTGTTTGCCTGCACAGGGAAAAACCCACCCTTCTCTGCAGGGCACAGGGGCTACATTGCTATATCAATGCCTTTCCCTTTCCCTGCAAAGTACAAGAGAGAAAGAAGTTCACACACAAGGGAAAGTATTTTGTGAAGTATTTTGCATCCGAGAGCTCCCCGGGTGGGATTGAAAACACTTTTTTTTTTGGCAAGAAAACGGAATTTTGTAGACAAAAGGTGGCCAAACCTCCACTGTCAGATCATCAAGACTCCTCTTCCTTCCTTCCAGGGGTTGCTACACACTGGGATAATGATCAAATCTGACCGAGGGAGGGATGGGCTCCACACTGCCAGGAGATCAAAGGCAAATGGAGAATGAAACAAAAAAAAAAATCATTGTTATAAAGGAGAGGAAGCCCTTGAATACAGTATATCCCACGCACAATGCTCCATTATGGCCTGAAATGTCAGTATGCTCCATTTTTAATGCTATTGATTTCCATATTAAAAAGAAGAGCTGCTGCAGGCCACATCTGGTCTTCAAGAACATTTAATTATCCTGCCGAGCAACCTCTTTCTTTTCAAACACTTCATTCGCAGGCTAACACTTCATATTCAAACTGGAAGTAATTCCAAGCCTAGCCACAATGACTTGAGGTAAACTGGGGCACTTACCTGCCTCCTTAATTCCATAACCTTCGTCTTTTAATAAAGGGGACCAGCACCTTTTAATTCCTGTTTTCAGATAGCATCAGAAATAATAAGACTACACTTTGGTCCAGGTAAGAGTAGTCTCTGTTCACATCTCCTGACAGATTAAACAAGTTCTTACACCAGAAAGTAGCAGAACACACAGGCCTAACTCTAATGAAGAAAAATGTTAATTTTATCTCCTATATAATGTGCATTTTTTCTCAGATGGTGTCCAAACCGGTTCTCTGCAAAGTCAGGAGCAGCAAAGACTGCATGTCATGTTAGACAGCTGGACACAGCATTTCTCTTCTAACCTAATTATACTGCCAGGCATCATTCCCAACGAGGTCAGTGATGAACAATAATGCAGTTTCAGGGCAAATATTCAGCATTTTCAAATGGTAAAACCCATTCAGCCAGCAAGGGAACACACAAGAAATCTTGTGGTCATGAGCAGGGAGGATAGGGAGGACTAGATAGGAAAATCTAAACCATAAATGCCCAAATTCAGTAAGAAGCTTTTCTTCTCACAGGGGATTCTGGTATTATCATGACCAGCTCCATTCCCTTCCCTCTGGGAGCTTACACAATTAGAAACACACCCTTGCAGTCTGACTCAACTAGCTCTGAGCTAGGCTTCTCTCCTTAACTGCAGGTTCCAAACTCCTTATTGTACTGGAATTTTTCATGTAAAATTAAAACTGCAAAACAAGCTCCTTATGACAACATGATTAATGGAAAATTATTGCACTTGCAATCCCAGGGGTTTGGGAGTTGAGGTGTGTATGTAATGGGAGGTTTAGGGTTCATGAGTGATTTCAGACCCACAGTTTTGGAAACCCAATTCCCTAAAAATCATGGCATCACCAACAATCAAATGAGCTTCCCCACATGCCGTCCTTCACTAAGCCCCTCAGCCATAGCCTGCTGGTGGAGTCAGAGTCACTGGCCAACGGTCCGTGGCTCACAGTATCAAAGAAAAAGAAGAAAGTGCTGATTTCTCGGGACACAAGTTGGCACTCACTAGACTACAGCTCCACCAGTGTACACCACAGAGATCATCGAAGGTCACATCATACCACTCTTCAGTTACCATCACACTGCACCCAGACCACTGCCGGCAGGAAACAGGATCCATCAAGCCAAACCCATCAAAACACTCGTCCTTGACTTCAGGCCATTTTAACTGCAGCTCCTAACTTGCCTGAGCCCAGTACAGACAATCTGACTGTAGGAATCCTGGATTAGTGAATTGCAGCTTTCCAGTGTAAACATGATTAGTCATCAGTCATATACCTATGACAGTTGCCTATGAAGCTATTTCACAACCCTGTATTAAAATAAAGGAATATTTTCTTATCTAGCAGCCATGTTCCAAGTCCTGTTTCTGCTGGTGAAATATTACTCTGCCTTTTCCTATCTCCACTCCATTAGGGAGTGTGTAATGGGACCAAACTCATCTGCAAAGGCACAGGGAAGAAAAAAGGGTAGAATTCACTTATTCAAAGGACAGAATTAATCTTGAGGTTATTGTAAGACAGGTTCATTTGAAAGTGCCATATGAAGATAAAAATCTATCAGAGGATCAAAGCTGCAGCCTCATGCTATGCAGCTCCTTTTATGTCACTGTTTAAGCTTCAGATGTGGGCTAGCTAATGTGAGGATCCCCACCAGGGAGGAGAGGACACCGCAGAAACCAATCACTCCTGGGTTGGTCCTGTAGATTCCCAGTGTATCCAAAGGGCCTGAGAGATCACAGAGGTTCTTCACCAAGTCCAGCAGCAAAGGAGGATTTCTTTTCAGGATCTGAAAGAGCAGGAGGAGAAAACCGCGCGAACCATCACATTTCACACAGTTTAGCTCCTCACTGTGTTTGTACCAGCAGGAATTCTCCTTTGCCTTTTCTTCCTGTGCAACTTGTTCCAGCCTCCAGGAGATCTCATACCAGTCCCTGGTTAGATTCAGCAGGACTGAGTAGTAGTAGCACTTGGTGGCCCAATTCCTCCACTTGTGCTTGTCGATGTCGGGCTGGAGCCCGACGCTCCTCACCCAGAGCACGGCGTCACACACGAAGTACAAGGCACGGGTCAGGTTGGAGGCTGTGAGGCAGAAACGAGGAACCACATCTGGCAGCTCTGCAGTTTTCCTGGCTGCCACCAAGGCATGCACCACGTTGCCCAGTCTGAACACTGCAAGAAACCCCACAAAGGTTAGCATGGCCTGGCCTTATGCAGGACAATGCAGCCTGTCATTATCCACGTGTGCTTTTAAAAAACTTAGAGGGCTTTGGGTGTTCTTAAGTATGCTTAAGTACTTGCTGGTATTAGTGAGGAATGGGGTCTAAACATCTCAATTCTGTGTGAACATCACCAGCCCAGGACCTACACACGTATTTTGTCAATAGCCAGGACTTGCAGCCCCTCCTGCCACTCTGTTCTCAGCGCCTGGGTGTCCTCTGGACCGGTGTCACCCTCCGCTCTGCAGGAGTCACTGTCAGCAATAAGGGAACACAAACAGAGCCTCTAATTTCAGCTGTACATTTCACTGGACTTCACCTAACTCTGTGGACATGAGATGTTGCTGCATTAATCTTATTGCAACCACGAGCTTCAGCTTTCCTAACCATTTGTGAAAGCTGGTGATTCACATGCTGAGCACAAACCCCTCCCATGAATTTGTCAGAGGGACACATAGTTCTCTGCAAACTGTGTGGAACACTGTATTCCATTTCAAGCTACAATATATGGCATACCTGATTTCATCTGTGGCATTTCCCCATGAATGTTAATGCAATATTATGCAAAACACTTTGTACACCCTGCTGTACTGTCACAGTGACAGACGTTGGCAGCACCTGAGCTTGGTGGAACTACCAGAGCCCCGAGTTTAGGCCTGATGTCCATTAGTGATTTTTTTAGAAGAAGGAAGAGAATTATGGCTCTGTTGATAAACCAGCTGTCCTCTCCACTAGAAACTGCCATACTGTGGAGTTAACTGGAATAATAAACAAACCCATGGCAACACATTAAATTAGAATATTTGCTTCATGCGTTGCAGCTGTTCCAGAATTGAGCAACTGGTAAGTAGGTGTAAGATCAGCCCGAAAGCAAGTGATACCCCTACAGCAACAGCGTAATCATCGTGGATGCAGCCGTGACACAGAATGGCAGGATGAAAACAGGCTGTGAGGAAAGCATGGAGGGTAGGTGATTTAGTAGGGTATAAATGCTAGAGAAAATTAATACGTGAAGTGGGATATATATAAAAAATAATTACATATATATATACAAAGCCATATTGAAGGATGGTTCTTCAGAGCTGATTTTATTGGGGTGATGATCTTTAACTCTGGGTTGTCTCAGCCCATCAGCTGGAAGGACTAACAAGCACACAGTGAGCCAGCCTTGCCTTGAACAGAGACCACAACTCAACCTCGCAGCAACAGCTGATTGTTAACTTTTATTCCTCTTGTTCTTCCAGCAATAATTCTGACTGCCCAATTGGAGAGGAGTCTGAGGAAAAATTAAGTGTCTATTTGGCCATACCCAGCCTGGCAAGCCACGGCAGGGATAAGGCCTGTTGACAATTTTTTAAATACACTGAAAGAGTTTTGTGGTTAACTACGGAAAACACAAGGCCAGGAGCTGTTTTGCTGGAAGGAGCAAGTAAAGAAGGTTTTATCCCTCTAGACAGGAGGTACTTACTTTTCCGGCCAGAGCTCATGCTAGATTCCAACTGCTTGAGTTTCATTACCAGCTTCTTTTTATCGGCCTTATTCTCTATTAAATAGCTAAGCAACATGCATGTGTACTGAGTGGCTCTGGAAGGGAAAAAACGAGGAGAAGGGGACACAGGTGAGACATGGACAATCATGGGATGGCAGCAGCAGGGCGGGTTTATTTCACAGAATCACAGATTTAAGGTTGGAAGGGACCTTTGGAGATCACCCACTCCAACCACCCTGCCAGGCAGGATCACTTAGAGCAGGTGACAAAGGAACGTGTCCACGTGGTTTTGGAATGTCTCCAGAGAGGGAGAGTCCACGACCTCCCTGGGCAGCTGTTCCAGTGCTCTGCCACCCTCAATCGAAACAAGTTCTTCCCCATGGTGAGGTGAAACTTCTTGTGTTTATGGTCTTTGCCCCTCGTCCTATAGCTGGGCACCACCGAAAAGAGTCTGACACCATCCTCTGACACCCCTTTGAGATATCTGTATGCATTAATGAGATCCCCTCTGTCTTCTCCAGACTAACCAGGCCCAGCTCCCTCAGCCTCTCCTCAGAACAGAGATGCTCCGGACCCCTCACCGTCTTTGCAGCCTCCGCCGGACCCTCTCCAGCAGCTCCTTGGCTCTTGTACTGAGGAGCCCAGAATTGGACAGAGTCCAATGTCCGAGCCTAAAGCCCGATCCGAGGGTCCCCCCCTAGTGCCGGGGCCGAGGGGCGGGATGAGCGCGGGGCCGGGGCCCGCCCGAGCCGGGGGGGCCGATGGAGGCCGCCTGTGCCCGCACTCACCGGAAGAGCTGGTCGCGGCCCTGGCAGCGGTTGGTGAAGCCCACGAACCCCTCCATGGCCCGGCGGCACGGCGGGAGCTGCGCGGGGGCCGCGGCCGCTCCGCCCCGCTGCGCCCGGGCCCCGCCCCGCCGGGGGAACGCGGGAGCTGCGGGGCCGCGTTCCCGGCCGGGCCGCGACAGCGAGGCGCCGTTACCACGGCGACCGTCAACAACGGGGCCGTGGCGGTGTCACCGCTAAAGGCTTCCCCCGCCCGGGAGCCGCCAGCGGCTCCTGCGGAGAATCCCGCCGGGAAAGCTGGAGGAGCACGGCCCCAGACCCTCGCTCCGAGGTCAGGCCAATGTGTGCGGTGGCGGCGGTAGGGGTGAAGTTTATAAAGCACCCGGTGGCTTGGAAATGAAGTTTATAACTTCCAGTGGAAACACCGGATCTTCCAAGTTAATTGTAGGGTGTGGGTTTTTTTTGTTTGTTTTGTTGTTTTGTTGGGTTTTTTGTTTTGTTTTGGTTTTTTGTTTGTTTGTTTGTTTTTTTTTTTTCCCCCAGGCCGAGTAAGTCTATTAATTCAAGCTAATATATTTGAAGCTTTGTCATCATTTTTATACAAACTCGTGCCGAAGTTTTTTAGGCTCCCTCTTCCCTGCAGGCAGCCTGCAGATTCCTGTGTGGCTGATATTCCCAGAGCAGGACAAACCCCCCGGGTAACAGAGGGGATACAAGCAGAAACGAGCTGTAGAGAACAGGGTTGCACTGGCTACAAACACTGAAAGGAACTCCTCCTTAGAGATCATCTTTTCCCCCATTACCTCATTAAAGTAGATATTGCAGGACTCTTCATTCTTCTGCACCCAGGGTGATTCCTGCATCTGTGGTGTGCTTTGCACGTGAAAAGGCAGAGCCATGGCTGCGAATATCCGGAGGCATCCCCTGGAGATTCCCCCACCATCTGAAAAGGACTGGCCAAAGGATGATGAAGAAGATTTCTTCCTGCAGGATCCTGATCAGAAGCGCGATGTGTTGCCTCAGCCCTTCAGGATGATCAACAAGCTGGTGATGCAGGTCTTTGAGAGTGCTATGGAAATCATTGAGAGAAGGGAGATGCTCCAAGAAGCACAAAAATGGAAGGTCCAGCCCACAAAATGCTCTCCTACAGCTGAATTCCAGGTACAGAGCCCCCCACAGCAGAGACAGCACTAACCACCGTAGCAGCTTTCCTAAAGAATATTCCTTCAGTTGATTTTAAATTCTTCTGTTCATGACCTTCCTCAGAATCCACCACCACCTCACTGGTTCACTTTAAAAGCCTGCAGCTTCTAAGCTTGTCTGGCAGGTTCTGCTTCCCACTCATCTATCACGCCTCTTTGAAAAGAGAGAAGCCGATATTAAACACTAAATTCACCTTGTGCTTCCTGGGCTGGCTCCACCCTTGTCTGATGAGGACAAGGTAATTAGCCAGTAGCACATAAGTGGGCAAGCTCAGCTCTGTGCTGTGGTGAATGCTCCAATGGGAGCACTGTGAGCAGAAGGGCAGTGCTGCCTTCTCCATCATTATGTGGGGAATCCAGGAGGATACACTAGTGCCTGCTGGTGTTCTGTGACTGCCTGGAGGGGTTCAGCACAGCTCTGTGTTAGCAGCGGGAAGGCTGAGGGCTCCTGAGCTCTTGGCCTTTAAAGCCTCTCCTATTAATTGGAAGGGGAAAGGTGGGAACAAACTTTCTCATTCCCAACACAAAGCAATCTCTGTGACAGAGATGAGAGCCTGCTCTCTGATGCTCCCCATTGTTCCCATGAAAGCACATGTCAAAATTTTTCCCTTGTGGAATAAATCATCATTTTCTGTTGGCTGTGAGTATATCATTAGTATGGCTGATGTAACCTTCTCTGGGTAGGCAGTCAGGTACTACACTCATGTTTTCCCTTTCTTGGTAGGTGACTGGAAGAGCCAATTGCCTTGCAGTGTCTGGAAAATACATCTTTGTTGGTCTGTCTGTGGGTCTAGCTGCCTTCAGCACGTGTGACTGTAAGGAAATCTGTGCTTGGGATGCAGTCAAGACAGAGATCTGTGCCCTCCATGCCTCGGATTTGGGGAATGAGAGCCATGTCCTCTTTGCTGTGGATGAAATGGGTTAGTATGACATGGATTTCCTTGCCCTAGCCAGGGATAACTGCTCTGGAGCTGAATTGGCAGCTGCATTATAGAAGAGTGCTAAATCAGGAGGAACATTAGGGTGGCTGACAGGTTTCCTAGAAAGCCCTGCAAAGAGGGCGTTAGATACTTATCAGGTAGTAGGGTGACAGAGTGGCCCTAGGGCCTTGTGATTAGCAGAGGGTGTTGGTTTGGTGTCCTCTCTGGAGCAGGAGAGGTAGGTGCAGAGCTGAGGGTGAAGCACAATAAATTTTAGGAACACTTTGGACTGAAGAGGAAGAGCCACTGCTTGGTATGACCTCCTGCCCATAACTGTTTCTGTACCTGTAATTTCCCTGTGGGAAAGAGATTAGTTTGTTGGTTCATCTGAAACCTATCAGTTCTGGTTGAGATACTTTTCAAACTGGCTTATCCATCTTCACGCAAAATCGAATGTTTGGTGACGCTGGCATAAGGAATCCAGCAAAAGTTTAGTGCTGGAAACAGTGGGATATTGTTCCTTGAGCCCAGGAAAAAAACGTAGTCCTGTTCACTCTCCTGCCCATGTTGTAACAGCCATCTCCCAAAACCATACCTACCATCTGTTCACTTCTCTCCCTCTCCTCCTGCTACTTCTGTATTTCTATTTCAGGGCTTGTCTGGCTCTTCTACTTTCATAAGGAAAGCTTCCTGCTCATTAAAGCCCTAAATGAAGTGGTAAGTAGTGAGTTAATTCCATAGACCCTGGGCGGGCTGGTAAGTAATCAATCATGAGGAGTACTAATTGCTGTCAGGAATTTCTGCCACGAGCAGCAGCATTTTAAGAGTGCTGCCCAATATTTATTCCCCTTCTTCCAACAATCTGCCTGGCCTTCAGCCTGTTGAGAGCTGCATAAGGCCATGGAGCTCTCTGAATCAGTGATCCTGCTTTGATGCCAGCCTGTTTGCCTTTGGCAGGGGGATATCAGCAAGAGGAGCACTTGTGTGGAGGTGGTGCTGTCCCCAGGCGGTGATTACGCAGGAGTCCTGCTGCAAGGCAAGTGCAGAAACATGGTGTGTTGGGTGACAACTGCTGTGTTCTGTCACCCAGCAGAGGGGCCAGCAGCATTGCTTTTGAAATGCTGCAAGTGTTCTGGGTACACAGGGATCCTGTTATAACCCTCCCAGTTCCTCCTCCAGCTTAGAGAGCTGCTCCTACCACTCTCTGTCCTCTCCAAAAGGGGTGGTGGGGACCAGGACTGATCCCAAAAGTGAGCTGTCTGGAACCAGTCAGTGCAGTTCACAGCTCCCAGAAGGCTCAGTGAAAGCAGGTTTCCCCCTCCTCTCCAAGAGTCCCAAACTTAGTTCTTCCTCTGTTTTGCCATGGCTCACTTTTACACTGGGAATAG
The DNA here is from genome assembly GCA_013399855.1 of Oxyruncus cristatus. Classification (NCBI taxonomy): domain Eukaryota; kingdom Metazoa; phylum Chordata; class Aves; order Passeriformes; family Cotingidae; genus Oxyruncus; species Oxyruncus cristatus. The sequence goes on from VXAY01004576.1 coordinate 621,088, forward strand.
GTAGACCTGAAGAATTTTCTCTGTAGACATAAGCCAGACAGCACAGAGAATTTCTAAAAACTCTACAAGAAACTCCTTGCTACAACATTTTTCAGCTGTCTTAGTGAATCCACCACAGGCAGGTTTTCTGGACCCATGTTTGGTGGAATTTGCCTGGATACATGCTGAGTATGAGATATGTAGCATCCACAGAGAACCAATGTGAGACCACGTCTCACTTTCTACTCTACTACTCAGAGGCTACAGGTCAAATTCTTGACTGAGCAGCTTCATGGCATTTCTTTGGTGGGTGTGGGACCTCGAGGACTTGAGCTGGAGGCTGAGATGTCAGTCTCAGTCAAGTGTGTCAGGCCTTAGTGGGAGGAGAGGTGGGCTGCATGAAGTCCAGAGATTTTATAGTCAACAAATACAAGATAAGAGAGGCTGCTTGCTTGAAAGACCTTTTCTCCTCATTTCTAATTGCTCAACATGGTTTCCCAATGCAGACAGCATAAAAGCTTGGCTGGAGATCTACCAATTGCCTAAGGATTCCTGGCTGAGGGAGATGGAAAAGAACCCAGGAGCTGCAGCAGGGCTGGCTTGCAGTGAGAAGAGGCTAAGCTGCACATCTCTGGTACAAAACAGTTCCATCTCCCACTGTGCTATTTTCCCTTACACCCTTTTACCCACAGGTCTTTCCCCAGGCCTTGCTTCTGCAAACAGTGACAGCAAGATACAGGCTGAACCAGTCTGTTGGCCCAAGGGGATGGTGTGTGTGTGTCTCTACAACTGCTACAGCTGCCCATCCCACATTTCATAAGGCTTTTGTGTTATTTGGACGTGTTTACTCTTCCAAGACAGGCTTTCCAAAGAGACTCCCTTAGTCCCAGGGTTGGTGTTCCTGCTGCCCCGCCCTGAAACTGGCAGCTGACTTCCCAGCAGTATTGCCCCATTTGAGAGGGCCCTGTGTAAGGGTATTCCCACAGGGCTTCTCTCTTATGTTACTGGGGGAAGGTGAAGAGGAGTGGGAATCAGACAGGACACCTCCCTTGGAGAGTCTGGCCCTGAGCCAGAGTTTGTGTTTTAGACTGCCTAGATGAGGAGCCAGGTGGGATCACAGCCTCACCCACCTGAGCAGGGCAGTCTCTGCCTGTGTGCACTAACCACTGTCAACTCTGGTTCTTGGGCAGAAAACTCAGGAACTGCATGGAGACAGTTCTGCAGAGACGGTAACTGGCCTCAATGACTATCCTGAGCTGTTATGGGGAATTCTAAATACTGAGTCAGGGCATAACCATCCCCTCTATCACTTTCACCCTGCCAGATTTCACCTCTCAACACATAGGCATGTCCTGACTAGCACCTCCAGCTAACCCTCTGTGATACCTGCCTCCTAACTGTTTCCTCTTCCTTCAGCAAAGACTTTCCTGGACATTTAAGAGGGAGTTTCTTTTCAGCACTGTCTTTAGGGCAAACATCCCCCTTAACTTAGCTGAGCCAAAAGCAAACACCCAGGCAGTCCCTCTTTGCTGATTCCATGTAAACTACCCAAGTTCCTGCCTCATCCTTTGCAGACATGGTTGATTATTTAGCCAGACCTTTTCTGTTTAGCCAGGTGTAAATGTGTGCAGGGTGGTGGTGGCGGGCACATGCCAGTTCTGGTCCCCTGTTATAATTTTCTATTTCCAGCCAAGCATACAAGTCACCTTTTCCAGTCCTGGGTTCTATGAAGTAAAATCTGGTTCTTGTCTTCAGCAGCACCCCTCAACCTTTAGTCCTCCTTATTTTCCTTTTTTTTTTCTTTCTTTTTTTTTTTCCCCCCTTTATTTTCTGGGCATTGCTGTGACTCACACAGGCCTGTGCTGGAACAAGAATAATTCAGAGATGGCATAAAACCAGGAGTCTGAACAGGACATCCTTTGTAATGTTGTCTCCTGTTGTTGAGAAAGTAGTGACCCTTCTCTGTTTTGGCCTGAAGAATGAGCCTAAACCCAGTATCTCCTGAGCAGTGCCAGCCAACCTTTGAGTACACATTCTTTAGGAAGCATTTGATTCCCAGGAACAGGTGAAAACTCATCAGTGTAGTGCACAATGCAGTTCTCAGGTTGATGCTTTTCTGTTGCAGGACTCTCCAGTGTCTGCAAACCAAGCTGACCCAAAGCTGGATCTCCCAGTGCTGCTGCTGACAGTGAAGCCACCCAATCCTATTACAGGTCAGAACTCATTCTGTATGTCCAACCTGCAACCTGTTTCAGGTGCCAAAGGAATCATGGCCCTTATAAATATAGAACAGGTCAGAAAGTTTCAGTAACATGCTCCATGGTCCCTTCCTGACTTGTCTGTCTAGTTACATGTAATCCTGTAGTGGGAGATGCTTCCTACCAGGCCATCTCACATGTCATCCTTGTCAGCACAAAATACTTCAGTGTGTCTCAAAGTGGGTGTCATACGCCCTTGGCTTCAGTGTCATTGGAGAGGGAGCAGGTTGCTTCCTGGACCTTCCTGACAGCACCCCTAGTTCATCACTCTGGATTTGTAGGAAAATATTGAAGATGTGGAGGGAACAGACTTTATGCTGGGAGAATGCCCCAGAAAGGCAAGGTGAGCAGGGTCCTCAGAAGTCTTGCCCTCATCCCTCCCTTCAAATGCTGGAAAATGGACTAGTGATATGGAGATTCCCACAGAAGATGCAGTGTCCTGCTTCAAGAAAATGCCACCCCAAAGGAGGGATAGTCAAAATGCCTCCATAGTGTCTGCTCCTCCAGGGTTGTGCCTTTTCCCTTTGTGTTTTCAATCCAGGCAGTAGTTTTGAAAGCCCTTTGGATGCCTTGAAGGAAGTGGATGATGGCAGCATGCTTGGCTTGGGGCACAACCACCTGATCAAGGATTTCCAGTGGGAGCTGCAGGAAGCAATCTTCCGTAGCACGTACCGGGAGTATCTGGAGGCCGAGGGTGTGATCAAGGAGGAGATCCCCAGGTGAGTGGGAGCACCAACCAGGATTTCAGTCCACGAGTCATCAACACAGGGCACTTAGCAAGTGTAGATGGAAGCCTCTGTCTTATCTTTGCCTCCTTCATTCCAAGGCTTCACGGCAGGGGGCTGCAGACATTTCAGGTCTTGTCACAGTGCTGTGCTCTTATAAAAGCCTTTCTTTTACATATATTTCTTCCTTTTTTTTTTTTTCAGACATGCTACCTTTCATTTCCTTCTACCTAGCCAGGTCCTACAGGTGGGACCTGATATGGAAGTAGAACCAGGTAATCCAAATGGGCAAGAAGCTGTTAATCCATGAAGCACATTGCTGCATGACATTGGGCTCCACTGGCTCAAGGGGTCTGGCTTGGGTTCACTCTATAAATTCCACCTCCAAGGACATAAGCCTGGGTAAAACTGTCAGCCCTAAGGCTTATTAGTCAGTTAGCATAATGGAGCAAAAAACCCCCTTATCTCCATAGTTAAAAAAAAAAGCCCACAACTCCCCTATCCCTCCAAAAATCCCCAATCAACCTTCCCACTCCACCCCTCCCAAAAAAAAAAAAAACAAACAAAAAAAGGAGGCACACAGGCAAGATAAAAATAACAAAAGGAGAAGTTGTCTGGTTTAGTTTCTGTGCAAGCAGAGTTTCTATCAGGGGAACCATAAGAGCTCTATGAGAGCTTTTTAATGGTGTTTTGTTGTCTTGGATTGTTCCTTTCTTTGTCCCCAGTCTCCTTCTCTTGTTGTTGTCCCCTTCTCCGTACCAGATGTTCCAGCTGGCATTGGTGTGCACTGGGATGGAAACCACAATTTCTGCTTGTACTTACTTAACCATCCACTCAACGAGCAAGTGGGTAAGAAAGTCTTGCTTTCTCTAGCAGAGCACTCTGTGGGGAGTGGGGATGTTCTGTGACCAGTGGTTGTCATTCTGCCAGGTCTTTGTGATTCAGGGAAATGAGGAATTGGGAGGAGAGCTGACTCATATCTTGTGGGTTAGGCTGGCATTTGGATTGTAGGGCTCTGTGTTGCACAGGCTGACAGTCTTTTTAGTGAAGCCACTCTGGCAGAAGACTGCAGAATGGTGCATGTTTTATTGGGAAAATGGATGCTAGTACCATGAGAGAGAATGCTCTGCACCTTCTTACAGTTGTGTCTCTTCATGTTATTCTGTTTAGATTCTGATCTGAAACCTGATGTTGTGTGGCCTTGTGCAGCTCCGATTGCATGCTCGGCTGTCAGTTCCTGCTCCAGGTACCTGGCACTGGCAGGTGAAGATGCAACAATAACTATTTGGGATAAACACCTAGGTGAGCTTGCCCTTTGGGACTCTGTATTGGGATCACTGTGGATAAATTACTCCCTTCCCTAGGAGCCTGAGGCTCTGGCTTAGTGTGAACAAGCGGATGGTAGTGAGTTCACAAGCAGATCTGTAAATAGTTTGGAATCAGTAGTCCATCAGATGCTTGGCCAGAAGTTACCAGCACAGTGTGACTGCCCTGACCCTTGCAGAGCCATTCCCATCCATGGCGGTGCAGGGGCTGGAACTGCTGCAGGGAGGACTGACAATAGTCTTGCCCTGGGGCTGTGAGACAGTGACAGTCACTGCTTTGCCACTGCACTCTCAGGTTATCTTTGAAACTGTTGTGGCATCACAGTTCAGGCTGCCATCAGTGCCAGTGTCATCCTGCCATGATGCAGGGTTTCTCCTGGCAGAAGAGTCTTCTTCTGCCATCAAGCTTTGTTCTGGTGGCTGCTTCCTCTGAGCTGGCCACAGTCCAAGCTAAGCTTTCCTTGGATAAACTGCCAGTTCCTTTTTTTCTTCCTTCCTCAGGATTCCCACTGTCTGTGACTGCCATTCTGGAGGAACGTTTCATCCGTAGTATCCACTTTCTGCGGAGTTCTGCAGCTGCCGGTGGTGACACACCTTGTCCTGGTACAGATCCTGTCTGTCCCATTGTGCAGCTTCTCGTGCTATGTACAGACAGCTCTTACTATTTGGTGAAAGCACCCAGGGCCGGGAAGTCCAGCATCACACTTCTGGCAGACAGGTGAGGTGGACTCTGATAGACCTCACTCCAGCCAAAGAAGCCCTGGGTACAGTGGTTAGGTCAAACAGGGAGCCCCAGATTTCTGTAGAGTAGAGAACTTTCTACTGCTTTTACCCAGAGGGCTCTGCCATGCTGCTGTCATCGGCACGTGTGGTTTTGCTAGTGCTAAAATTCGGTGATTATGCCAGAATTAGAGATGTTTCTCGGCTCTTCTGTGCACCAAAACACAAGTACTTGTAGCACAGCTCCAGAGCTGATGTTGAACTATTTGTGTCTCTGTCAGGTACCCAGGGGAATTTTTTCTTCTCTTTTCTGCCCTTAACAGAGTAACTTCCCCCTAAAAGTCAGAATAAACATTTCTTGCCATCTTTCTATCATTTTTATGTTCACTTATCCCCTTGGTTTGAGGAGAAGGGAAGCTGCTGCTCTGAAGACTGTGGATTCATGCCTTCATGGCAGGCAGGAGATTTGTAACCGCAATGTAGTTCCTAGGCAGGTTTGCACAGGGATGGGCCTCAGGGGTTCCTACTGAGAAGGAGACAGGCTTGTCTCTGTAGGGAAAGGGCTTGGCTGGAACTTTATGCCAGCCAGTGTGACACAAACTGCCATTGTCACTCTCACAGCCTCTCAGTATGTGCCAGGTACATGGAACAGCAACATGAACCTGTTCTCTTTTACAGGCCTGAAGATCCAAATCTTACAGTCAGTGCAGTGGTGCCCATCCTGGCCCTCCCCAGTGCAGTGAGTATTACTGCCAGATCTCTTGAGAACTGGCTGAGAACCCATGTCCAGCTGACGTAGGATCTTGTTTCCAGTAATGACTGTAACTGGGTGCCTAGAAGATAAAGAACAGGGCAATCAGATATGGTTCTGCCCTCACATCCTTTCTCAGCCTCCAGCTGTTTTTAGCATGAAGACTGCCTGCACCATTTATAGGTCTATATGTAGCTGGTAATGCTCAAAGAGTTTCTCTTCCATTGCTCAGTATGCCCTTGCCTCTGTGCTGTCTAGTTGACTACTGAGGTGGGAGGCACAAGGTCCAACTGCAAGAGGAGAGGGTTCAGCCATGAAGCTTTAGGTGTCAGGGTCAAATATGAGGAGGCATCATGGCAAGGAAGTTACAAACACAAGTCCAGCCAGACCTTTCAAGCGGCCTCAGAAAGGTCTAAAAGCCACTCACCATAGCAGCCATGCAGAAGGCTGGATCTAGTTCATTTCTAATATGCCCTGTTGCCCTTTTCCAATCCCAACCTGCACCAATTCAGTCCAAGTTCCCTGCACGATCTGCTCTTGATCTGCTGTGGCCTTACGACTGTGGGTCAGGCAAAGAAAACAACATTGTAGGTGCAGATGGAAAGTTCTGAATGTCATTCCACGTCCTTTCCAGGAAATGTTTTTCACTTTTACATCTATTTCTAAGTGTCAATTTGCTGTTTCAGGTTCTGATCTTCTCCTGGGATGGCACAGTGTCCCTGATGAACACTGACACATCACAGACTGTTTACTGCTTCAGTACTCCACCTTCTCATGCTGTAGCATCCCCCTGGCAGCCGGTGTTCACAGTGGATAGTGTAAATTCCTGCTTGCTGCTTCGAGGTGGGTATCTATGACCTTGGAGTGGTCATAGATACATGATCACTGGGTGCATTCAGCTGTGCCTTGATACTTGATAGTTCTTGTTGGATGACTTCTGATGCAGCAGCTCACTGTGCTCATTTCTGTCTAGGAGATAAGCAGCAGCAGGACAATGAATTGGCACAGAGTAAAGCCAGTCACAGTACCATCTTCCTTTTTGATTTCAACCCACTGAAGGAGGCTTTCCCAAAGGAACCAGATTTGCCTCTCAAATCCTTGCAGAACCTGCCATGGTTTGAGAGATGTAACATTTTCTTACGTGATAGGTAAGTTTCTCCTTCTACCTGAGTCGTAAGTTCACCTTCATTATTGCAGAAGCTCTAGTGTTGCTGAGGTTCGTGCAAGGTCTCACCCTGGACCTTCTGGGTTGTTCTGTGTGCTGTGACAAATTTGTGTCTGGGGGAGGTTGATGTTCAGGAAGCTGGATTCCTGACAGCCTCCCAGAACCTTTTCTCTTCTCCCTTCTGTTCTTCTTAGAACAGCTTCAGCTCTAAGTCAGGATGCCTGGGACAGGCTTGTCTTTCAGGTGGAGAGAGCTTGCTAGTTCTAATGTGCTTTTCTGCAACAGAGATTGTGCAAACTTGTTAAGGGAATATGATCATCAAGTGTCTGCATCTTCCTTTTGATCCCACAGTCAGGCAGAGCTGGGATCTCTTATACCTCTCTCCTACCCTGCATTCCCACGTTTATTTGATGTTTAAGAAGGTTTGTGCTGGAGGTTCTTCGGTTTAAGACCACCATTACTCAGGCTGAGGTGGCAGTTTAGCTGATGCATTGCATTGATGCCGTCACTGGATGGCACTGTGACATCTCTTTTTGGAGTCATTTGCCTTGAATTACTTCTTTAAAAACCTGGAGCCAGATCCTTGTTGATATTTTTTATCTTCTGCCTTAATTCTCTAATTTGAAATGTAACAGGTGGGTGCTGGTATGACCTTACAGCACACATAACCTGGTAGCCTTCCCTAATTCATTGTCTCCAGGGTGAATCCTGTGGTGTTGTCTGGCTAATTAAGTGCAGAAAAATTACTCCTATGTTACCAGCCACCAGTTCTGTCCCTCCTTCTCACAAAGCTGGACACTCTTGTCTGCCTTATACCAGAAAAACTGGGGAGACACCACCTCCAGGGATATCTTGCTCCCTAGGTACTGAAGGGATATCTTACTCTCTGGGAACTGAGAGCTGAAGCCAGAGCAGTGCAAATATAGCTGCAGTGAGACCTGTGTCTGCAGAGGTTACAAGCAACAAGTAATTCAGAGGTCATTGCTGTCAAGAGCAGTAAACTTCAGCATTGATTTTGGGAGGGAATCACTGAGGTTTCTTGGACACAAGAAGTAGAACTGCTTAATTTGTAGCGAGCCCCAGGCACCCCTGGGGGAGTTGTCTGAGCACTGGGGGAATGTCAGGGACGCTTTTTGTTTTAACCATTCTTTTTTCCCCCTCATTAGGCAGCAGAGCCCACTGGGACTGGACGAGCCCAAGTACTGGAGTCAGCTGAAGGCACGAGCAGCTGCCATGGACAAGGAGAAACAGAAAGCGAAGGGACAGAAGAAGCAGTAGCCCACCTTGCATCCTGAGGACAAGGCTCTGCCCTATCACAGTCCTGTAGACCCACAATCCAGAACTGATGTTTTGACAGATACTTTATTCAAATCATCACTCTACCAGAGACCTGGAGCATCAGAGCAATATGGTATTTTATAATAATAACAAAGGTCCTTAATAAAACCTTTTCTTCAGTAAAAGTCTCTTGCTCTTCATAGGAATGGCATTTTATCAGACTCTGTTCTGTCTTTGTGTTGCTGGGGATCACCAGTGAGTCTCATCTTCTGCTCCCACTCAGATGGGCAGCCAGCAGCATCCTTGTGCTTAATAAGAAACCTGGTCCTTTCAAAGCAGGCAGCAAATTGGCCATGAAGGTGTCCTCCCCCAGAGCATAGCAGTGCTAAGCAGCAGTGACACAGCAGAGTGTGACGGGCCTGACATAGGCTGTTCTGCAGTCTTTTGACTTCAAAGCAGGCAGTTTTGGGATAAGACTGCTTAGGAATTGCAGCCTGGAAATGTGCAGACAAGCTCTCTGGGTTAAGGTCAGGATAAAACTGGTGTTAGAGCCAAGAACGTCACTAAAGAGCAGGACAGAAGCTGAGGGGTTCGGAGAAGTCAGGGCTGTGCTGAGCCAGTGACAGGCCATGAACATGACCAGCACAATGGTCAAAAGCTGAAGCATCCCTCTTACAGGCAATACAGGACAAAGAACTGGCAGGGGCAATGCAAGGCCAAGCACCCATGCGTTTGTTTCTTACTCCAGAAGTGTATTAAGTTAATAGCTTGCCCTGTATACTTGACTAATGGGGCAAAAAAGTATGCAGGCTCCCTGGTCAGTCTTTCCCTTGTCAGTATTTTCAGGCTGTAGTCCTGTGGGAGACTGGCAGCATCTCAACTGTGGTTACTCAGTTGGGAGCTGAGAGCCTACCTGCATTTTGCACGGGGTATCTTTGTTGCTTTTCAGGTGGTCAGGAGCCCTCTGGAACCTGAAAGGCTTTTGATGAGATGACTCAAAACATCCATTCTCGACCATAGCAAACATAGGCTTTCTTGAGAATAAACCCCATGAGAAAGCCCCAGTCTTTTTCAAACCGATCGTGCTTCCAGGATAACTGCATAACCTACAGGGAATCTGACAAATCTGCCAGGAATACTCCAATCTTTGTGCATGGGGGAGTTTTTTTTCCAGGTCTCACTCTAGTGCCTCCCACAGAGGTTCAGCAAAGCATCAATGCAGGGTGCCAGGGATTCAGCACAGGATTGAGCTGTGTAGATACTCCCACGCCAAGGTCCCGTTCCAGTTTTTCACGGCAAGTTGTCATGTTTTGGGTTGTGTTTTGATGAGAGATTTCAGCTCATCTTCTGAAAATAAAGTCAGCCCGTCTTTTGGGGAGGTAGGAAAAGGGAGAAGCATTCCCCTTGTTTCACAGTCTCAAATGCCTGGCTTTGCTCTGGAGAAGGACAAGCTACTTCAATTAAACCTTCCTATTTGCTACCTTTGTGAAGGGCTTTGAGGGCTGTAGTAAAACCTTTTGTGCTGTCATTTTCCATCTGCCACAGATTACAGCTTCACAGCTCATCTGATTGTTACGGATATTGATACTGGGTTGTGTGAGCACTTGCCATCTGCTTCAGTGAGAAGTGAAGCAGGTTAGCTCAAACCAACCTTCAATGCCAGTTTAAACTGAGCCACCTGGTTCAGCACTGAAGTGAACAAGGAAAAGGCCTTGATCCTTTCTTCTGTTCTTGTTGTGGTGGCCATACAACTTAGTTATTTTGTTTCTGTGGTACTTTTAGAAACAATGGACCTTCTGGCATAACCAGGCATGGGGGATTACTTGGGGCAGGAATTCCTATTCATACATTGCTTCCCATGCTGCAGAAAGCCAGCACAACTAATACGTGGCCCCTTGAACAGCACTGGGTCTAATTCTTGCTATTTGTGCTTGGGAATCTTTCCCCTTAATCCCATCCCATCTGCTTTCCACTCAGTAGAGGAGCAGGGCCTGCTCAATACCAGAAGAGGCAGGACAGGATGTGCCAAACAGTTAGACAGTGTGCATCCACCAGTTTGTGTGTATTCATCTCAAGATGTACTTGTTTGTTTGCAGTTAGAATTTGCTCTAAGACTCTAATCATGTGCTTGGCCAAGATAACCAGGAGCTGGCAGGCTCCACAGAGAAAGGAAAACAACAAGCAGCTGCAGGAGGCTGATGAAGAGCCTTTGTTTTTACTCATGATTTCAGCAGGGGACCATTTGTTTCCTGCTTCTTTGAAGGGATACAGAGAAATTGGCATGATCAGTGTGTTGACATGTGTGTTGGTGATGGAGCTGTGTGCTGAGCTCCACAGCACGTTCTGGAGAGAAACACAGGCAACTGATTGCTTATTTCAAAGACAATGCCCTTGCCAGCTATGCTTTCAATCCTGGTCACTCCGTGAGCCTTAGGCAGCTGTAGGTCTGTTCCAATTTGAGCTGTTCTGCTGCTGGAAACTATAGAAAGGCCTTGAGAGGTATCATATATATATATAACCATCAAAAGATGGAACTGTAAGAGTTCTGGCTTGGCCAACTCCTAGCTCAGTGCCAAGTTCAGTGAACTCAGAGGTACTGTCTGGGTATAATAGGAGCCATTTGGCTCTGTATTTTAAAAAAAGCAAAATAAAGTTAAAAATCATTTGATGGATTAAGAAGGCTGTGAGAGGGAGGAAGAGGAGCTCATATCCACAGAGAGGCGCTCGAGCAGCATCGTTCCAGCAGAGCCAGGTTACTGCCCAGCCATGCAGAGATGGTTTCTGTGAGAGAGGAGGCTGTCCTTTAATCTCACTAAATTATCTCCTGTTCTCTGCAAGAAGCCAAATGTCATCTTACTTCCTTGCATACTTGCTTGTGCTGTGGAAGCAGAGGAAATCAGAGGCTGATCTGATAAGATTCCCCCACTCCTGAGGGCAAGCTTTGGGCAGGCTGTTTGGGTAAGCCGCTCTGTGCTGTTGGAAGGAGTGTGCTCCTCGGAAGAGCTGAAGTGCCGTGTGCTCCGGGACCTGCACTCCTTGTTGCCAGCTTTAATGCAACAACCTGCATATTCTGTAGAGCCTCACCACACAGAGCCTCAAGCAATCCTAAGGAGGAATCTGCAAAGACCTCTGTGTCCTATCTGGGGTAAATAATGTCCTTGCAAAACACTGTGGGACATACAGGGGTGCCTAGGGCAAGGCAGTCCCAGCAAGTGCTTGCTCTGTTTGCTCTGGAAGCAGCAAGGGAAGGCCAACCTTCCTCCCCTGCTGTATAAATTTGTTTCTAGATATAGGTGAGCCAGCTACTGCAACCTATTCCTAATTGCTCGAATAGCTCATGTTGTCCAAACTTGTGTCACCTCATTACCCCTAATGCCAGTTCCCTGTACCAGGGTGCAGTTTCTTTTCTTCCTCTGAATCCAGGCTATTGCTGTCGAGTTGTGCTATTCAGCAAAGCCATGCAGATTAACTCGTTTAATCTTCCCTAATGCATTGTGCCAGACATCTCAGTCTGGTTTAATTTGGGGTTTCTGCAAAACCTTTCCATTTTGCCTCTGTTTCCGTTCCAGTTTGATGTTGCCCAGCGTTGCTGGTACTGCTCTGTCTCGGACCTGGTACAATATTCACGTGTGGTCTCACATGGGGAGCCAGGTTTTTGCTGGCCTTGATACCGGATTTTGCAAGAGCAGGACCATTGGCTGGGATGAGAAATGAGCCACGTTTCTGAGGCCAAGACACAGGATGCAGTTGGCTGAGCCTAGCTGAGGGTGCTAGGGAGATGAGAGATTTGCAGTATGACCAGGGTGATGCTGTGTTTTGGCTCTCGCCCCATGGATTTACAGGCACTTCACGCAGCTGAAGACAGACAGGGCTCTTGCTGTGAGGAGCTCACACCCCACGTAAGCCAAGTGCCAGGGCCAGGGTGAGGCACAGTAGACTCGATGTGCCATAGGGGAGGATTTGTCACAGCAGGAGCCAGGTCTTCACGTGGCACACCTCTGTGCAGTGCTGTGTGTTGGCTTGGCCCCAGGAAAGTCCAGGGTTTAAGAGGAGGGGAAGGCAAATGACTCATGTCACTGCAGGGCTGCCGATCAGGCAGGAGGGAAATGTTCAGTGTCTGAGTGGTGAATTGGCTGGGCTGCCAAGTTCGGAACACTTGGACTGCCTCAAGCTCGTCAGACTGAACAGCTCGTTATTTAGAAGCTTCATGTCAGCTTGAGCCAACAGCAGCTCTTCTGCATGTGAAGGGCTGGATCACTGTCGGGGGAAGAGGGTATAAGTTTGTGTTGGGAGGGAGTGTGCACAGGAGAAGGAGATCTGTAGGGGGAAAATAACAAGTCCTTCACTGAGCAATGAGGAAGAAGCACTAATTAGGCAAGGAAGAGGAACCTGCCAGGTTGCAATCCTGACCTAACAACCAACTGTAGGATAATATAGCACAGGGTAAACACTAAGTAGAGGATGCTTCTGGATTAATTCCTTTTTGAAACACAGCGATGGTTTAAAAATTTCCGGTATCCTAATTTTAAACTGCCCATCACTGATGCCAGCACAGCCTGTGGTAAGTTGTCGCAGTTGTTAAACTACCTGCATTGTTTGAATTTGAGCCCTGCTTCCAATCTGAATAGGTCACATTCCAGCTTCCAGTCACTGGACCTTGCTGGATCTCTGGGAGATGGAAGAGCCCACCAGCAAAAAACGTGGGGTTTGTGGAGGGACTTAGAAGCCATGTATGTAAGCAAAACAGATGTAGGGAGATTAAACAGACTTCAGTGTCCATGGAGGACCTGAGTAGTGGGTTCAGGTGAGATGTGAAGGGAAATTTGTACTGGATGTGGAGGCAGCATCAGTGTAGTTTGCTCTGGCCAGGGAGATTCACTAGGGTAGGGGCAACTCTTCAGTTCCTTCTAGCCCAAATTTCCTGTAATTCTGAGTTTCTACAAGTGAAATGGTCTGGATTCCAGAAGCATTCCCTACACACTCAGCGCTCAGGTCCCCCCTCTCCATGAGGGCTAAAACATACGCCCTAGTGTGCACTGGGAAACGGGAAGAGCATTTCACCTAAATCCTGGGACAGTGCAGAGAGGCAACAGGAGAAAGGAGAGAGACTGGGCACAAGATTTGCAATTGCCCAAATGGGTATGGAATGCTCAGTTCCATCACTAGTAGCGTCTGCTCTTTATGGATCTCCTGGCAGAGACCGAGGTAGCAATAGCAGATGAGACAGGACTAAACAGATCTGCCAGGTTGTACTTCCCTCCTGCTTCAATAGCTCATGCCCTTCACAGTGCTACTTCCCAGTAGGCAGTGCATACTATGGTTTTGTAATTTTTTTTGCCTGGTGCTGTCTCTGTGGAAGTTCATATTTTAGCAGTTCATTTTCTTAAAATTATTTCTGCTAAAAGCATCACCAGCAGGTCCCTTGGCAATGGCAAGTGTTTGCAAAGGCTGAATTGTGTTGATCAGCATTGCAGACAAACCCCATTCCTGCAAATTAAATCAGAGTCAGTGCTGCTGAGTGGAGTAACAAGGGGTAAGGCAGGTATGAGTGATAAAAGGAGGAAGCCCTGAGTTATTTGCCTTTGCTATGATCACTTTAATCAGTGGTTTTCAGGAACAAGTTGTATTTTTCTTCAGTGCACATTACCAGTGTTGTAAATCATCATTCCTCAGGGATCAGAGAGGCTGATGTTATTTACTTGTTGGAACCAGAGTGAACAGATAGAGACTTACACATTTCCTTTACAAAATGAATCTGAATCAGAGGCCTTCTTACCTCCTGAGGGAAAACCTGAAATCCAGATCTGGATGTTGTGCTTGTATCTCGCTATGATCGTACTGATTCTAATCTTCCAGTCTAGGGAAGAAAATATAAAGCCTATCTGCCTTTTAGGCTACCTGTTCTGCTTGTGTACTTCCATTTAGTCAGCCCTAACAACAGTTTCTCTTTCTGAACACATTAAGACAGTCTCATTATAACATAATTATTTTGTGCAAAGACATGCATCTTTTTCCCTCATTCCAGGGCTTCTGGAGGAAAAACACTAATGCAGTCTGCAGTTTGATTATCATTGTAGTGACAGTTGTTTTCCCATTTAATTTTGAGTTTGCTTTCATTCTTTGGGAACAGAGCAATGGCTGGAGCCCCCCTCCCTCTTTCAAAGATGCCATGCTGCAGATAGGAAATATTTAGCAAGGCACTGGGGCAACAGAACAGGCACATAAAAGGCACGTAATGAAATACAATGAATTGCTGGCAAAAAGATCAGCCAATTAATGCTTTCAGCTGTTGCAGCACAAAAAACAGACATATTCCCTCCCCCAAAGGTAGATCAAGTGCTGTTATGAATTCCTAAAGCCTCTTTAGAGAATTTAAATGCGTCCTCCAGCTCTAAGCTGTGGACTCACGTAGCATTCCAGCAATAATATTTTCCCAAGGATGAACCGTTCCTGAACAGAATGGCCACTGAAGTGCATTTCATATGTGAGGGATTTTAAGTTAGCAGGAGCTTATGGTTCTATAAGTAAGGTATGTATCATCTGTTGGAGAGCTAAGCATTTCCCCAAGAAGTCTGTAAAAAATCCCATGAAGATGTTTTCAAATTTTGAGTACAAACTCAACGTTTTTTCACTTGTCTTTGTTATCTAATTACAGACACAGGGTGAAGAAGGAATAAGAACTCCAAGGAAGAAGGTTTTATTTTTTTTTTAATTTTTCTCAAGGGAGAAATACTGCCATATTTTGTTTCCTTAGTTTAAAAGACCACAATCCTTTTCACTGAAATGGTTTTCTGAGCAAAAACTTCTTTCAGCAAGCTCCATGCACATCCTCAGTATTTTGACCAAAAAAAAAAAAGAGATGTGGCTTTCAAAAGAAACGAGTGATCTTGGATGCCTTTACCTTGTGGTACTCGACTAGAGTTCCTTCAAATGCGCTGTTTTTATTGTCTCCCAAAGGCCTCCTTCAAATAAAATCAGAGTGTCTTAAGATTTTCAGATGAACTTGAGATATTTCCTTAGAAAATGCACTGAATATTTGGCTGTCATTCATGTGAGGAAACAACTAAATTTTCCATTGCCTCGTGAAATTACACTGGGCTGATGCTGCAAGGGCCATTGGACTTGGACAATTTCAATGTACACCTGAGACTGTGACATGAACTTCCCCTGGTCAAATTCATCCCTCATGTGGCTTCCCTGAATGTGTTGACTCCAGTGGATTTACACCAGGGGAGAAAAACTTTTCCTATTTAAATCATCAGGAGGGAACTGCAGTTCATTGCAGCTGCACTGAGGATATGTAAGTGAGCAAAGGGAGGTGTCACTGACGTACCCTCGGTAAGTCCCTTAGGCATTGCACCAGGGGTGCATTTGCAGAGCTATTGGGCTTCACTGCTTCAGAGCAAGGGTCTGATAATCTGCACTGGCTCTCTGCATCTCCAGGCCAAGGCAGAGCCTCATGGGCTTCCAACCAAACCCTTCTCCTGGAGCGCCATGGTCACCCCAGCTCTGAAATGCAGCAAAGCAACGATTCTGTTTATTAACCTACTAGAACATCAAGGTCTGGTGAACTGTGAGCTGAGCCGTTCTTTTGCAGAGCCCAGGGCCTGGAATCAGAAAAGCTGAGCAGGGCTGAAATCATGGCCACATTGGCAACCAGAGCCTTCCCTGCTACAGCCCTGAGCCCGTGGCAAACGGCTCCTGTGAATGAGATTGTCCAGCAGAGACAGCGTAGCTTCCCGCTGGCAGCACGTTGCTGAGATAGTTTGGGGGGGTTGAACTAAATCTGCTAGGGCCTTTTGGGAAGGATGCTGAAGAGGGCAGGGAGCTGCAGGATGTCTCTTTTTCAGGAGCAAATGCCTTTTATACAATCATTTTAGACCCCTCTTGGTTTCAGCGCCCGCCCCACAACAGTGAGGCTGATTATTTGTGCTAATGTCCTCATCTCTGGTGAACGATATTGCTGCTATATTTAATATGAGAGAGGGTTATTACAGTATTATCTAGAATGAGCCATAACCGTTATACGTTGCTGTGTGTCTCAAAGCTAGTTTTAATTAAAACTGCCAATAACTTTTGAGGTGTTTGACTTCTGGAGTTGAAACAAAGGAACAAGACGCTCAGGTAGTTTCATTTGGTTGTACAATGAGCTGTTAGAAGGGTGGGATCAGGTTCACTGGCAGCTGAGCCCTGCAGTTTCCATGCTGGTTGAGCCAGCATCAGAGCCAGCATCAGAGCCTGGTGAGACTGGCCTTCCCAACACATGTGCTTGTTTGGGAACAGGTTGTCATTTCCACAGGCCAATGGAAGAGGATGCTATCATCCCTCACTCTCCTCAACTTGATTTTATTATAAGCCAAAACAGCAAGACCTCATCTTGTCTGGGATACCGTTGGATCAAATGCCCTGCTAGCCAGAAATAATGAATTGGGTTCTCAGCAATTGCTTGGTCTGAAGTAAATGCAGAGAGTTTTCCTGCTCCCTCCCAAGCTTCTGCAAGTCCGGACATCACATCTTCTGCTTTACTAACACGTGCGATAGAATATGAGGTCACGTCTCCTTTACCTGCAGCAAGTAGAAAAGCACCTCACAAGTGTGCTATTAAAAGACTGAAATGAACATGCAATTAGAGATCAGAGAAGCCTTCTGCAGGAAAGTGCTAATTACTCCAATCAGAGACTTCTGTGCCTCTCTTTACCTGTGCACATCAGAGTTCAAGCTCTTGGTAGTCGCAGTAAACTTGGAAAATCCATTTATATCCACACCTGATGGCCGGTATAAGTGACATAATCGATCTTCTTTACTTAGACCTTTGCCCATGACCTACACACCACCAATATGCAAACACAGCAGAGGTGAGCTCAGGGCTGTAGCTGACACTGAATTCAGGCAATTTGCAGTTGGAGACACTCTTTGGTTTGAAAGGCTAACCCCCTGTAGCATGTCCCTTCTCCACTCTCTCACCTTGTGAGACTGTGGATGTGCTTGATACCTTACAGGGCACATTTCTAAGAAGGGAAAGGGACAAGGGGCTGGGATTTCATGCACGTTAATGCAGTTTTCTGAGGAGGGGACCACTACAACCCTAGAATCAAAAGGGAATGATGTAGAAATAAATAATCTTTTCCTCCCACTTCCTCTGCCTGTGCTTTGTGTCCTGAATATCACCTGGTATGTGGCAAGTTTTCTCCTCTGATATAAGTCAATGTGCACTTTCCCCACCTCAAATACTGGTGGGTTTCCACTATTCACTAACGCCTTCCATATGCCAGTATGCTTAGTGCTGTAATCGCTCCCTCCAGGAGCAAAATCATCCCAGATTTACTCTTATAGGAGATTTACACTCAGATTTACAGCCCATCCCTTTCCTCGGAACATAGAGACAATCCTACACCATTACATGGTTTGAATAATCTGGAATCCTACCAAGTCATCCATCCCATTGCTGCAATGACATGATTAGAGGCCTTTGTGAGACATCATATTAACCTTGGCTTTATTTTGGTATCTAATCAGTGCACATTGAATCAGAATTATCACTGTAATATGAGGAAAAAGACAGCATATTTGTTTGGGAAAATACAGGCAGCCAATGATGGTAGGTGTAAGTGATATTCGTTCTTAGCTGTGCCAAGAAACCATTTTTTCTCGTCCTGAAACTTCAGTCTGGATTTCCTCAATAGCCAGTTCTTTCATCTTGTTCTCCTTGTTCAGCCTTAAAAGTTATTTACAAGGTACTTCTAGAAGTGTGTGATTTAGGTTGCTCTAATGCTTGGTTTGTTTTTGTCTCATCAAATTGCCTGCTGACCTGCAAGCAGTGGCCAAATCAGACTGAAATTAAAAAGGTGGTGGAATATGCCCCAGTCTCTCCTCAATCAATACCAGCCTAAATTACTGCAAACCTGGAGCCATGGTGCATGTAATACATCATTTTGTAACCCCATAAATTGCTTTTAGCCAGTCTCTTCTGATTCCTCTTTAATGGCCTTTCAGCTAAGATCAAGTGTAGCATCGGTTTTGCATCAGCTGTGTGCCCTGTCCGGGGACCATCTCGCACTGGCACTGGGATGAGCTCAGCCAAATTGTTATAACCCCTTGATGTTGGTCATTTGGAAGTTGCTCTGAGATGCCTCACCTCTGCAAGTCGCATTCAGAGTGGCAGTACTTCCCTGCCAAAGGCTGTGAAGTCCGGCCCAGGGCTGGGTTTTTACTTAAATCTCATCCTTGTTTTAAGAAAGTAAGTAAGAGAGATGATATTGAAATTTGTTACTTAACCCCTGTATTACATAGCCCCAAAGCACTAGCCTGTGCCATGGTTTCTTTTCACTAAATGGGGCAGTTTCAATCCCCAGCAGGGTCCTCCCCAAGCTGTGGTCCTGCAGACCTCTTGCCATGGCTTCAGAAACCACAGCTGGGGAGGCGGCACCCCAAGCAATGTGTCTCCTGCTCCTGGATCATCCCTTTGCACACACGGAGCCATGTGTGACTGGAAGAGCAGGTGTCAAGCCTCCCCTCCTCCTGAGACTGCCCTGTGGCTTGTGCTGAGATGGAAGATCCTCACCATCTGCTAACGGTGCTGGCCTGGCCATGCCACTCCCTGCCCAGCAGGACTGTGCTTGTGTCACAAATCCCACTGCAAGAGAGGCCTTGACCTGCCTGTAGAGCAGCTGCCTCTGCAGCTGAGCTGGGAATACGATGGGCTCTGAGAGAGCAGCTTGATCCCTTCCACTGGTCCACAGAGTTACTTTCAAATAACTTTCAAGAGAGACAAGTTAAGCCCAACCCAACAAGAGGTAGGACCAACACCGCGTCTCTTCAAACTGGACTCTCGCTTTTTGATGCCTTTCCCCTCCTCAACCCCTTTTCTGTGGTTGTTTGAATAATGATCCTGGTTTCAAGAGACACCTTCTCATTTCCCACAAGTTGTGCTGCAGGGAGACGTCTGCTCTGGGTGCAGCCCCTTCAGTCACCCACCCACCCTCCCTGTGACACCCACATGCTCCCACTTGCTCCCAGGGTGACTTATCTGGGCACTGCCAGGCTGCTTGTTTCAGCAAACACAGTGAAAGGGAACTGGAGAGATTTTATAGACCCCCACCAAAAAGAAATATTATATAAGAAACTAATGAGAACTTTAGGAATAAAAGGTTTAACCTTCGGCAAATTAAAAATGTGTCTGTGTGTGTTTGCTGAACCACCAGCTATGCTTGGCACTGAGAGCAGCTTCTCTTCTTTAGGCTTTTCTGTTCCACTTTCCCCTGGCAATTGTCTTTAAGAGCTATTAGGAAATCTTGGAAGAACTGTAACTAAAGTACAGCCTTGGTCTGTGTTGGTGCAATGTGTGAGTAAAGTGATTCCCTGGGCTGGGAGAGATTTCAGGAACTGAATTACTCATAAGATGCTTAAAATTTGTTGACTTGATCTGTGCTACTTTCAACACCCTGAAATGCGAATGTAGGCTGAAAAGAGCTCAAAACACTTTCAGATGTTCAGAGATGGTCAGAGATCAGATTTCCCTATCAGAAGTACGAAACACCCCCTCCTTCCACCGAAACACAGCCTTTTAAAAAACATCTTAATAGGAAAAACATGCCTGCTATTGGAGGGCAGAAATGCAAATGTCCTATTTCAAGTTGGCTTTTTAAAATGAAATGAAAATTTCCATTTTGGTTTGTTTTCAGTTTTCTCAAGGAGAATGTCAACATTTTCCCACTGGAACCACTGCCTTCCTTTCAAATGATTTTTAGTTTGGAAGAAAACTAATTTTTCTCTTGGGACGTAGTTACAGGGTCAGTCTCAAAGAAAACAAAACACTTCTGAGGCTCTGGGATAAAATGCCTTGTTTCCCCATGTTCCAGTGCCCCCCTTTGCTGCATAAGCCACTTGTATCCTGTCACATAAAGAAAGACAGAAAGGGCACCACATGTGTTGGGGCAAGACACACTCTAGCAGTGTCAGAACAACCCACAGGTAATTGGCCTTTTTTTTTCTAAGACCATAAAATTAGATGCAACCCAAAGCAAGTCAGGGTGGGATTTCCCTACTGTGGCTGCTGAGGGAAAGAGCAGCGTAACCACTTGGATGCTACTTTGAGGTTTGCTGTACTTCTGCTGCCTTTGCTCAGGAGCCGAGGGAGGTTTCAAGGTGACACGGAGAGGCCATTCCTGTGGCCTTTTCCTCTCGATGGGCTGGCTTCAACTGGGTTAACAGCTGCCCAGAAGTCACTGCAGTTCACAAGAAATGCAGTCTTGTGTGCAGGGATGTTTCTGGCGGCTTTGGAGGAGAGTGCCACTTGTCACTGTTAGCCACTGCAAGGAGTATTAAAGCTTCCCAGATATTCTGTGACTGAATAAAATGCACATCAGCTGCACAATTAATTTCTTTTCCTTTCTTTCTGAACATCAGGAGCAGGGTGCTATAGGTGGCTAAGCCCCAATGCCTTTTTATATATCTTTCTTTGAGACTGAAGTACTTAAAACTTTCTGTTAATAAGAGTAAAAAGGCCTCTTAATTAATAGAGCTTGTAACAGCCACACTGGCATGCAGAGCAAAATCTGACAGGAGAAATTACTTCTGCAGAAACATAATAATGAACTTGTGTGCAGATCACAGTACTGATAGGCATAATGTACTGCATCTGGTTTCAATTTGCAAGTTTGACCTTTCACCGAAAATGAATTTTAATAGGCAATTGACTTAAATAATTGGTATGTGTTCAAATCAATACTGGAACGTGATTGTTAAGTGGTTAAAATAATTGAGGTGTATGAAAGGCGTTTTTAAAGATTTTCAGATTCTGATCAGAAGGACGATGTTTGTGGAGGTTGGAGCTCAGGTCCATGGCTGTGTTATTGCTAAAGCAGCACGTGTGGCCATCGCTTTGGCAAAAATGCTGTTGTACTTCCTGGAGCCCTCCCAGCAGGGCGGGCGCCTCTCTCAGCCCCACAGTGCTCCCTCCTTCTGCTCTTGTGCAGAGTTATGAAGCTGAGTAGGATGCTGTGCTCTCTGGGTTGCTGTGGGAGGGAGAATCCAGGTGCACATCCTTGCTGGGTGCACATCCCACTCATCTGCCCTGGGCTGGCCACACACAGGGGTTTCCAAGCTCCAGTCCTGCAAGTAGCTCCTGTGTGGTCTCAGAGAGCTCATGTTCTGCATGTGCAGAGCAAAACTACGCTTTGCAGAGAATTGTTTCTACAATGGTCCACAAGAAGGTTCCCTTTGACTGTAAAGCACTGCTGTTACTCTGAACGTAATTTGTAATGCGTGGGTAAGAGTAGGGGATGCCTCAGCACACATAGCAGCGAGCGCTGAAAGGGAGGTAGTGCTGGAGACTGCTGAGGACCTGTTCTCACTTCTGAAGCTAATGCAAACTAGTTTAACTCTGCACATTAAAAGCAGGCGCTGAAAAGTGAAGGGCAAGACAGCACACCATGGTTGGAGATGCCACTCTGACAGGTTGTGGCTGCTAACCAGCCCTGCCGGCCACCACACTGGGTGACAACGCTGAGCTCTGCTCTTCCTGCCATCCCCAGCCCAGCTGCAGTGAGGGCTTTCTGCACAGGACAATTGTGCCACTGATTTATGAGGCACACCAGAGTCCAGGTTGTTTTTCCATCATGGAAGCGCATAGAGAGACCCAAATGCTTTTATTACACCTGTACACACATATTATTTCTCTTAGTGAGAGAAGTGTGCTTTGCTGCTGAATTGACCCCTAACATATTTATACTTCTACTGTATAGAAAAGTTTTTCTTTATCCATAAAGAACAAAAACAAACCCCAAACAGCCAAAGTATTTCCACTTGAACACTGTACCAGCCCTTTCCTCTAGTCTGGCCTCTCTTCCCCATGAAGGAACACAAATGATGTGTCATGAAACACACATTTCCTCCCAAGGCAATTCAGTAGAGTGGGGTAAGTGCTTTCAGGTGGAGAAGATGAGCTTTTTTGGTGCGTTGAATCCAGGCCACCTGACAAATCATAAAGGGCTGTGAGTTTATATAAGGGTCTTCCCCAGCTCAAAGAGGTGGTGGTAGCTGAGGTGTTCAGGTTGATGGGTGAAAAGTCTTTGCAGAAGAGAGTGGTTGTGGGAAGAGGAGCTGCTTGGGAGCCTGGGTGGTAAGTTGGCGTGGTGTCTGCTCTGCTTTTATTTGTGCTTGGAAAAGCTGCTTTCCTGTGAGGCTCAATGTCTTCTAAAGGGGTGCCGAGGAGCAGGAGAGGACCTCCTTAAATATGGTGAGGTCCTCTGGTCTTTCAGGGAACGAGTTTTGGGGAGAGGGGGCTGTGCTAGTGCAAGCTCTTGCAGTTCAAGCAGGTTTTAGTAGAGCTGCTCCACTTGATGCCAGGGGAGTCAAATGTTGACCTGAGTCTGAAATGAGGAGAGATTTTCAGGTATCAAGTGCAGCACTGACCCTGTTGGTAGGTGACAACGTGTTTTGTGTCCTGGTACAATTTTCCTTCTGATATGGATTTTTATCAGGAAGAAGAGACTGAGCTGCAGAGCTGATTTATGTGCTCGACTGAGGTCTGGGGGATGGAAGGGGAAGGGCTGTGGACTCCAGCTCCTGCATTTATAACAAATATTGCCTTTTTATGTTTTACCTGTCTGCTTCTCTTTGGCTGCAGAGAGATAACTTTTGTGGAATGCATCCATGCATGTTTCAGCTTATCAGGAAAGCTTATAGAAAATAGTAAACCCTAAAATCTAAGGAGTTTTGCTGTTGCCTGAGGCTATGTGATAAAGGCACTGGGTCCCCTTGGGGCAGGTCAGATGAGCTGCCTTGCAATGCTTTGTGTCAGGCTGGTAGTGTCTGGTGGGGATGGCCCAGGGAGGACTAAGATGTTTCTGGGGACCAGAGGTTTTGTGGTGAGTGATGGTGTGATGCTGATGTGTATGAGGGCAGCACAGAGAAACCCCACACCTCCAGGGAAGAGCCGAGCATGCCGCGATGGGTGTTCCCTGCCAGGAGGCATCTTGTTCCCAGCAGACCAGCCTCAATCAAGTAGAGTTTTGCTGCATCTTCTGAAGCTAAATTTAAGAGTTTATTTGCAAAGACTTGCCTCTTTTTTTAGCCCTCAGTGTGCTTTTGCTGTGCAGCTGCACATGCAGCTGTAGTTGGGTGTTGGAGGGAGCAGCACAGGGCTGAGGGCAGGGGAGGGATCAGCAGGGGTGTGCAGTGGCTATGCCCAGTTCATGGGAGGGCTCTGAGCTCTCCTTGGGTTTAAAGTGAGAGGGAAGGGATGGAAATTTTGTCTTTGAGGTTTGTCTAATGCTGGTTAGCTGCTGTGGCTCTGACATGGCCCCAAGGATCTTCTCCTGTCCCTATAGCTGGCACCAGTATCTCTGCTCACCCCAGATGGGACAAGGTTTAGCCCCACCTGGGAAACCAGTATTTTAATGCAAGCTGACTCAGTGATGGAGTAAATTCAGAACATATCCTCTGACTTGGCTGGACATGCAGCAAGCTGGGGCTGAGCACCATCTGACTCCAAATGAGATTTCTCTCCTCTTTCATCTGCTCTTGGTCTCATAGTTGGGCTCTCATAAGTAGACTGAACAGTGACAGCAACATGATTGTCTATTTTAGCAAACACTTCATGCTTATAAGATGCTTCTCTTTATTGTCAGGGGTGGGCAGGAGCTGAAGGACTGTGAGGAGAGAGATGTGTTTTGCATAAGATTTTTTTTTTTGGAAAAAAATGTGGAAATTCTGCAAAATAGAAAACCTTTTTAGCTATATTTGCTCTCAAAAAGGAACAGCTGCCAGCTCAAATATTTTAGTGGTACTCCTGTAAATAACGTTTCCAGGTATGATTGATACAGCAATCTATCATTGCGCCAAGTAGCTGCTCCACTCTGTGACTGCAGTTTGATCCCTATGCAGAATAACCTCTTTAATATATGGGGGAAATAATCATAGCTTGTTTTCACAGGATATCCATTCTCTGGAAAGATTAAGAAACTAAATCCTTCCATCAAACCATGTTTCCACCTCATTAATGCATCCTGCAGACCCTTTGGTGGAGTTGCTGTTCCCAGGCGTGACCAAGATGAACAGCCAGTGGACGGCAGATGGGTCTGACACAGACAGAAAGGTGCAGGGGAAGAAATTTACCCTTTTCTCTTTGAGTAACTGGACATCCTCAGCAGTGCATCTGTCATAATGCTGCTGAGATAATCTATCTTCTGCAGCCTGAAATCTGATAGGATTTGAGACTGACAGTGTGGAAAATAGAAACTGTCTTGGTGTTGAGCAGGCTGGCAGGGAAACCTCTTCCTGGGGGTGGGATTGACAGTGTGGTAAAACCAATTACCTTGGACCCCAGCCTCAGCTCGCTGGGGCTGTGCCTACAGAGGCAACACTCCTGATTGTGATGGCTCTGCTCAGGCTCAGGTGAGCAGTTGCCATATGTTGAGGGTTGCAGCTTTCAGGGGTTTTGTGGTACTGAACTGCTTTATGGAACTCACTCCTAAAAACTGCTTTTTTGCAGATATGCATCATGTACTCCAACTGTTCTCCAGTGCTAAAGCAATGCCTGGAGGAACAGTGCCTTCTGGAAACATCACTCCTGTATCTTCTGGAAAGTTCACTGCTGCCTTGACAAAACTCAGTTTTTATTTAAAATGATTAATGTCTATGAATTTAATCAAGGCGTATTCACACAGCGGTGGCTTTGCCATAATAGCTCGATTTTTAAACAGCTTGTGTCCTGATGCGTGAGGTGTGTTATGTTATTTGACAGCAGTGACATTTATATTTGTAATTACTAAATGGTGACAACCCATTGGAAAGCCTGCCCCACTCGAGGGAAGGAAGTGGATGGAAATTCATGGCACTGAAAAGCACAAAGTGTCACAATACATCAGCGCATCCTGAGATTAAAAAGCTGGGAGTGACATTCTCCTACCAACAAAAGCACATGTGTGTTCCCAAATAAATTGCTGAGTTTTAATTATTTCTTTTGTATTAATGAAATATTCTCTTCCTGCTTATTTCCTGGCTCAGTTACCTCTCCATTTCATAGCACAGGGGCGTCTCGAAAGCAGAAGATGTTGTGCCTGCGAGTCATGGGCCTCTCAGGGTTTGATTACGGAATGCTGAAATATTGGGCAAGTCAAACTGGAATAGGGGACCCAAATCTGATATAAATCTTGATAAATTGGTCCGGGGAAAATATGTTTGGAGCTGCTGTTTTTAAAGTGCTTAGATGTAGGATAAAGTTATCAGCGGTAGAAGCTATTTTCAAAGTGGCATTAGACTATTAACACTTTGCAGATACGGATCCCTCCCCCTGCAAGAGGAAATTCGGTATTTATCAAAGCACTTGAGAGTGGCTTAGTAGTGAAAGGAGATATCCTCAGGCCTCATGATAATTAATGGTACTTATCTCCTAGTTAACAGGAGCTGTTGGATGAGAGTGGTACCCGGATTGTGTAGGTGCAGTTAAGAACATGGAGATCTAAATAAAATGAATAACTTAGATGGTTTATGTCACCTGCTAAGGTGCCCGGTGACACTGGGCTATGTTTGTTCTTGACACAATCTCCTTTTCTCATCTGCTTGGTCTATTAGAGCATTTCCAGTCCAGTCTGGGTCTTTGTTCTGGCTGCACAGAAATGCTTAGAAGGGAAATGGACTTTTGTTGGACCTCCACAACATGCAGAAACCTTCTGCAGAACTGTTCCTCTGGCAGATCTAACACTTCTTCCACTCCAGCTAACCCTCCAACACCTCCTAGCTGGGGGTTGAGCATCTGGCTTTGATGCAAGCAGCATGTAAAGGACCTGTGGACAGATACACCCAGCACCATCTGGGAGAGGCTTTTCCGTACTAGCTGGATTATTAAGGCAAGACACCAAGTTCTGGAGCTACCCCAAGTCTTTGACTAGGTGGCCTTCAGAGCAGGTGGGAGTGAGCTGTGAGAAATCAGGGCATGGGCAGTACTGGCTGGAGCAAGACTGAATATCAGAATATGGATGGAAAATTTCTGGGATGCCACAGGCCAGCACACAGACAACACAGAACACTGGTTGGGGGGAATAGCAAAAATCAGGGGCCGCAGGAACAGTTAGAACAGAAGTGTCCCATGCCGGAGGAAGAGGTTTGCCTCCAGGGTCTCCCAGCACAAGCTATTGGGGAGCAGCCTATCTGGGGGCTTTCCAGGAGCTCTTGCATGTTAACTAACAGCTGAGAAGGATGGTGCCCTGATGGGTGTACACCCATCTTCATGGTGTCTAAGGTTTTAACAGTCTTGGTGGTGTTGTTTGGTTTTGGGTTGTGGTGTGTGTGTTGTTTTTATTTTTTGTTGTTGTTTTTGTTGGGTTTTTTTTATTCCTTGCAGAGCTCAAGTTGTTGAAGAGATCATGCTGTAAATAACAACCTTCTGACTTCCTCAAGTTCGTGTTGCACCTGGAATTTTTCTGATAGTCATAATAGATACTTTTTCTTTCTTTGTGTATTGGACTTATCTTTTGCAGGTGCTAATTTATACTGATTGCAGCTCATCAGTCTTGCATCTTGTCTGCCACAGCGCTTCTTATGCTTTCTGATTTTCTGAAGGAAATGTGTATCGACAGCTCTCAATGAATCCCACAGTACAAGGAGGTGCATGTGATGCCAAATCCTTGCAGAACACTCAGTCCCAGATAGTCCCTGACAATGTCTAATGGTTTTATACTCAAGTAAATGTTTCATTACATTAATCCAACAATGGCAAAAGTAGCACAAGACTTATGATAGTCCTTTTTGCCAAAATAAAAACACTATCAAAAACAAATGACCTATCTATCATCTTACCATGGGCAGTAGCAGAAACTGTCCTTTAGATAAGACTGAGGTCCTCTTCCTCAAGTGGTTTTCTAGTTTTTTAATCAAACTTTCCTTTCAGGAATGATCTATAAACTCTATCAGTACTTATGTAAAAAGATGTTCATAATTCAAAATGAAGAAGTGAAATATTTAGGTAAGATTAATCCCGAAAACATCCTGATTGTGCTTTAACTGCACAATCATTCATCTTATGACATGGACATATTTGTTTGGCTATAAACTTTTCCTTTGAAAAAAATCTAGTTCTATTGCAGCTTAAAATATTAAGGTGGGGAGAAAGAGAACAAGTTTTGAAAAGGAACAATATGGGAATAGAAGCTGATGGCATTTAAAGTGAAGGTAAAGTGCCATATGTCTGGCACAGGAGCAAGAATAATTAAAACTGTCGCGTTTTGAAGGTGGTCCCTGACCATATGTACCTACTTAGTGCAGCTCTACACGTTGCTGTCCGAGATGTCCCTGTGGAGGCAGCAGGACAGCACAGTCATATTGCTTTTCTCAGTCTGGGAGCGGTGCTCTCATGGTCCTTTTCATCCTGGGGTAGGTTAAAACTTGTAAGAACTACTTGAAGGGCATCTCTGCAGTAAAGAAATACTGATGTCTCTAGGGTACCCTTTGGTACCTGATGAGTCCCTCCACCCCATGTATGCTAAAGCCCTGTGCTCCTGTGCCATTTTGGGATGGGGCTCCATCACCACCTCCAGTGGATCGCTCGGGGGATTCAATTTCATCTAACAGTGTCCTGAGGCTGGGAGTTATTTTGCTTACTTGTCTATAGTATTTCCAGACATAAAGCCTGATTGCAGTTGTGGCAACCTTGAACTTTTGCAGTGTCTCATCTTCCAGCTAAAATGATTCAGTCTGGCAGGAGTCTGGTGAGGCACTGAGCTGCTTACAAATGCATAGCTTGTACCAGTAAGGGAAGTTAATAATTCCTCAAAACCATGCAACAGTTTAGTCAGCTGTTCATTTTCTTGTTGGCTTTTTCAAGTCACAGTTTTCTTAAAAGGCACTGCGGAAATTATACTCTGCCCATTTTGGGGTGACTGGTGCACAGACTGAGCCTGAGTGGGGTGAGTGACTGGCAGGGTTCAGTAGTCCTTCAAGAGCAAGGTCCTGGGAATCCTGCTGGGAAATAGATATGGAGTAGGAAGGTTTCACTGAGCAACTTCATATGTGAAATCAAAATCCATATAGATCTCAGGCAGGTGGAGCCACATGGATCTTTCAGAATATGTTGAGTTCCTATCTTGAGACAATCAACTCAAAACAGGGCTTCAAAGGAGTACAAGGGCATGGGGCTAATGTGGAACAGGTGGTACGTTAACCTCAGGTAACTGTGCAATAAATCTCTAGTCCAGAAGATTCACAGAATATGTCACATATCTCTACAGGTCTGGGGACAAAAAGTACATCAGGTCTTGTAGGTTATGCAAGTTTCAGCGTTAGCTCTTCTGTCTCCTAGGGTCAGATGTGGCCACTGCTTGGTACACAGCCCTGCTCTTTTACAATGGATTTGGGACTGGTCTGAGGAAGTTGGCTAAATCCTGAGGATGCCTAAAATACCTTGCAGAGTGAGGGGATGGACCAAGGCATTGGA
Organism: Oxyruncus cristatus; assembly: GCA_013399855.1. Classification (NCBI taxonomy): domain Eukaryota; kingdom Metazoa; phylum Chordata; class Aves; order Passeriformes; family Cotingidae; genus Oxyruncus; species Oxyruncus cristatus. Next base: position 649,720 of record VXAY01004576.1, read on the forward strand.
AAAAGAAAAGCTGTTCTCCTGTCCTCTTGATGAGCAGCAACTGCACAAGCTCTGAATTATCCTTGTGTGGTGGGGACATGGTGCTGGATGCCAAGCCCAGCTGAGACTTCCCCATCCTTGCTTTGCATGAGTTTATGCCCAGTTTTGAGAGCAAAGCAGTTGTATGGAACATGAGAGCAAATAAGCTCTCAGGTGCTGTGCTTATCTCTGATTTATCCTTAGGAAAGAGCATCCTGATGTCATTCCCACAGGGGAAGCAGCTGAAACCAGTTGCTGTATTTACAGCTTGTGGTGCTCTGCAGTCTGACCTCTGCTCCGTGGCAAAACCCTTTTGTGATGCAGGATGGAGCTGGAGTGGAGATAAATTAAAGGCCTGAGGGTTTTATTAGACTAAGTATGAATGATAAAATTGCACTGGCATTTCTGCAGTTGTATAATTTAACATAAGATTCAATTAGTTTTATCTTGGCCCTAAATTTTTAATTTTTAATTTTTCAGTACATTAAACTTGCTTCTTCCCTCCCCCTTCTGAAAAAATTGCAATTGCTTCATGGAAATAATCAGTGATGGGGAGACTGAAAAATAGAAACAGCTTTGCAGATGCTACTGGGGCTGTTGTTATCCACACAAATTGTTGTGTGGGGTCAAGGAAAAAGGGAAGTATCTAAAAGTTTAACTGAGTTTCTTGTATCAAGGAAGGATCCCAGTCCTCTTCAGGGAACTTGTGAGCAGGTGGGATCCTTTTAATAAGGGGTATCTATTTATCCCTCTTCTCCTATGGGAAAGCTTTTCCAGACTTGCCCTTATGTAACACTTAGACATTTAACTAGCCAATGAGTTTGTGTTGGAAATTAAATCCAAAAAATTTTTTTTGCCCAAACTGCTTTTTGTCTTGCACATTGTTGGTGGAGGCAGGGGTCACTGAAACTCTCGGGGCTCTCAGTGTAAAATTAGGCAGGGTCTGATGCTGGTAATCTCCCTGATCTATTAAAAGACTGCAATTGTACCACTAGACTTTCATTTGAAAACTGAAATGAGTTATTTTTAACCGCCTTTTGTGAGATTAACGAAACATCTCTGGTTCTCTGTACCTGTTAGAGTCTGAATGAGATCTTTCCTGAATTGGATGCCTGGGCCTGAGCAATGACACTCATCTCCAGTTTCTCCTGAGCCAGACCTTCTGTAACAGTTGCAGAAACTCATTAGCTGCTCTTGTGGCCCAGTCACATCACCAGCTTGTTCTATCAACAAATACACAAAGGTTGTCTTCCCAGGGGCATGCATTACACTGAAATAGAAACTATTTTTTCCTGTGGGTTATATTTTTTCCTATTCCTGTTTCAACAATTTAGCTGAAATGAATACCTGGTTGTTTTGGGATCTCTGGCAGACATCAGTAACTGTGTGTCTGAGAAGCATCTCAGAATGAAGGATATCAGGCCAAATTTGTCAATATTGCCCAGCAGTTCTGACTCCTTGACAGCAACTCAAAGCAGCTGTGTCAATGTTTGTGTCTGGCTGTTCTGCGTGTTAAGAGATGGAAGGACAACACTGTGGATGCTGGAAAGATGCCTCCATAGTCATGCTTTTTCTCTCTTTGTAGGGGTATTTCTACAGACCATGCAGGTGGCTGGAGGAAAGGCTGGTGTGGGTTTCCCAGCCTTTTCTTCACCTGATTTAGGAAATTGCTAGTTACCTGATGTGGGAATTGGAATGCATGAAGGTGACAGGACGAGAGGAAACGGCCTCAAGTTGCACCAGGGGAGGTTTAGAATAGACATTACAAAAAATTTCTTCACTGAAAGGGTGGTCAGGCATTAGAACAGGCTGCCCAGGGAAGTGGTGGAATCACCACTCCCGGAAGAGTTCAGAAGGCACGTGGATGTGGCACCTGGGGATGTGGTTTATTGGTGAACATGGTGGTGCTGGGTTAATGATTGGACTCGATTATCTTAGAGGTCTTTTCTAACCTTAGTGGTTCTATGATTTTAATGTAGATCCGTGTTTAACCTCTGTTAACCACCCTTGACTGCTTGGAGACTGGGCTGTTGTCCTTTTGAGAAGAAAAACCAGGTGTTTCTGTCTCTTCTCTCAGGAAGGCTTTAGAGGAGGCGTTGTTGTGACCTCAGGGTGTTGCATGGTGCTGCTTGGGTTTGCACAGTCCAGTCTGCCCCTTTGCACTTCAAGTTGTCCCAATTTAAAGCTATTTAAATAATAACTATGACTGTTCTCCTGCAAATTCAAGTGCAAAGCACAACTGTTGTACAGGTAACAGTAGTACTGAGTGGTGCTTCACAGGTCAGGTGGACTCAAGTACCCAAAATTGGCCACTTGTAGCAAGGTACGGTTGATTTCTTTTTTTTTTTTCTTGCACTGGATGAAGCAACGCACAAGGTATTGTCTCTTATCATCAGGTCAATTCCTGTGAAAGAAAGTCTTGATCAAACCCTTAATTCATCTTCAATTGATTAGGTAGCACTGACATGTTGAGAAAACACTTATAAAGACCACTTCAACCTTAATAAATTCCAGAGGAAAAAAAGAACAGTTCTTAATTTTCCAGTTGGCTACATAGAATTTGTTAAAGCCATATTCTGTGAAAATTGGCTCACCCTAGAGAGCTTCAGGTCTATCATGTTGTGACTTAACAAAGGGCCTCAGTAAAGCAGCAGATGAGTATCAAAGACATGAATAGCTGAGTGTGGTAGGTGGTTTAAAAATTACATATTAAAGGAATTGTTATTGCCCTTGTGAGTGATCCAGCTCCTTTAGAGCTTTTGGTGCTCCCCAGAAAGGAGACCTTGGTATCAGCAGCAGGAAATACTAATTGATTCAGGCAGGAGGGGTGTGTTTTGAATCAGAAAATTACTTTAACTCAGGTTTGTTCTGGGTCTTAAGAGAAATTCAGCCCTTTAGTTTTTCCCGTTGGCACACAGCCACCCAAAAATGCCATGGGGTTTGTGCAAAGGGCCTGGTCCTTGTCAAGGACGTGAGGACCCACATATGTCTGAGTCTGTTCACAACTTCAGGGGAGTCAATCTGTCTGACATGGAGCTGCTCGAGGCACAGCACGAGGCACAGATAATCTTGTGGACACTCATTTACAAATAAAAACTCCTTCCACTGACTTCAGGGAACTGTCTCATTCCTTAATGGAGCAATTACTTTACCAGCAATGGGAATGTGTGTTTCCTCACTGTTTTCTTTTGTGGCTGTCTTGCTATAAATCTGCTTTACATTGCTATTGACTGATACCCACTTAGAGGGGACTGTTGCACAGTGAGGGTGTGTGGAAGGAGAGGGGGGAGCCTCATGTGTGGCGAGGATGCATCCACCTTCCAGCAATGCTCTTGGTTCCAATGCTATGCAGAGCTGTGCTATTTGTAGAGCAATCCTTTCAATATTTGTTAAACTATCTACAGTATTGGGTAGGGCTTCCTGTTCTGTTGGAATGGAGTTACTGAATGTATGCACAGAGATGTTTCCAATAGGATTATTTTATAAAGCAGAAAATAAACCAAAGCACTATCCAGCTTGAAAAATATACTGGATTTTTTTTTTTCCTCGAATTTCTACTGAATATAAAAATTAAAGCTTTTCTTAAAGAGAGAGAAGGTTTTTCTTCCCTTGCAAGGCCAGGTCTGATCTCAGTGCCATTTTTTCACTGATTTCAAGGAGCACTGGGTTCTAATTTGTAACCACAAACTTTCTACTGCATGAGCTGAAGTAATTAAAATCTAAAGAGGCTATTTCTGGCTGGGGTCTATGGACTTCTGATACTGTAACCCCTTTTCATCAGCTCTAGTTGAGCTTTGCTCCTTTTTAGGACTTGGGGGAATGGGAATTCAGTAAAGAGGAAAATCAAAATTAAAAAAAAAAAAAATAAAAGCCTTATTTTTGAGGGTAAATATTCTCTTCTCCTTTCCGTATTCTTTGCCATCAGTGTTGCTCTTGGTGAAAGCAGGTGAATAAAGTCTGAGGAATGAAGTCTGGGGAGGATCCATCAGAGTGGATTAGGAAACTGAATCTGGTTTACTTTCCAATTCACCTGTGATGGTTTGAAAATTAATCCAAGTGAAAAAGTTAAGGCAAACCAAGTTAGTCTTGATCTAGTGGTTGAAAATCAATGATGAGAGTGCAGGCAAGTACCTGAGGAAATCACTGTCTTAATGTCACAGTGTCACTTCTGTCTTCCAAAGGCGTGTGGGAGCACATGATGTGAGATGAGCTCTTTCCAGATCCTGGATTTTCATCTTTCCCCACCTTGAGCTTGTCCTCAAGGACAAGTTAGAAGCACTGGAGCATTTTGCCTGAACTGCAAGTATCACAATAATGAAAACTTCAATTCAAATCACTGCATAACTCCAGGACTATTGGACTTTTTTTCATTAAGAGGAAGTAAATGTCTAGCTCTTGTGGAGAGAAACCTTGAGCTAAGTATAGCCTAAAGCATTTTAACAGACGGCAGATGAAAATAATGCAATGGTTGCAGCTTTTTTAATAATGACTCTTAGGGCTTAATTCATGACTTTAAAGCTCTTGGGGTTGGAAGTCTGAGGCCTCCTGAGGTCTGAGGCACATCAATAACAGTAATAGCCTCTCCATGGATTGATGAGCTCAGCTGAGAAATGAAGGAAACCAGCTGTGCACAGTAATGATGGCAGATACATCACAACTTGCGAGGGGTGCCCTGTCTGCACGTACCTGGGATGCTTTCACCTGGGAAACATGGACCTGAACAGTTCAAGGTGTCCCGACCTGATGCACATGGAGTGCAACTCTCAGCTGAGTCAAAGACTTCTACATTTCCATCCAGCATGGGCATGTCCTCAAGGAAAACAGGTATCAAGGATGGTTTCTAGGTTCTTTGCAGTGTCTCCCACTCCTGCCATGGTCTTTTGTCCAAATGAAAACTCGTGGTCTTGATTTGTGCCTTTGACCCCCATCACCTGGGGGCTAATGCAGCTTTTGCATATCAAAGGGCTCTTCTGGAGACACACAAAAGTCAGATCACTGAACACAGGTGATTAATGGTAGGCACTGCAGCTGCAAATCCATGAATTTTGCTCTTAGAAAAGCTAGTAAGGCAATATATCCTGGCTGTCAGGGCAGTGGTAATTCGGGCAGCGCTGCTATGGCTAGACTGGGAAGCTGTTCCTTTCCAGCAAATAGCCACATGAGATTCCAGCTCCCTCCTCATCTGAATGGAGGAGAGAAACCCAACCCACTCTGTTTAGCAGGCTAGTCAGCTCTCCTGCAGTCTGATAAATGCTCCAGGCTTGATAGTCTTGCTTCCCCCACGGCAGCACTAGTAGCCATTTGCCAGCTGCTTGCTCTGACCTACAGTCGCTGGTGTCTGTCAACACCGTTTTTCAGAGGTGGCAGTGTGAGATCTACAACAATCAAGTAATCTGCAGTGTTGCCTGAAGATCTATTAGGCAAACTGAGCTAGGTAGGAGCCAGAGCTGGAAGCTGCCTTATGATTCTAGTCTTAACTACAAAAGGTGTTTAAAAAGACAAAAAAAAAAAAAAGGGGGAAAAAAAAGGCTTTTAAGTCATAAAATACTACATTCATAAGCCAGGCTGCCTAGAAACAGCTTATATGAGAGCACCTATTTGTACTCATGTTGATTTGATTCAATTTAAAACGCAGGAGGGAAGCAGAGCTGTTGAGTGGGCTTTTATGTTCTTTGTGCATAGGAGCAGGACAACTGTGTGTACCTCTGTGGTTTCCCAGGTGAGATCTGTTTGGTGAAGGCTTGGCTGGATGCTGCATAAAGTAATGCTGTGCCTGGAGGGCTCTGGCTGGTTGCTGCTGTGGTTGGGTTGAGGCTCTATGAGGAACAGGAGGGAGTCTGGGGGTTTTGAAGCAGCATTCCCAGTTAACAGGAATTCAAGGACACGAACAAGTCTTGTGCAGCTCCTAGCTGCTGTGTCTAATGGCTCTTGGCAGGCTCTTGACCTCTGGGAGGGAACATCTGTACTAACATGTTTACTTTGTCCAGACAAAACTTCTGATTGGGTAAAGACCTGGCTGGGGAAAGAAGTTTGAGCTGTGCTGAGTGTGTAGGTTTTTTCCACATCCCATAAATATTCTGCAGCAAATAGCTGTGGCTATAAAACAAAAATGTGTATGATTTCGTTATCAGCAAAACACTCGTGCTGTCACTTGAATTCTCAATCAGAAACTTTGCCAAACCAGCAATTTTTTTCATTGTTTCAGCTGAGAAAGTTTCTTGGAAACAAAAATCACGCTCCAGAATTAACAAACGCTGATCTGAAAGTTCCCTTTCAAGGGGATGGTTTGCTGGGCAGGGATTCAAGTTCTCTTGTTTGTCTGAGGCAGCTTGTTCTCTTGTGGAGTGCTGTGTGCACCCCTGTGCTGCTGTGAGGCAGCACCTATGCCATTGGGGGTGGCTTCCACCAGGATCTGGGACAGAACTGCCAGCAGCAGTGGGATGGCAATACATGTCTCAGTGTCCAGCTCTGCCAAGCAGCTGGTGCCCTCAGTGGTCTTGCTCTGGGCACAGCTTGCTGTTCATTCAGCATCTCCTGCAAGAAGGAGGCTCATGTTCTCCTTTTCTTTGCCAGCAGCTTTTATACAGTCTAGGAAAGTGGATTTTTTCCCCCACTTTCTTGCAATCTTTCTTTAGGTGGTAGTTGGGTTGAAAAGTCTCTAAGGACAGAGGAAGAAGACAGCACAAACTAATGTATGTTGGTGCAAAGAGTGCTGCTGCAATCCTGGTAGCCTATGCTTAGGTTTAGGTTTTTTCCCAGCTATGCAGTATGAAGAAGGCTCTAGAAGCCCGGCATGTTTTCGGAGCTCAGAAGCTCTCTGAATCTTTTTTTTTTCTGACCCTCTGGGTTCCTTGCACTGTCCCCATTAACACATCAGGTAGGGGTTGGTTGGCCAGCACAAAGTCAGTGGCCTCTCAGGTGCTGTGAGCTGAAGGCTGAAAAAGCTAATTTCTGTCTGAATGTGGAGCTGGTGGCACAAGGCTGTCATAATGAGCCAGAGCTGCTGTGTGGAGAGAGGCATTTCCCAGCTGCTGCAAAACTAAGACAGAGGTTTGTGACTGCAAAGTCCCTGCTCTGAGTGCCTTGGCTGATCTCCTGGTTTTCCCTGGTCTCCCTGTGTTGTCCTTTCCATATGAGTTTGAGGAAAATCTTGCTTGCTTCTCACTCCCAGATATGCTTGAGCTGCCCTGTTGGGATCCTGAAATGCAAAACAAACCAGTGATGAACCTGAAGAGCTAATTTCCTACACCCTATTTAGTGCTGACACTTGAGGTCAGTGGCTGTCTTGTGGTAGATCCTTAATGAACTTAAGTTCATTTACCTCTGTCTTTAAGCTAGCCAGGTGTCTCTCTGTGCCTGCAATTAAAAGGTCTGCATCACTACTACACTTACTTTCCTTACTCATTTTCTCAGCTTTCTTTGGGCCTTTTGCTCTGCATGTTCCCAGGACCCTGGGTAAGACCAGTGGTCCCTGTGAAACACAACAGTTTGACATGAGCTGTCTGCTGTGCTGGGTCTTAGGCTGGCTGTCCCTCCCTTGTCCCCAGGCTGTGGCCCTAATAATTAATCAGAAGTACCCTAATGAAATACCAAACCTGCTTGCCTTGGAGTGGCCTTTTAACCCTTTCTGCTCCCTATCACCTAACAGAAGATACTCAGGGCCAGCAAAACCCAAGCTGAACAGCCATTGCCATTTAATTCTTGGCTGATGAATCAGAGAATATCCAGAGCTGGAAGGAACCCACAAGGGTCATCAAATTCCAACTGGCCCTGCACAAGACCACCCCAAGAATCACTCCATGTGCCCTGAGTGTGTTGTCCAAACACTTACTGAACTCTGGCAGTCTTGGTGCTGTGCTGTGCTTGGTGAGTGTGCCAGCAGTTTCCTTGAGAGCAAGTGCAGATTTATTTTCTTTGTGTTGTCCTCATTTTTCCTCTTCTCTGTTGTATTGCTTCTTAACCTGTAGCCTACAGCAGTAGGTTAAGAAAACAACTCTACTTGGTGGGATGCAGCAGAGCCTCTGAAAACACACTGCATGGAGGTGGTAAGCTGATGTCTATTATGTAGAATAATCTGCACCTTGTGCTTTGGAGTGTGCTTGGCACTGGCTGTTTGTGTTAATTGGGCATCACTGCTGGAGCCCTAAAATGCCTCGAAGACACAAAGCAGCCTCACAGCTTTCCACCATTCCCTTGCTGTCTCCCTGAATTAAACAGCAGAAGCCTGTAATGGTGGTTTTACATGAGTTGTATTCCCATGTCCCATTGCAAAGCCTTTAACACTGCAAGGTAAGTCACTGCACTGAATAAGGGCTGGTCCTTGGTGTGACAAAGAGGGTGTGCTCCACCTCTCCAATCAGGCAAACACTAATGAAATATAAGGTTATGGCGGCCTGGGGACATGGTGGGGTTGGAAGGCTTCCTGGAGCTTCAGCTGCTGCCTGGGACCACTTCTCCTGCTGTTACAGACTCTTCCCTCCCTTAGGAAAGAACAGAGAAGCCAAAGTGACTATTAGTCTGTGTCTTGTTAGTGCTTCTCTGCCTTTTGCTGAGATTCTTCAGTGGCACTTTCTCGGACAATATCGCTCCATCTTAAGATCTGATCTAGCTGATATAATCCAATCTTGATTCCTCCTTGTCCAACTCTGACCTGGGAAAGAAAAGGGATCCCTTTGGGTGCCCCACAATGGAAGATGTACCCTGGATCTCTGCATATGTAACATATTTTCCATCCTTTAATAGCTCTTTGGAACAGTAAAATTGCTCAAGAGATGTCTTCACTAGTGTTGGCCTTTATCTGAAGGAAATAGTAGATTACATCTCCCAACAGCAGATTTTAATTTAAAGACATACTGTATTTCAACCTATCAGGAGTCCTGTTTGGATGTAAAACAAAAATTAATTCTTGTGAAGCTTACTGAATAAGCATTAAATGTTTTTGAGTTCATTAAATATATGATACAGGTTATTTTCAAGAAAGCTTTAATTTAAAAAGGAACTGGAAACTTTTAAATGCTTATCTACCAATCTTGGCCAAGACACTGTAGCCAGAATTAAAAAGCATTAGGTAAAATAACTTACCACACAAACAGGATGAATATGCAGAAAAGGAAGAGCCTTGGCATATCCTTGCCTTAGACTTCAAAAAGCTTCTCATCTGATAAGATGGAGCTGGAGTTACTCCCAGAGTATGATGGCCTCATCCAAAGCCTTTGGGGTCAGTGGGGCTGGGGTGGGTTGTGAAAGCATCCATAAAGTACTACCAGGGCTTGCCTCACTTGTCTGCAGCATTGGCACTGAAATTAGTGTTTGATCAAGGAGGAATTGTCATCCTGTCCAACAGGGTGTTGACATCTTTGTGTCAACACCAACCAGACCTTGCACCAGCCTGACAGCAGTGCTAAACCAACAAGGCATTTTTCTGCTCTTGGGCTAAGCCCGTGGAATTGGTTTGACTTGAGGTCACCCAGTAATACCTTCTTCCAACTTAATTGCCAAGACTTCTGGAACGATTTCCACATGCACTTCTCAAATCCATAAAACCCTTTCTGAAAACCCTTTTCCTAGTTTAAAGTACTGTGAAGCATTTTAAGGACAAAAATCTTTTACTTTCAAATACTACCAGGGTTTAAATCCTCCTCCCACTCATTCCTTGGGCTGTATTTTCTGCAAAGCAATTATCAGCCTTTGCTAATTTTTATCAGCATTATTAAATGCTTGTAGTTTTAAGCAGATCTTACAGTCACCTGATTAGTGATTACTCAATTTTTAAGCCCTCTCACAGTTTTGAACTCTGATCCTGCTGTACACTTGGAATATGTCTGTGTTTGATGGCAGATTCGTACCAGGGATGATGTGCTGGCACCTCTGCAGCACTACCAGCTGAGCTATTTCAGAGTGCCAGGGAGACCCAGCCCTCGTGGGTGGTGTCACAGCTTCCTTCAAGGCTCAGCGTGGCTCTCGAGAGCTTGGGACAAGGCACACACAGTCAGGGCAGACAAGTGACCCCCTCCTGTTGAAAAGCATGTGCAGCTCCTGCTCTCTGAACTGATTCTGTCACAAGTGTTTTGCCAGGCTTCTCATCAGCATGGTGTGCTGAGTCAGAAAAATGTAATTCATCTTATATTAGAAAGAATAAGCAATTATCCCTTGTCAATTAGGCCTTCAATCAGTGCATATAAACAGCTGGTGATGCAGAACAGTCTTTACTTAAAATCAGAGAACCTTTTAGGAGAGTTTGCTCATTTCCATATATTTACCAAATTTTCTTCCTATAAAAATACCATGTCTTTAAAAAAAAAAAAAAAAGTCTGTGACTTAATCCTCTTGGTCTCCAGGGTAAACGGTATATTTTTAGGAGAGACTAATTAGCCAACATGTGGAAGGGGGGGATTTTAAAGCTGCTCTGAGAAGAGTGCTGTCACTTGAAATGTTCAGGAGGTGGTTGCTAGTTATAATGCCTCTCTAGATGTGTCTGGCTTCGATGGACAAGGCTGGCTCCTGATCCACAAGTGTCAAGCACTTGCCTGATGCATGGGAACTACCCGCAGGCAGATCCCAGAGGGAGCAGCATCAGTGCTGTGTGTGGGGTGATGCTCCTTGGCAAGCACCACCACTAAGTCATTAGAAGGTGAAGCGCAGCATGCATGGCAGTTAATTTTGACTTTAATCTTATTTGATAGTTCACAACAATTAATTTCAATACTTAACTAGCTTAAATAGAATGAACAACTTGTGCACTTTTTATGATAATTAGCAATATTTTGCTGCTGACTGCTCCTGTGCTCTTGATCCTTCTCTTTCCGTTGACCTTAATTGATGCTCTCCAGGCTTTCTGCTGTGACACAACTGAAATGGATTATCCTTCTGGCTCTTACTGCCTTTGAATAGAGAATATTCACCAAATATTGGGGGAATGACAGCTGAGTCACTGATGATGCCACCTCAGAAGGCTGAGTGGTCTGGAGAGGTGTATGTCAGCCAGGCACCCACAAATCCTTTGGAGACAATGGTTGCATTTTCCCTTGATTGGCAATGAACAATTTTAGTTGTAGACAACCAGAATTTTCAAATATAAATGCTTTGAACCACCTGAGGCCAAGTATAATCTGCAATTCCAAGAAGAGGGAGGAAAACTGCAGATCTTTTCCATGGCTGATATGCTTCATCTCCCAAAAGGAGTTGAATGTATTTTGCTTTTCTAAATTGTCCCTGTTTTATGCCAAAATGGACTTTACCAAGGAGTGGAACAACTTATACCATTTTGAGGGTATGTGCAATGGATGGCTTGGGACATGATTGGCTTTTGGGAAGAGGCAAAAACAAATGAACAGCTCTTGGAGATGATTTCGTGAAGAAAATGCCCTCAACCCTCGCCCCCAGCATGGCAGTAATTCTTCCCCACCAGCACAGCTGAGCAAGGATCATTATTTTCCTCTTCAGGGGCGATGAGCAGAAGAGCAGCAAAAACCCTGTGTGCTGTCCTCTGTCTGATTAAATTTTGGTCAGAGAACTTCCTACTGTCCACAGCCTCTCTGCCTATCACTTGCAAAATAACAGAGTACAGTGATTTGTCCAGTCTGCGTTCCTCTCAATAGAGTACATCATATTAACGGATCTAATGAGTACTGGGAGCACTTCTACATAACTCATCAGTATGCTTATGGAGTGCCTTTTCCTTCACCTTTCTCCAGGGTATCTGTAAAAGTACGGATACACAGTCTGTGCTCATCATTAAACCAGAGGTAGTAAGTATTATTGCTTCTCATGGGATTGTGAAAGCATGGGCTGTGTAAACTCATTTGCACCAGCCAGAGGTTAGAGGTCTATTTCTAAACTTCATCTTATCACTGGAATTAATATATGGTGATAGGTGCTGATAGCAGAATGATTGATTGACTGAGGTTAATTTGTGTGCTGACTGAGAGACATGGTAGGAAAGGAAGACATCCATCACAGGCATGTGTTCTATATATATATATGTATTGGGATCAACTGCTGCTGCTTAGCTTATCAGGAGGAATAGAAATTTGAAACTATGTCAAACAAAACTAGAATTATTTGTGTCTCTGTCACTGCTGCTCCTTGCCTTAGCTGGGTCAGCTTGTACCAAGTGTGGGGCTTGCATGGGTTGGGATGTGAAGGGTCTGTGCCTGAAGGGTTTCCTGGGGTAGGATTTGTCTCATCCAAAGTGTGCAGAGCTGCTCTATGCTGCTTGTGGTACAGGGTTTCACCTGATCTACCCTTGCCATGCTCCTGCATCATCAGTCACTCTGCACTAGTAGCACGCAGGGATGACTCTCCAACAGCCCCTGTACAGCTTTACTCTGCTGCCAGAGGAAGATCATATGTGTGGAAGCATTGACTCCTCTTGCTGGAAAATGAATGCTCCTCATCAGACAAGTCTCTGCAGCACATGGGCAAAAAATACCAAAAAAACTATCTGAGGCTCCAATGATGCTGATACTGAACAACAGACTGCATTTTGCTTGCTTTGCTTTGCTGTGCCCTTCTGATAGGGAAAGTGGACAAAGCTTCATAATCCTTGGAGCTGTGATGGGATGTCCCTGGCAGCTGGGAGGTGCTGGTGGTGTCTCTTCCTTCTGCTCTCCCCTCCAAGAATTTTCAGGTTGTACACAGAAATTCTTAAAGCCACATACTGACTTGGAGAGAAAAACAACTCATTATTCCTACATGGCCTATGAGTGAGTGCTACAGGAGCAGCTGATGCCATGATCCTCCATGCTGGGGTGTTGCTGGAGGGCTTGGCAGGACTGGTCCTTTGCTTGGGGCATCTCTGCAGCAAAGCTCACAGTGAGCTCAGCTCTCGGCGAGGGAACAGAACAGCTCCTGGGTGGGAGAAGCATGGACCACACCAGCCAAAGCTGTTTGTTCTCCATGGGAAGCAGTGTTAACAGAAATTGGAATTTACAAGACCCCGCTACACAATTATTTAAGTGTATATTAGTTTCTCCCCTTCTCTGCCTCTTTTATGGGTTGGCACAGTCCCTGCTCTGCTCGGCTCCAGAGGAACCAGATGACCACCACCATCTGTAATAACTCTAGCAGCAGTAACAGGAGCTGCTGCAGTTTAGCAATTGTTAACTATGTTCTTTATTGAATTTTGTTATAGCTGTGCAATTAAGCTCAGCTTAGAACGTTACATCTAATGTGTTTATTAAGAAATCCAGTGAACCAAAACAAATATATCCATACCTGGTCTGACAAACTTGTTTTCCACCAAAGTTAATTAAAGAGGAGGATTCCTCCTAACTTAAATATCTTCTTGCCTTGCACCTTAAAAACAGCTAATTCTGAGCTAATTGGATTGTTAACCATTCTCAACAGAGAGCAATTCTGACAGCATGGGTTTTGCAAATGTGTGGGGACATAGTGGGGCACCATGCAGGTTAAGCAGGACCAATCCTGGTGCAGGGCAGCAGGACAGGGGATATTTTGATGTATAGATTAGGTAGTGAGGGTGAGGCTGGTCCTCTGAAATGTCCAAAGAAATCCCTGAGGCATTTTGGCTTGGGTGAACTCAGTGCTCACCTGGAGGGCATTGTTTTCTTGTGAACTATTTTGTCTTCATCTTCGGGGAATTGCAGGACTGTCCAATTTAGCAGTCATGCTGGGTTTTGATGGCAATGACTCTTTCAGGTGGGTGATATTGCAGGTACTGTGGGAAACTTGTGTCAAGGTGGAGCCAGTTTCACAGAGTGCAGCAAATTCTGCCAGCTCTTTAAAGGTTCATATATCTAGAGAAGGAGGTTTGTAATATCTGGATTAAGGTAAAAGAAGGCAGTGGGGAAGGCTTCCAGGCAAGTGTGTTCCTTCCTACTTTAACTTTTATTTTTTTTTTTAACTACATCACTGTTTTAATAAAATATAAGGCTTCTAGGAAGAAGTACTGTGTCTCGCTTATAGACCAGAAGATATTGATTTCCTTAAATCGTCCAAAGGGCAGATATGCCCAAAAAGGTAGTGAGTGGAGGCAGGGCTGAACACCAGTACCTGAGCTGCATTGACTTCGCCAGTGCCGTCAGGATGGGCACAGGAGAAATGAGACTGTCTCCTGAGGGGACTCAACCAAAAGTAAAAGGAGGGAAGACACCCTTAAGCACCTCTTTTGCCACTGCTTTTGTGGTGGTTGCTGTGGGCTCGTGGTGGCTGAGCCCTGGGAGGTTGCGCAGGCTGTGCTGCCCTGTGGCTCAGCAGCACCAGCGTCCTCTCCCTGTGCCAGCACTGCAGCCTGCTCTCCCCCTGCATGGTGGCACGGGGGCCTGGGGGCAGCAAACCACTGATTGCAGGCAGGTTGTAAAGAAAACTGGAGTTGTAATTGTGGGTGTGTTTTCAGTGATCCCATAAGCTTTGCTGTGGCTCTGTGCTCTCTGCAGAACTGTGAGGGTCCGTCTGGACTGGGCACTGGAGAGGGCACCTGGGACAGCAGGGAGCAGCTGTGCAGAAACAAAGCCCTCTTTTCTTTTCTTTTAAAGAGAGCTTTTGGTGAAAGCTATTGCAGTTTTTCAATGGCAGCATTTCCAGTTATTTCTTTATAGGGATGAACAGAAATAAAAAAATACTGATTACTAAGCTTATGTATTGTCTTTTCTCACTATTATCATTTCAATTAAATATCAACTCTTAGGATGAAATGCTCATATTTTCCCCAAAAGCTAATAGCAGAAAGAGAACAATTAAGAGAAATAGTAAGAGACTGGATTATAAACTGTACCAGTTTTCTTGTGTATATATTGAAATCTTGTATTTAACATTCTGCAAATATAATTGTCTTCTATAAATTTCTGGACATCTCCATGTGTGGCTAATCTTCCCAGAGAACTTCTGAGACAGTGACTCTAATGTTTGCAAGCAAACTTTGTTTTCAACAGACCAGTGAAGAGACACTGTCAACCCTATCCCTTTATTCAGCTTAATACTGCAATCTCTTTAAAAGCCATCACTGCGTCTGCTGCCTGCTAAGTAAGGGTGATTTTTTTCTAATAGTGAGAAAACTGTTTACTTATGTTTGAATGTCATCTAAGATTAAAAACTTTATTCAATTACCTTTTGAATGATACCCTGGTATGATCTGATGACACACAAGTAGTCATGCAAACTGATTTGATTTTGTCTTGACTGAGATATTCATCACAGGAGGTGAAAAAACAAAATATTCTTCAGCAGTAAATTAATATTCTTCTCCCTCTCATAAAAGATAAAATGCTCGTGGTATTCATATATTTTAAGCTTGTTAAGATTCAAATTGTTGATGGTCTTGTAAAGTTTTCTATTGCTCTCTGTGAAGAGTAGCTGTTTATTCATTATTTCTGTAATGAAAAGTGAGGTCTGGCTCATCAACATTGATTTCCATTTCACAATGTCTGAACCTCTGGTTTCTGGGAGGGCAGGAGCCGTGAGTCATTGCATGGCTGAGCCTCTTTAAAACAGTTAAACCTTAAATTACATCAGGACTGGACCTTCTTCTGTCTCCTATTAGAAAGCCAACTTCTAATTTTACATGCTGTTGCTCTTTGCAGGTGCTTCCCAGGCTGGTTCAGCACCTCCTTGCCCTGCTCCCAGCCTCCTCCCTGCTTTTTTCACTGTACCCAAAGGCTGCATGACTAGCCACAGAAAGTGCAATTAAACCAAATAATTTTCAGCATCCCTGACTGAGCAATGCCCTGGAAAGCCTGGTTTGACTGTACAGCTCACATTTTGGCTATATTGTTCCTGTCTGGTTCCTGCAGCAATGTATGGAGATATTAAAGCACAAAGACGTTTTTTGGGAGGGTAGGAGACCCCACTAAGGCTGATTGTGCAGGACTCATCCCTTCTGTAATATCTCTGATCGTTTGTGTGCTGCTGGCTGTTCCTGCAAATAGCTGCTGAACCTGAGATCAGGATGCTTTTGATTAGGGCATGCTGGGATGGAGACAAAATGTGCCTGCCTGATGTTTCCAAAATAGGAAACCTTCCTAGCACTGCCACATTACGGCCTTGAGATGGGAAAATTATGCATTGGCTTCTCGGGAATTTTCATATTGTTTTTTTTTCTCTGCAGCACTTCAGTCACTTCCATTTAATAACCTTACTTGGGGTGGGTTTGGGGGGAAGTTTGTGCAATGCAATGCAGCTCGATTTGAATTTCACAGCAGTTTAGCACCGCTTGGTGTGCGCAGCCTTTCCGGACTTTATTTCTTTAATGGCCTTACAGGCGTTTTCATGCTGACGAAGTGTCTGCCACTTCGCCAATATGGGGAAAATTGTGCTTGAGGTCTTGGAGCCGAGGAGTCACTGTGCCTGGGGAAAACTTGGGGTGGGAATGTGCTCCTGCAAGGCAAAGAGAGGGTGCCTTTGTGGAAAGGTCTCCCAAGTGGCAACACAGCCAGCTGCAGTCCAGACCAGTGTCATTCCTGTTTGGGATTGGACTTGCCTGGCATGGCCCAGGGAAGTTGTGCTTTGGACTTTTCTGCAATAGATTGGGTTTGACTGGTGCCAGGACTATATTGATTAATAGCCATAAATAAACACTGAGTTTCCCTCTCTGATGGCAGGAGAATGGTCCTAGTCCTCTCCTTTGCCAAGGAGTGTATTTTTCTAAACTACACATCAGTGCTGCTGGTCCTCACGGGGCAGGTGATTTGCCACATGTCTGTCTTTGGTGCCTCAGCAACATCCGTACTGTAGAGCTGGGGATGGTGTACTTGGACCTCCTCTTTGTCACTACAGAGCGAACCTCACATTGTGTAATATGCAACTATGTGACTGAGCTTGCAGAGGAGAGACAGAGGATGGACTGAAACTTAAGTGAAGAAACAAAGCTATGCTGCAGCTGTGGAGACAAATGGAGGAAAACTGGATGGTTTGAAACATAAAATTTCCCCAGAACTTTCCTAAGACTAAGGACATACACCACTGTCCTTATCTACTTCAAAGGACAATAAATTCCTACATTTCCTAAAAAGAAAAGAAAAAAAGCTCATTCTGTGTGCAGGTTTATTAAGTACCTAAGATGTGAGAATTGAATTTTACCAACCATAGAAACCCAGCAGTGGCTTAATTTTTTTAGGGTTAGACTAAGATAAAAGATGGGAGGGCGAGAACATAGCATGGAAAAAATGTTTTGTTGGCAGTCTGTTCCGGGTGAGATACAGCTATCAGATAGGGAATGCTGAGCTGGGACTTGTGTGTATCACCAGGAAGGATCTGTTGGCTATTTGTTTTCAGCCAAACAAAACCTGAGGGGGAATTTTTGTTGGTGGTGTTTTGTTTTTGGTTGGTTTTTTTTTTATTACTTGGTAGTTTTGGGAGTTTTCGGTGTGGGTTTTTTTTTTTTTGGTGGTTTGTTTTGTTTTGTGGGTTTTTTTGGGTTTGCTGGGTTTGCTTGTTTGTTTGGGGGGTTTTGTGTGAGTGTGTGGTTTGGGTCTTTTTTTAAGCACTATTACTGACCTCAAGGTGGTAGTTTTGTAGCCATTGATGGAAAGGACATGTGCATGTCTGGATAACGGCTGTCATTCAAACGTTCCAAAATATGAGCCATGAAGTGGTATGTTTATGCCTAGTGGGCACCTCACTCCTCTCTTTAACATGATGTGAATGTTTTGAGTGGCTTCTACACAGAAATTCCTGTCTTTTAGGACTGAATTTCTCTTTTTCATGGCTACCTTATTGGAACTGGTGTCTCCCACCCAGGTTGCTATCTGAGTTTGCAGTTGTCCTGTCTGAGCCACAGGAAAAACAACAGTGCCAGACAAGGTTGTCCTTGAGCTCAGTCCATGAGAGCTGATCCTCCTTCAGGACTGATATCCCCTCTGGTCATCTCCTTGGTGAGTTCCTCACCTGCTATTAATTCTTGTAGTACCTCTTCTTTTTTCTGGTTCCAGCCAGCAATTTCCCATGCAGTTTTATTTCCAAGTTTCTTACAGATGTCCAAATAGATTAGAGCAACCACGTTTTTCCCGTTGAAAACCAGTTATCTTTCTAAAAAAAGGTATTGGATTCAGTCTGGCATGAGCTTCTCTTTGTACATCCGTGATGCATTTTATACAACTTTCCATTAAATACCGTATCTTTTAATTATTGTTGCCCTCATAACTTGTTCAGGAAATCTTGCACACTGTTGCAATCAGATTAATGGGCTTCTCTTAAACATAGTTTTATGTTTGCTGTTTCCTAGCACACACTGCCATTTATGCCTTGATAGATTTATTTTTTTTAATTATCATTATCCTAGGGAATTACCCAGTTCTTCTAACTTGAGTGTGTTAAGCTCTGGCTTTTACTTCCACTTCAGATGGGTGTGATTTTCATTTCTATTAACTCATTCGTATTAGTCATCCTACTTGTGTCCCAGCACTCAAAATCCACTTTTTTGTGTGCAAATTGAAGTTAAGTATTCATTTAGTTTTGGAGCCATACCAAGTTATATTTATTTTTTATTCCGTTCTTGCCATGCAAGAGTCCCTCCCTCGCTCCCCTCAGGGATTGAAGAGACCTCAGTCTGAAATGGTGGCCTTATATGAGAAGCAGGGCATGCAGTGACTCTTCCCTGGTATAATCCTCCAGCTCTTGGTGATTTACTCTGAACCTGCCAGGAGGAGCCCTGTGCCTTTTTGCCATCTGTTTTATATGCTGAACAGCATCTCGATGCTTGCCCTAGTTTGTTTGGGCAGCAGTGTTTCTATTACCCTGGGGCTGGCTCTGGATCCTGCCAAAGTCATCTAGATCCTGAAGGCTCTTGCTCAGTGTTGTTGTATTATCACTCACATCCCTTGGTTGTTTCTCACCTGCCATACTCTATTCCATATTCAATTCCCTCAAAAAGCTGAAGTTCCATTAACTCCATCACTGCCTTGAACACTCCGCTTGCAACATCCCTGGGATGTTTCTTCACTTCCCCTCCCCGTGCTCAGGGATCTCAGCCCTGCTTTGGGTGGGGAAAAGCAGCTCTCTGGGAATCCTCTCTGGATTCACCTTGTTTGAGATGCGGGAAATTCCCAAGGCTGCTGTGACATTAGTATCACTCTACACCTGGCATTTATTTTCTTCCTTGTATTTTGATGTCCTGCCTTATTATCCATGCAGGGCCTTTGAAAGCAGCGCCCTCTGCCCATATCCATTGACCAGACCAGATGGGTAAGTGACACGGTGTAGTAAAATATATTCTTTTGATGAATAGTTCTCAACAGATTCCTTAGGCCCCTGTGCCACACACACATCATGATTCCATACTCTTTCCAACAAACCATCCCCCGAATGATGAAGAGGGAGATGCCAGATGGGAGTGATAAGTTCAGAAGAGTAAGAGAATGGACGTGTCCCTGAGGAAGGCTGGAAAATAGGATGTGCTCAGGGAAGAGGGCCTCTGTCTGAGCTGGGGAGGAGGGAGGGATGACTTCAATTGGGGAAAGTGAGAGAAAACAAAGTCCTCCTGCCGGTGCTTTCTGTAGGTTGCTGTCATGGGAGGTAAAGAAGAACTTTAGAAAATCCCACTGGAGTAATGAGAGCAGGGTATTTTCTGATTCAGCAGAGTTTTCCAGTCCCTATGCTTGGCCAGAAAACAAGTTTCTGATAAAAGAGGCGCTGGCACTGTGCCTCAGAGCAGAGCAAGAAATGCCTTGGGGTTTCACCAGGGAGAAGAGGAGGGAGAAAAAAGACATTCTTCTTGATCTGATATTCAGTGCAGCTTGTTCCATGTTTCTTAACACTGCCTTAACACACTCTGGGAGATGCCATTCCCTCCACACTGCTGTTATTTGCTTTATAGTTACCATTTATTTCTATTTATGCTATCTAAACTGCTCCTGCCCTGGGCACAAGTACAAGACACATTTTAGAAAGGGAGGAGGATAATCTAAACCGTCTGAGCTTTTTCTGAGCAGGGACTGGCCTTGAGGTGACAGTGGAGGTTTGCTGGGTCAGGCCAGCCATGGAAGTGGGATGGATCTGGAGGCAGGAGCTGAACCCTGGGGCTGTAGCCGCCTCCCGTGCTCTCCCTGCTCTGAGGACCGGAGGAACCCGGTCCTGATGGAAATGCAAAGACCTTCATGACCTCTCCTTGATATGACCCTTCTGGGGTTTGCTTCTGTGTGTTGATTCACAGCTCTTGCTCGCCATGAAGTGTGAGGCTCCAAAGGCTCTCTCCCTGGTGCCAGGGAGGAAATTTGCTGGTGAAGGGCAGGGATGTGACCTCTAATGATGCAATTATTGACCCAGGTGTTGGGTGTTGCAAAAACACTTCAGAGGCCTGACCCCACTGAGAAAGAGTCCAAAATCTCCTGTCAGATGCATCTGAACACCCTGGGAAAGGGTTGGGGGCTGAGCCTGGGGAGAGATTTTATCTCCATGAAAAACCTTTTCCTGCATGAAGGAGAATCTGCTATTGCTACAACTTTCTCTTTGGATGGTTTTAGCAGATGCTTTTCAGACCCAATCTAGACACAAGATTCTCTTTACTAGAAAAACCTATTTTTCTCAACAGCAGTTTAAAAAATGGTCTTGCTTAATGTAGTTTGCTGCTCACAATGGCAAAGAGGTTAGTGTTATTTAAGACAAAAATTTCAATTTTGTGTAAGGCTGAAATCTGCCCTGAAAGCAATGTGCTTGCAATTTTTTTTTTTATTCCTTTCATATTGGAAAACATGAGAATGCAGCCTGAAAAAGGCCAAGATCTCATTGTCCATACAGGCTTTTCCTGTGATCAAAATCAAGTCCTTTCAGCTCAGGCGGGGAACTGCTTTATATCTAAGCCCAATTTACATCGAGGTGGCTGTACAGTGCCCCAAAACATGTTTTTATTGGTATTTTCAAATAATTAATTGATGGGTTTGTTGATGTTATTTCATATGTTAAAATTTGTTAGGTTAAGGGAGAGCAACCAGTTTCACAGCAGTGTTAATTAGGAGAACAGGAAAGAAAATTGCAACACGTGTAAAGTCATGTTAGCAGCCTCCTGGGGATGAATCTGTTCTCAGTCACAGCAGTACGTGTGGGGCACTTTGAGGGTTGAAGAGCCAAAAAAAACACAACTGCAGGTCTTTCTGTGCTCAACAGAATGATAGTAAAATATATGATTGCAAAACATTAGGTTGGAACTGCTTTTAATTGTTTATTCACAACAGTTTGTCTGCATGAGAAAGGTTTTCCTGTTACAGCTGGGGAGGCTATGATGAAAAGACAGCTTTTATTTTAAGTAAATTAAAAAAAAAAAAGTGGCTTTACTCTAGCTCAGATTTTTTTTATATATATATAATATTTTTTTTTTTTTAATTTTTGTACAGGAAAAAAAAAATCTGTACTTGCTGGACCTGCTGAATTGACGATTCTGGGGAAGTGGTGCATCAGGAGGGTGGGTATACAAATTGCCTTGAAGAGGTTGTTTGGGTAGAATAACATTGAAACAAGTCCCTGAGCAAAATATTACTTAAAAACATGCAAATAAAAAATGCAGAGGTTTGCAAACTGGCTGCAACTGTGTGATGTTAGTGGTAGGATGGAATAGCACTGTGGGTTGTAATGCTTCCTGAGGACGCCCCTCTGGACCCACCTGCCTGGAAACGTTGCTATCTTCTTACTGCTTTAAGTGCAGGGATAATTCATCTGTGTGTTTTTCTTTCTCTTTTTTTTTTTTTTTTCCCCTCCCCTCTCAAACTTCGCTAACCCTGCAAATTAAAAAGGGGCCCATGAGTAATTAGGCTTTTCTTTTTCCTTTGTTAAGCGAGTAAGTGATGGTGACAGCTGAAAAATGCAAGTGCTTTTTCTATCCGAGTCTACAGACCTTGAAGGTCCCCAAGTGTAGGAGAAAATGTTCTGAGATACAGATTTTCTTGGATTCCCCACGGAATATTTTTCTCTGGCTTTTCAATTGTCTCTGTCTACACAGGTTATAAATCTAGTTCAGTAGAAGCAAGACAATTTTTAATGGAATTTTTTGTTAAAACTAATTAAACATCTGCCTCCCTCATCACCACAAACAGACAGAAGATTAACTATAAAATAATGGCCAACTTGGAATTTGAACAAGGAGTTTTGCAAGACTTAATAACTTGCTTTCACCTTTTGCATTATCAGTTACTGTGTTTTCTGGCTGTTACAGGAAACTACTGGCAACTTAGGTGTCCTTGGTCATTTGCAAATGGTCTGTAGAACAGACTTCACGCTGGCAAGCATTCAAGGAATGGAAACTAATTGATTAAGACCACCAGCTCCAAGAGTGATTCCTAATTCCTTAATCATGTCTTCATCATCTGCAGTTTGCAGATGAATCTTGACTTCATGCATCATAGTTCTGTCAAAAATCACACCATCTGTTATGGAAATGTTGGGAGGCACTTGACAATTTTGGATCAGACACCTTTATTTCCCTCTGACATTTTGATGCAGGCAAGGCCTAATTAGGTTTTGAGAGCAATCGCCGTTCCTGTGGATAACATCTTCCCACAGGAGATGTTCACAGGGCCCTCTGCCTTGTTAGGATCTTAATGTGGACAACAAGAAGCTCTTGTGTTTCACTGCACCTTCTTGGCTGTTCCTGCTGTTTGCTCCAAAACCCACATCTGTTACTTGTCTTTGATGCTCTTGAGTCAAAATTTGGTGTTGAGTCTTCTTCAAAGCAGGCTGAGCTGG
Organism: Oxyruncus cristatus; assembly: GCA_013399855.1. Classification (NCBI taxonomy): domain Eukaryota; kingdom Metazoa; phylum Chordata; class Aves; order Passeriformes; family Cotingidae; genus Oxyruncus; species Oxyruncus cristatus. The sequence goes on from VXAY01004576.1 coordinate 672,364, forward strand.
AAATGAGTAGCCTTTTCTGACACATGGTCTGGATCCAACACTGGCCCTGTCCATACCTATCTGCTTTCACACTTCTCATCCCCACTTGCTCCTTGGGAAGGGATTGATGATGGTCCCCTGAGCCTGAACTGGTCTACATTCGCTTGTTTTCCCAACTAGCACCATGCTTGTCCCTTCCCCTGCTTTGAGCCATCTGCAGAAGCTGTTCCTCCAGAACCTGGCACCTGGAGTTATGGTTTGTGGCTGGGTGTGAAATGCTGACAGAGTAGTGTCATCAACAGGATCCCTGTCCTGGAACTGCCTGACAAGGGAAGGGTAACTCTAGCCCCTGAGAAGGTCTCGTGCTCTAGTGGATAGTGGGAATGCCTTTGGAGCACAGTTAAGTCTCTTCAGTCACTCCATTCATCTTTTTTGTTTTCAATTGTTCGGCATGTTCTTTTAGTATTTTCATTCCTTTTACTCTGTCCTGGTTTCAGTTGTGAAAGTCTTTCAAGTGATTTTGGCAAGAAGTCCATGTGTGCACTGGCTCGATATTTGCCCATGTTTAATGTTTTGATGTAGCTTTTTTTTATTTCCATTTCCTTCTTTCTTCTTCTCTTTTTTTGGCAGCTCAACCTTCATTTGTTAAAGAAAGGAACCTTTAAAACCAAATAATATTTCTCGTCTGTAATGGCATGAATAAATGAATGTGAGCTCTGTGATTAATGTGCCTTTATAGTGTATCATCCTAGAATGGGGGAAAAATGCTTTGTACTTGTTTTCTAGAGAGCGTGCAGGGAGCTGGAGACAGCGTCCAGTATCTGGGGAGAAGGTAACAGAAATAAAAGCCGCGAGGATGCTGTGGATGCTGAAGGTTTTTATTAAAAAAGAAAAATAATTTAATGAGCCTTGGACTTGTGCAGTTTAATGAGCCTTGGACTTGCGCAGGGCAGAGCTCCATCTTCTGAACTAAAATTGTGGTTCCAAGCCAGGGATGTAAGTCCTGCTGCTTCAACGCCGTCATTGCCTAGTCCCACTGTGCTGGTGGATGGGTACCAGTGATGTCCATAGTTATTTTGGTACAGAAGCGAGGCAGTGCATTAATGTGGAAATAATTTTCCCATCCCACTGGTACATCTGAGTGCCTCTGGAAGCACCAGGAGGATGCTCTGGAGTGTCTCCTCCCACGACAGTTTAACTGCCCCAAGTACTCAGGCTGGTGCTTGCCCTCTAAAGGGCTGATGTTTGAGAGCAAGCAAAAACAAAACAGAAAGGGCCACTTTGACACTGACAGAAACCAATAATGTGGTGCCAAACCACAGTAGATCCAAACCCTATAAAAACAAAGGCTGGAGCCAAGATCAATGTCTCTGACATTCAGCTGCTTTTAGCACAGAAATCACATAAGATATTCACTTAGTAGGAGGAAACAAGGTTAAAATGGTTAGCTGAGAGAAGAATTAGGCAATCTCCACTTTTTTTTTTTTTTCTTTCTTGTTAGTATTAAACAAAAGCCAATTCAATTTTCTGGCTGTGCAGGCTATTTTCCACTGTTTGTGCCTGAGTGAGGGTGTGTGATCGAACATCTCTGATTTGGAGAGTCTCAAGGTGCCTGTGGCAGGCAGGAGGGAACCTCAACAGGGGTTGGAGCACTGAGGTGCTGCTGGAGGGGTCCCCTTGGGGCAGGAAGGATGAGACAGCCTTGGAGCTGCAGACCACGGGGTTGCTTTATCTTTAGGTGCAGCTGTTATTTGTCCATAGTTATTTCAAGCTGCTGGAGCAGTGGGGGACTGGACCTGCTCTTACACCAAACTCTCTGTCTGGAGGAGGACATGGAAGTGTAATTTCTTAATTAGTTTGCTCCTCTGTTGTATAAATTTCTCCCACTTTTCAGGGTTGGAATGTGTCTGTACTGCAGAAGTGAGCTAGGTATGAATTACAGATGTGAGAACCAAAACCAGTGCGATTCACTGAGCTCTGTCTGTAGACCGTGATCTTGAAACTGGGTGGATTTCCCCCTCCTCCCCACCTCCCCCTTTCAAATCTAAGCTGTTATGACATTTCAAGAGGCTTTTAAATAAAGCATGGTGTGGTATATTTTACATCATACCATTCACTTGTTATCCTGAGGGATGGTGTAGCTTTTGTACTCGTTTCCTTGGCATTGTCTGTGATGGATATATGACTGCCTTCGTCTTAGTGAGGTCTTTGAATCTAGCAAGGCTTGACATCTAATGCAATCTGAATAATCAACAGAAGCAGATAATGAAATGCCAGTGTCGAGAGGAAAATTCCCAAAGCTTAATGTCCCAGTGCAGAGCACGGTGTACCAACAGCTTTGTAACCTGCTAATTTAATAACTGAGCCAACTGAGCCATACACAAGAAGTATTTTCCAGCGGGCTAGAAATGAAGCTTTAAAAGCCAGTTGACTTTGTCTCTCAAAGTCTGTGAGTTTAGGTTGGTGGGTTTGCTGTAAGATTTAAAGGTTTTGGGTTAACTAGGTGAAGGGGAGCTGGATGAAGCTGGTTTGCCTAGCAAAACTCAGGGGTTTTGGTTGGGTGAGGTTTTTTGGGGTTTGATTGTTTTTTAGGGCTGTTTTACCCACTCCCAGTAGCATAGATCAGGCTGGATCCCTGATGAACATCCTGTAGCCTTAAGCATCTGCTTCTGTGAGCATTCAGGAAGGCATATAGTAATATATGGCAAGAGGCACATCTCTGGTTTAATAAAATCCTGTTGTTTTGCCTAACAGCACTTCAGGTAACTGCAAGTTGAAGTTTACACAGTTAACCAGATCCTTGGTTTTCTTTCTTTTTTTTTTTTTTCTTTTTTTCATAAAAACCAAACTACCAAAAGAGCTGTAAAATATTTCCAGTTCCTTTGGCATAGACAACATTTAAAACCAGCAGCTGGATAAATATTTTAGCATTTTCTGGGGAGAAAATATACATGGAGTAAACAGTAACAAGCAAGGACTGCCTTTCAGGGCATTTGTTAAAATCCAGGCCAAGTTTTGTGCCAGTTGCTTTACCAAAGGTCCCAGCAGTTCCCTTGCTTTATCTTTACCCTGCTATGAGTGGGTGCCATGTAACAGGATTTGCATTTGATGCTTGCAGTCATGGAGCCAAATCCAACTTGATTCGAATTTTTCTGGGTTTTCCAGTGTTTAAAATTCTGATGCAAACTCATATGTCACTTGTACAAGTGGCCACAGATGAAGGATTGGAGAAAACTTCTCTAAATTGGCTGGAAGCAGGTGAATGAACTATGTTTATGTGGGTTTCCTTAGTTCATTTGAGTTTCTAATACATTTAAATTAATGCATGGCAGCATTAGTTTAACATTGACTGCTGACCTGTGTGATAACTACTAGTACAGTCTCCAGTTGTTGTTCAGTATTTTCTTCTTCTCTGCTTTTCTATTGGCAACTAATCTCTTTTATGCTCCATATAAAAACATCCTTCTTCAAAATAACGTGTTTCCTTTGGAGGCATTTCAGACACATTTAAGAACAAACTTGCTCCAGTGACTTATTGCAAGCCCAGAGGAGTTCTCTAACACCACAGCATCTTTTCTCTCTTTTTAGCAGCTGTTTTCTCATTTTCTCTCCCTGTGAAAGACAGCCTTTGTGAGACAGGCCCTCATGGGAGCTGTCATGTGATTAACCCTCCCGCCACCACGGACAGCTTGTGCCCACCACATTTTTTAAGCTCTCCCACACCCTACGCTGCCTTTTCAGCCCCACACCAGCTCCTCTCACTCATGTTTTCCTACCTGCTCCCAGGCATCTGGGTCACCTCCTCACATAGTTTAGGTCTGGATTTGGTCCATCGGACCCAGGGGATTGGTAGCTTTGGGCAGCTGAGGACTTGGTGCCAGGCCAAGATGTACCACAAGATGTAAAACACTGGCTGTGCATAGGGGGCCTTTAACATTTGCTGTCTCCTGGGCTGTGTTCTGCCATGTGCTTCTGAAAGATGGGAATGCTTTGGAAAAGTCTGGATACAAGAGCTAGATGCTGTAAATATCCCTTCCAAAAGAGACTGGGAGGTTAAAGAGCCATGACTGTGTTTTTGGGAATGGGGCACAAGGTTCATAACTGCTATTAAACATCACCCTGTAATTACCTGTTCAGGAGGCCAGGGTTTGCTGGAGAAGTAATTGTTTTGGCTTGTTAACAAATGCTGCCAGCAGCATTCCTGTTCACGGGAGGGTCCTGCAGTGAAAGTGGTGATTTTTGGTTACTGGATGTCCATGTGCTCTAAGCTGTGTCCTGCTGACATGAGGAGAGCAGGAAAGACGAGGGTGAGAGACCAGGGGTGCTGCTGACTGCAGTAAAGGTGGGCCTGTTCTTCTGCTGCTAACATTAGCTGAAAATGGGTGAGATTGCAATAAAGACAAGTTTAATCACATTGAGAAAAGCGGTAATAACCTAGTTTTGGGCAGGTCCTGGGCTCCTTTTCAGTTTTTTCTGCAGTTACTGCCTTATGAGAGAAAGGATGGGGGAGAGAAAAACAGATGTCCCAGATACAGCCGGCATTTCTGATAACTTGACTCCTAAAATAATCTTGCTTTATAGAAATTGATTTTGTTCTTTTTCTTTTACAAAGAACAACAGAGAGAGAGTTCTCATTTCCACAAATCCTCTCCAAAGGAACAGTACTATATAAATCAAATTCTGGTTCAGGAGGTTTTTTGGTTTTTTTTAAATCTTTAATATTTAATTTAAGCCATCAGTTTGGACTGACATCTATTCCTCTTGAAATAGCATGGCTTTTTTATTTTCTATGAGAAACTGGTATTTTCCCTCTTAATAGATCCTTTATATCATGTTAGAGAAAGAGGAAGAAGCGACAATATTCCCCCAAGCAGTATCACACTCATGACACCTTGTTTTCTCTGCTATGGATTCAGATTAAAATAAGGTCCATTAAGATTTTTCTTCTCCTAAAGCCCTGGAACGTTAGGAGGATTTACAGTCCACCAGAATAAAAGCAAGGGCTGGGGTGTGTGCAGCTGCCTTTGCTGCCATTTTTCATAACTCCTGGTGACCACTGCATCAGTTGGAGACATCACTGATTCATGCCCCATTTGGGGCTTCTGAGCTGATGCTTGGAAAAGAGAGGGAGGATGTGGGCTCTGAGGTCCTGGGACCCTCCGTGCCCCTGTCACATAGCATCTCTCATGTTTCAGAGAGAAAGTCCCCAGGGCCAGGAGAGCTTTTGAGCAAATACTCAATTAATATTCTTTTCTTAAGGTTTTCTTTATATAAAACAAAATGTGTTTTAAGATCCAGCAGTAGGCATTAAAATGAGTGTGTTTCTCTTCCAGGAGTTTGTTCAATGCGCAAATAAAATCAACCCTCACGCACAGAAAACATGTAAGGTTTCAATTTAAAATTCATTGACTTTTCTAGAGAAGCATGTGGAGGTTTTTTTGCATGTGTAGTAATGTATTGAGAGAGATCCTCATCTGCATAAAACAGAGAGCAAATGCCAATTATAGATTCATGGACTAGCAAAGAATATATGTTATTCTTGATTTATCCTTGTGATAAGATTTACAAAGAACAGTGATAGTCTATGTTAAAAACGAATGGCTCCAACTGGTATTAATAAAACCAATAAACTTAATGGTAAAAGTGATAATATCAGCCCACAATATGATCTGAACAGTATGAAGCAACACACAAATTGGTAGCTGATGTCCAGAGGAGAGGACTGAATTTCCTATTTGCACTTGAGGGATATATGAGCTCATTTGGGTCTGCAGGAGAGTCCTCATGCATGACTCAGAGAAAGAGCAATGAGAATTATGGTGCTATTGCCCAACTCATTGAAATACCAGTAAACAGGAAAGCCTCTGCTTCTGAATTTGACTTGTTCATTGCTAGACCTGTTGGCACTCTCCAGTGTGATATGCAAGGACTTGAAATGCGTGTCTCAGGAGCCCTCCATCTAATTTCATTGCAGACTGCAACAAAACGTAAAAGCAAAGCCCCACATTAGTCGTGTGTCATCAGATCAGCTCTGCTGCGATAATGTAAAAGTACCCGAGAAGATGATGTATTTGCCCTCAGAAAAAGCTGCTTGGAGAAGATGCTAAAATGTATTACCTGACAGACAAGCACCCTCCAACCAGTGAGTGTGAATGTGCTGAACTGAAAGCTTCAGCCTGACAAAATGCCTTTGTGTGGTGCTGTGCCTCTGAGGTCACGGCCGTGGCTTGAGCAAGGTGCTACAGAGCTGGGCAAAGCCGGCGCTGGTGTCGGTGCAGATCTCCTCTCTGATGTTGACAGCCATGAATTTTTGCCTCTTGTAAGGCTAGAGCAGGATAATTCAACTGTAAACTATGATCAAAATGAAATGGTTAAATGATCAGAGTACTGGTGCGTTGTGACATTGACTTTCTATGCCTCAGTTTCCCACAGATTGGTATCACGGTACAGTATGATTAGGCATGGTATTTTCTTAGTCTGTTTATTATGCTACCGTGTAAGTAGGGATAATGGTGAATTTCTGTGATTTAAAAACCTGCTCTGCCACTAGCATATGGACTGAGTCCAGAATTCTGGTCTCTGATCCCCATTAATGTTAAAAATCCCATCCTTCTGAGCTCTTCTTTGTATGAATCCTTGCTGCTTTTGGGTGCCTACGCCTGTCAGCAGAGGCACAGGACAGCAATCAGCAGCAGGTTGGTGCTGCAGTGACAGAAGGTCCCAGGTGTCTGTGTGGATGTCCACAGGTTTTGGCTGCATCTGTCCCAGTCCTCTGCATGGCTGCACGATGCTGATGTACAGGGCAGGATGTTCCATGGCTCTCCAGGCCACTGGCCCGTGACCAGGAAAACGCAGCCGTGGTAAAAAGCTCACCACCTAAAACCCAGGAAGTATGAAACTCTTGGAAACACTGCAGATGGTATGGGCTGAATGGAGGCTTGGAGACCTCTGTGGTATCAGAAATACCGAACTAGCAGTGTCTGCTTGGTGTGAGAACCCAGACCTGTGAGGAGGGCTTGGGAGCAGTGTGCCATCATTCCACCAAAATATGCCATATAAACCTGCTCAGCAACTGAGCAAGGTTGTGGGGAGAGAGAGAAAGTTATTCTCCGTGTCTATGTGGCTATTTCAAAAATTCACTTCTCTGAAGTTTTTTTTAGTCTAAATTTATTCTCCATCAATTTACATCTATTTGTTCTTGTGCCAATATTCTTCCTCAGCTTAAATAGCTCTTCTCTCTCCCCTGTGTTTACCCCCTTGATGTATTTATAGAAAATAATCACAGCCCCTCTCAGGCTTCATTTTGCAAAGCTAAATGAAGCAGCTTGTCCAGTATCCTCTTACAACAGTGGCTCATCCCAGTTACTTCTTGTTCTGAATTGGGCATTGCTGAGCACGGGAGACTCTGCAGGGCAGGGTATTCCCAGCAAGGTTGCGCTCATCCTTCCCAGTGATGCTCATCTGTGCCCTGTAAATGTGCCAACACCCCTCTACAGTACAGAGCTACTCATCATTTCCCTTTCCTTGTCTCTGATCACAGTGTGTCAAATGCTCATAAACATCCCGTGCTAGACTAACACTTTGTTTTTCCCCTTCCTCCCAACTGATGAGCTCCCAGGTGCTCACAGATATTCTTGCTGGCCCTTCAGTACAGAATCATCAATGTCTTTGTGTTTGACCCATCCCTTGGCCTCTCATTCTGTGCAGTATTCAGGTTTTCTCTAAGAGTGTTTCTCAGCTTTCCATCTAATGCCACTGAAGGCATTAGTGCCTTTCTGCTCTGTCCAGGGGTAATTAATGAAAAGTGTAATGGAAATGCATCCCAGTCATGGAGGAATTCCTCTAGTAACCTCCCCCAGCCTGCTCATCCTCCTTTGGAAATGGTATGTCAGCATCCTACTGGGTGGGTGGGGAAGTAGCTAGCAGTTGTGAATTAATCCAAATAATTTCCAGTGAACTTAATTTTCCATGTCAGCTGTTTTGCTAAAGTCCTGATAGGTTATATGTGCTGCTTTAAAAAATGAGTATTTTTATCAGAGAAAGATAATGGTGTCTCTGAGTGTGATTTATCTTGGTGCATTTTCTCCTGCCGCCATTTGCTTCCAGAGCCCTTTCCTTCAATATATATTAAAAAGCCTCACTTGCTTGTGAAATCAGGTTGAAGAACCTGTAGCTGTCTAGATTGCTTGTCTATACTTCTAAAAAAATTGGAATATCATATTTTCTTATTCTATCTGATTGCACAGATTTATTAAATGAAACCGTGCCTTGTAGCTATCTTACATCCAGATTTTCAAACCTGGGCAGGGAGGACACTGGTTCTTGCTTTGATGAAATCTCTTGAAAACAAACCAACAAATGAATCCCAGTCACCATGCATTTAATAACAAATGCAGGCAAACAAAACATCCTTGGAGACTCTCATTTTTCAAGCTCTGTATAGGTAGCATGGCTTCAGGCTGCAGCACTGTCTCTCAGTGCATTTAAACACCCTGCCACCTGCAAAGACTTGTTCAGATATACAAAGCATTTGGCAAAGAACGGCTGCAGAAAGGTTTGCAATGAGCTCTGTTGTCTCTAGCAGGTTTGTCATTAAAGTGGAATATCCTGTACGGACACTCCAACTTCTGTCATTCCTCAGAAATGGCAAGCTAAGGTGGTAGTAACTGAACTAGTATGATAGATGACTGTGTTATAATTGAATTAGTTGGGAAGCAATGACCTTTTTGATGTATAATGTCTCTGAATGTGAACAACAAATACAAACTAATGCTTTTATGACTTTGCTGGGTGAGTTTAGCCAACAATTGACTTGTGATAAATAAGACACTGCATGCTTCAGTCAATGGAAAACATGTTTGCAGCTCCTGTGCTTATATTTCTGTACTCTGTGAAATCAGCTCTGTTGGCAAATGTTACTCAGGTGTGGCTTTTATATTATGAGCTGGATCCAAATGTGAATTCAAGTCCTCAGAGGACCTTATACTTGCTGGATAATGATAAGCCCAGCAGCTACTGCTTCGTGTTAATTGTTTGCTCCCTTACTGCGTGGCCAGATTAGCTGACAACGACCTGAGGAGATTTCTGCTGTTTCTTCAGCACCTCTCCTTGTCAAAATAGTTGTAGATCAATAGCTGTTACCTCCACAAGCCATAGCAAAAGTGAAGTTGGATGGGAAATGCAATTAGAAGAGAGGAAGCTATTTTCAAATAATTCATGTGGTTTGTTCTCGCGTTTCTACACCCTGGGCCTTCTAGCTCCAGAGCAGAAAATGAAATTTTCCTGCTTTTTATTCAGTTTGGGTTTGACAGAAAAATCACTATTGCTCTAACCTGGGACATTTTATTAGTGTTTATCTGACCGTGATGAATTCACATATTGCTACTTGCCAGTGGAGCCAAAATAAATGATCTCTAGTGGACAGAGTGCGTGGGGTACTGATGGATGTCTGATCTGCGTCTTCAAATCCAGCCCAGGTCGGGAAAGCTTGTCTTGAAAAACATCTGTTCACTGTCTCATGCAAAGTGAACTGATGGTCTCAGCCTACATACTGACACCTCCAAAACTGTGTGTCCTTGGTGCAGGAAGGTTGTCCACTACCTTTTGTCCTTACCTGTAAGTGTAGCTAATTCCTGGTGGCTTTGGTTTTCTCCACCTTGCTCTCTGTTTTGTGCAGTTTTCCGGTACTTTCTTGCACTCAGGAATCTCCAAACCCATTTCCAGATCTGAGACTCACCCACACCCTGAATAAGAGCCTGCAGCTATAGCAGCTTCTCATAGTTACTATTGATTTAGGTAAAAGCATAAATGTTGCATTCTTCCAGTTTGTGTGTCTGTCTCTCGCCTCAGGCTCTTTCTTTTCCTCTGCGGGATCAATTACCTTCTGATCCTTGGATGCAGAGTCTGGCATGCCCTGCTGGAGCAGAGAAGCAGGGGCACTGCCATGATAATTTTGATCAAAAGAATCCTTCCAACCCAAGACCTTGTCACTGGGGTGCCAGCAGCAGACATTTTAGGGAGCACTGCAGAAATGCATAGTCATGGCTTAATTTTCATCTGAGAGAACAGCATATAGTAGTGCCTCCAAAGTGAAGTCAGAGCAAGCCACAAAGGAGCAAAAACAGACCAACCAGTTTCCAGCGGAAATTAAACTTGTCTCATCACTGCTTTTGTACACCTCTCTACTTTTGGACACCTCCCAAAACTCATCTATGCTTCTGATGCTTATCACTCCGAGTCTAATAGTATCACTGTCTATAAGAGAATTTAAAAACCATTTTAACTCTTGATCTTCGGTAATACTTGTTGGTGATGAAGTTTACAGTACTGATAAGAAAAAGGCCCCCTATACCACCTTCTCTGGCTCTCTGCATAAGTATTGGATACAAGTGTTCAATTGTGGCAAAGGGAGAAACCATCTCAAAAAGCATCTCAAGGGCAGCTCAGATAGGGGTGGGAAGGAAAAGCAGCATGAGCCCTGTTCTCTCCCCATTCATGGAGGTGGGAGGCAACATCTGCATCTCCCAGCTTCAACTGGGAGATGAAAATAAGGTGCATGGCATCGTTGCCTGTGGGGTGTAGCTCACAGGGAATGTACATCCTTTTGGTCCACAGAAGTTGTATATCCTCGACCTTGAAACATACTGGTTCTTGGTATCTTCTTGCACTGAGCAATCCTGCTCAGCTGCAGCCCAGCTGTGAATAGATGCAGCTTCTCAGCATGAGGCACATGCTGCAGTGCTGTGTCTTCCCTGGGATGCTGCTCCTTGGACTTGTCTCTGTACCTTCAGGCAAGACTTTCCCGAGTCCTCCTGGATTTGATGCACACAAGAAGGTCAGGTACAACACACCTCGTGGGTTCTCCCTGGTACAGAGCAGCAGAGCAATCCCTTCAAGTATTCTATCTTTCCCAGGTGCTAAACAAATGATGTCAAAACTGCCATGTAAAATGTGGTTCTACATGGTCCCCATTGCTAAAGCAATTACAGAAGAGCTGGGCTGCAGCATGTGCATAATCCCCCAGATATCACAGGGAAAGAGTAAGGACTTAGAATAACTCACACAGGGAGCAAACCTTGCAAACCTAATTAAATGCAATAGAGATATAGAAGCAAGAGAGATTCTTTTTCTCTACAACCTGCCCATGGTCAATGGGAGAAAAGATTAAATGCTAGAAAGGTTTCAATCTATTTGTTGTGGTTAAAGAGCCTTGCACAGGATGTGTCACAAGCAGTTCACTGTCTTCATAATGTAATTTAAGTTACTGTGATCCATATGGGTCATTCATCTGCTGTTTTTCCCAGCATGGGGAAGCATGACTTTCTGGCTTATAAACACACTTTGTTATCGTGCAATACCTCATATGAATGATCCAATGACACAAGGGGAAGGAATACAAGAGAATGGGAATACATGAAGACACTGTTCCCTTACTCTCTGGTGGCAGTCAGATAGTGTCACACTGGCTGCTCCAGCCCTACCAGCTACTGGAGAAATCCCAGGGCTGCTGAGATTGTCAGCAAAAAGCTTATCAATTTCAAATGAAGGGAGTGATTTAACCCCAACCAAGCCTGAAGACACAACCTGATGTGTGCTGCTGCCTGGATTTTTGGATTGCAGCCAGTGAATTTTGCACCAGATTGAGGTACAAGGTGGCCTAGAGGAGCCAGCAAGGAATGACTTATCCACAGAGACATTCTGAACTACTCTCCACTCTGGGAGCATAAAAAACATACATCACTTCAAAGGATTTTAAAGCAGACAAACTCAGCTCAGAGGGAAGGATTGTAGGAACAGTGAACAATTTAGAGATTTGAGATGAAACATGTGAAAGAGCTCCTTTAGAGCTTCCATAAATCCCCTCCCACAGGCCTGGTATGCGGGAGGTCGGGAGAAGGTCCCCTCCCGGGGAAGCTGACCTTGACCCCCACACAGCAATTGCTGTTGCAAAAGTTCCTTTTTGACTTTCTACTCTTGCATGGGCCCAGACAGAACATATTGCTCCATCCATGAAAGCCTTGGAGCATCTGGTTAATACATGATCCTTATTCCCGCAGCGAAGATCCGGGAAACGGATATAAATAAAAACAGGGCTGATGAAGCCAAGGTTAAGTGGAGGTGCGTTTCTGCCCACCATCAGACAGGAACAAGCTGGACTTAGGACTGTTAGCACAATGAGGTACTGTTTCCTGGAGCAAAACTGACAGAGGAGATGGGAAACTGAGCTTAGAACAAGCAAGACAGAAATAATGTGAGAGAAAAAGGCAAAAAGGTGCAGCATTTGATCAGCTGGAGAAGGAGTCAGAATTAAGCCTCTCCATCACAGCGACGGTTGCTTTCCTCCGACCCATCTGGCAGAAATGAGAAACTTGTTCTTTCACTCAACAATGATTTGCAAAGACTCTTCCTTCATTTTCCAGACTGCAATGCTGAAATTAGGATGAATAGCTCAATCCCATAGGACACTACCAGGCACTTCTCTGCAAGACACACTGTGTTGATGCTATGGGGGACACAAACCTGAGAGGATTCTGGGCTGCAGATGTTGCAGCCACCTGTCCAGAGGTGTTTAAAGGTGGGGGTATATTCTGCATTACATATGTTTCACTTTTAACCCAACAAGGGGATCAAGCACCAGACAAACCACCAGAGGCAATGATAGTTTCTTCATTCCTGCATTTCTTCAGTAGAGACTGCAGGCTTTTCTGGAAGATACTTTTTAATCAAATGTTAACTGCTGAGCTAAACACAGCGGTTATTGAGTGAAATGCTATGGGCTACGTTATTCTGCAGACTGATGAGCTAATAGTCTCTGCTGGCCTTAATATCTGGATGGACATTTTAAGGGAATTCTATAAAAAGGCCATCCCAATAAATAATTACTCACGGCGGTAAAAGCTAAGGCATTTGTGAATTCCTTGGTGACCACAAGAAATTTGAAGAATGTTCAACATATTACTTAAGTGCCAGTGAGCACAGTCGGACATTCATCGATACGGCTGGAAAGTCTCCTCTGGCTTCAGCGGACATTTGGTCAGGTCACAGTTGTGGAAATGGTATGAGGGCTAAAGCCAGCAGGGTGGCAGAGCCGTGCCACCCTCCCTCACAGAGCACCGCTGGATGAGAGATATCTTCCCTCAGGTTTTAACCCTCATGGGAAGGTTATTTTGATTTTCCTTTAGAAAACCTTGATGGGCTTGGGGACTTGGGGATGAGCCAGTAACCAACAGAGAGACAGATTGCATAGAAAATTTCACCTGAACGTGTAAGAAATCAGCGCGTACTTTGCACAGCTTGGAAATACCCTCACCTCTCTGGAACTCGGTATGGAAGGTAGCACCTTCCCATGAGCTCACACAGAACAAATATGTCTCCAACCCTGACCTGAGACCCTACACAGCCCACTGTTGATCTGTGCTCATGGAAGCCTTGCAAAGTAGCAGGTGGTTACCTGTCACACTTGCCGCTGCCTTCACCTGTGAGATCAAGAGCAAGCAGAGCCTAAACAGCCGGAGGGAGGGCTGAGCGCAGATGAACGTGAGCCACACGGACTCCATCTGCCCAGCACTCCAGCACTCTGCAAGAAGCTCACTCCCTCCTGGGGGCTGCAGTCGAAAAGCAGACCCTGGTTGTTTTTTTCCCCTCACTTTTGACCTAAAATCAGTTATGCCTGTTCTTTTGAGCATGTTCACTCCAGAAAGGGAGCTTGTCCATGCTGCTACCTGAGAAGTGTCTGAATCTTGCCCCTTTTGCTCATGGTTAGCAGTGCATTCACAAAGGCTGAAAAGTGAAAGCTCATTTAATAAAATATCAGTTGTGAATATAAAGAATAAAATTGTTCTGGTTTTGAGTCAGTTGGCTAAACAAACTTAAATGTAATGTTTCATCTCTCTGATGGATTAGTCTGTGACCACTATAACCACCAGTGTTTTTCTACATGGTCTTAAAAGTGCATTTTACAAATGCTCAAAAATGCAGTATAGTGTGTGGGGGGGTTATTTCTCATAGACATTTGTGCCAGCAAAAGCCAGTTGTTCCCATGCCCACTGGAAAGAAATTCAATATAGCAGAGGGAAACTCATTAAAAAATTTAGACTAGTATTCACAGAAATATTTCATCTTATCCATCCCACTCCACAGTTACTTTTCTTTTTGTTTGTAAATACTTTGGGGCAAAAATATCACTTCTGCTTGGAACTGCTGTCAAGTGTACTGCTTTGAAGAATTTGGCATATTCTCCAGTCAGCACATCTGGTATGGGTGGATGCTCTTCAACAGGCTGATTTTTTTTTTTTTTGGTGGTTGTTATTTTTCAAGTGATCCTGTGCCAAAATCCGTTTAGCTGAACAAGAAGTTTGCCCATTATCAATCACGTACTGATAACTGCTGCCAACTCAAAGATGCATCTTTCCAGGCACAGCCTGTGTGCACACTGGCTGCAGGAACCAGCTTCAGCAATATTGAGACCCTACTGAGATTTCAGAGGAAGTGCAAATACGGAGTACTTGATAAAAATAGCAATCTGCAGGCTCTGTACTGCCAAGTGCTATTTAACTACGCAGAAAGTTTTGGTATTTGTCTTTAAGCTAGGAGATAATCTGATGTTTCACCCAGGCTGTGACAGAGGGGAAGAAAGCAGCGCCCTGGCTCATCTGTGTTCTCCCAGAGGCTGCCTTACTCCTCCAAATCCTGGTTAAACACTTCAGGGAGCACAACAGACTCAGAGAGTCTTATCTGTTTGGAGTATAACTACCTGTACTTCCAGCATGGGCTTTGCTTTGGGCTTTAGATTTTCTCTTTCTCTTAAAAGCAAATCCAGAAGAGACTGAGGACTTGCTATTGGCACCTTCAAAACGTAAACCAGTATCTGTACTACAAGTGATATTGATGAAGGATTAGTTTTTCTACATTTTAATACCATTAGACTGCTACTTGCTGTTTAAGAAATGTGCATGCCAAAGAAGGTGCTAGGTATGGTCATGTCCCAGTTAAAATGAAATTTGTTTTCTTGTACCTCTCAGCAGAAGCGATTCACCAGGCAGTGGTTTGGGGGGTTCCTGAGGGGAGCTAAACCACCAAGTTAGCTGAAGGGTTTTTGGTATGTTATGCTCTTGCTTTTCTAGTGGCAGAAATTTGCCCAGAGGTTTCAATAAGAAAGGTGAAGAACAGACTCGGTGCATAAAAACTTTTTAGTGCTTTAAAAGGAGCCCTTGGAGCAGTCCCTTTGCTGTCAATGGGACAAGCAGTTTGGTTTAAGTTACAAACACTGACACAGGTCTTTGTAAGGTAGAGTGTGTAGCAGCTGTGTGGTGCTACAGCCACATGGTATGAGATAAGGCACAGCGAGAGCCCTCGGCCCAGGCTTGCTGAGGTTTGTGTCCTGGTTGTTGGGTTGCTCTAAAGGGGTTGCAACAAAAAGAAAATTTTGCAAGAGACTCTGGATAAGACATGAGTGGAAAAAACCTACCCTCCATGGGGAGTTACCCACATGGAGAGTGAACGAGAAAGTTTCAGAGAAATACCTGGAGAGTGTTGCAGAGATGAAAATCAGATTTTCTTTCCTAGACCTTACCCTGAATATTAGCTTCTCCTTCAGCATCCACCAGCTTCAGTGTTTTGAGCCCTGTGCACTCCTGTGCACACAAACAGGCAGCACTGTTGCTGCTGTGATAGGGGACAGTGGCAACACGTTCATTTTTGTGTAACTGGAATTAGCATTGCACAAGAATGGAGAACATGCTCTGGCCTGGCAAGCAAATTGGGCAGAAATATCTTTATATTAGGCCTCTATTACATAGGGAAGAGACTATGAGGAGCAGGGCAGCATTTCTGCAGCATCGTGATGCCAGACAAGATAAGAAAGGTAGTGTGCATAGTCCTGAGCAGTCCTGGCTTAAGGAGACATCTCCTGTGTCCGGTGGGTCACCTGCTTAATGCAGAAGGAGTTGCTGAAGCAGAGGGAAAGGAAGGTGGGAGCCCTGGGGGGAAGGTGGAAGCTATGGGGGAGCCAGACAAGGTAAATGTGCCGGCTGCTGGAGGAAAGAGAAGATGAAAGGGAAGAGAAGAGTGAAGAACAAAGCAGAGATGTCAAGGAAAGGTGGGGAGGGGAAACGAGAGCTGATGGCACTAAAATTAGATGGGGAATGGGGACAGGGAGAGCTGATCTGGTGCTCTCCCCTTGGACGAAATTCCCACTGAAGCTGCTGTCAAATCTGGCCTGGGAAGGGAGGAGAACTGGAAAAGGGCAAAGATGGGGGATCACTGCAGATCTGAAGCACCCCAAGCTGCTCAGAGAGAATTTCCCTGGCCCCAAGAGGAGCCAGCCCTCTGTCCCCAGGCACTATTTCACCCCCCATACCCGCTGAGCATCATCTTCACCTGGAGACACCACCCAGTGTAAAATCAATGTCTTGCGTTTATGAATCTGCACCGTGTTTAACTGTTTCAAACCAATTTTCACAGGTGATTCCTAATTATATGCTACTAGTCACAGCCCACAAAAAGCTAATGAAACTCTTGCCGTCAATTAAATGTAATTTCTGCATGTTGAGGCCGAAGCAAGGAAGGCAAAAGATGAAGTCACCAAACTTTCCTGTGGCTGCAGCTATGGGAGCCAACTCTGGAAACCTCTCAGAACCTGAGCGAAACCAAGATCAGCTAGATCAGAACTAGGGCTAAGAAAGGTTTTCTATTTATTCTCTGGTGTGTGCAATTCTGAAGGGTATAGAGGGCTCTTCTGCCCATTCTGAAGACCTGTAGGCATGTGGTATAGGAAGTGGTGTAGGGTTGAAAGAATCCAGCCATGCAATTTGCAACTAAATTGTTACTTATAGTATAAAAAAAATCTGACAAAAAGCATGGAAAATGGGGCCCAAGGGCACTGCCTCTTTCAGTGCTGTTAAGTAGTGGTAAGAATAAAAGTAGTATAAATGTGTTTTTCTTTCATTTGCAAAGATGTATGTTTATCTTCTCCTCTTGTCCTAGTTGCTATATGCACTAAGTGTCTTTGGAGATACTATATATACACTGAATAACACACAACATTCTTCAAAGTCAGTGGAAGAACTAGCACATCAATTGGTTTCAGACAAAACCACCCTCCTGACCCCTTGTTTCTTCCAGGAAAGGAGGGAGGTCTGTTCTCAAGGTTATCAGGGTAAGTAAAACACGTAGTTTTATGCCAGTTTGTCTCTAGTGGTCTGATGGCCATGGTGTGTTTGTGCATACAACCCTTCAAATTAGTTCAGCTAAGAAAGAAAAGCTGATAGTCCACCTTCCATGAGAGGAAAAGTCAAGCCTTTGACATCTTGCTGCTTTTTTCACCCAGCAACACCTCTATTAAAAACTCTCTGCGGTATTTCTGGAATGCATGACAAGCAGGGCAGCAGCAAGGGAAGGAGCAGTGCTCTGATGTAAGGTAGGCTCTTGCCTGCCCGGCCTGGGAGCGTGTGTGTCTTGGTGCTGCACGTGCATCACAGCACACCTGGGGTGGGACTCCCACTCTGTGCAGCCCCTTGTGCTGTCATGCTACACCACCAGACCCCATTCCTGTGAGAACCATCCCCACCTGCCTGAGGGGAGTTCAGATACCACGGGCAGCTGTGCAGCACATGGACTGTGTGTTGGTGGCCTTTGCACCGTGGGGGCAGTGGGCGTGCAAGGGTGGGCTCTGGGGTTCCGTCATAGAATTGTTTAGGTTGGAAAAAACCTCTGAGATCATCAAGTCCAGCTGTTAACCCAGCATTGCCAAGTCCACCACTAAACTATGTCCCTAAGTACCACATGAAGTACCTCCAGGGATGGTGACTCTACCGCTTCCCTGGGCAGCCTGTTCCAGCCTTCACCTTTCAGTGAAGAAATTTTTCCTGATATCCAGTCTAAATCTCCTTCACCTTTCTGTGAAAAAATTTTTCCTAGGTTTAGTCTAAACTTCTCCTGGTGCAACTTCAGGCCGTTTTCTCTTGTCCTGTCACTTGTTACCTGGGAGAAGAGACCGACCGCCCACCTGGCTACAACCTCCTTTCAGGTAATTATAAAGAGCGCTAAGGTCCCCCTTGTCCCTCCTTTTCTCCGAGCTGAATACCCCCAGCTCCCTCAGCTGCTGCTGATCAGACTGATGCTGCTCTCGATGTCCCCTGCTGGGAAGAGTCTCCTTTCCCACTGACATCCCCTTCCCTGCGCGCCTTTGCACCAGCCTGCGGGCGCTGTCCCCTCTTCCCGGACCGGGGTGCGGGGGGCCGGACAGCGGGGCTGGAAGTGCGGGACGAAGGCGGCGGGGCTGCTCCCCTCTGCCCGGACCGGGGTGCAGGGAAATGGCAATGAAGGGGAAGCCGGGCACTGCCCCCACCCCGCGGAGCGCCGGGGCTAACACTAATAATCACAGTAATCATGATAACTGTCTAAGACAGCGGGGGCAAGGCTCCCCCG
>VXAY01004576.1:690832-783723 GCA_013399855.1 Oxyruncus cristatus
CAGCCCCCTCCCTCCCTCTCTCCCGCCTCCCCTCCTTCTCTTCGCTCTCTCCTCCCCTCGCTCCCTCCTCCCATGCCAACCTGCTGCCGCCTTTGTCAGCGCAGCCCGGCGCTATGGCATCCTGCCGGGGCTTCAGGCTCGGGCTCTTCCTCCTCCTCCTCCTCCTGGCCGGGAAGCGGCTGCTGCAGCGGCAGAGCCAACCGTGACGGCCGCGCTGCCCCGGCCAGAGGCAGGCAGAGCCCCCAGGTGAGCCGCAGGTGCGGGATGGGGTGGGCTGGCAGAAAGGGGTGGCGAGGACAAGCGCCCCCCGCTCCCCAGCCCCAGGGATGCTCTGGGCACCAGACGTGCTGGGAAGAACCGGCTCCCCCCTGCCGGGTTGGGAGAAGGAGGGGTAAGTGCAGGTAAGAGACCTCCCGCAGCCCCTGTGATCCTCAGCGGTATCCCGGAGTCCCACCTCTTTGTCAGGCTCCCCGGGAAAGGGGGGACTCCAAAACCTTAAAACTCCATCTGTGACTTTGGCAGCTCCCCTTCAGTCCAACACAACTGGATCTGCCCGAGGGGAGCAAATGGGTGACCACCGCGCTGGGCCCCGGGGCACCCAAGCCCCAAGCAGGGAGCCTGGAGAGATGAGGAGCGCCAGGGATGGGAAGCTGGACCCACCAGGGGGAGGGAGCAGTCAGGTCTGGAGTGGCAGTGAGGTTGTTATAGGTTTGCTATGCAAAAATCCAGGTTGCCCACAAATGAGATAAATTGCTCACATTTAATTCAATTAGACTGTTTTGTGTCTGTCTGTCAGTGTGTGTCTCCTTATGCAGAAATTTCTGGGAAAAATGTGACTTGGATGTGCTCTAATAACGTACTGGGAGGACAGTATTTGTGTCTGTATGGGCCAAGAGTTGGCAAAGAATAACCAAGAGTGTATGATGCAGTAATAATTCAAGTAATTTATTTCACAGTTTTAGAATGATTGTTTGCACTTTTCTGGATCATAGAGATACCTTAACCTGGATTGCATAACTGATCCATGCAAATAATCAGCTTAATGTTACTGTGCTAGAAAAGTCAATGGCAAACCTGATTTGACTTGAGCCCTGACACGTCTGTGAGGGTTTGGTGCTTTTATACACAAGTTCTCTGTTAATTTATGCACTCAGATCCTTTAAAAACTGCTGAATTCTGGGCAGATGGGTTGGCTGAAGTGTTGTGCAGAGTCCTTTACCAGCAGAGCCTGCATCTGTTAAGGAGCTAGGTTTGTAAAGCGCGGTTTTCCAGGACTCATTCACACAAGAGCTGGAATACAGCAACTTGTTCCAGCGCTAGTCCCAGCGACCCCCCGACGAACCGCGGGTGAGGTTGGTGGTGGGATGCCCGGGACTGTGCAAAGCGTGCGTCGTTCCTGTGCAGAACAGCAGCGAGCCACTGGCGAGAGCGGGTGCACCAGCACCATGAGCTCCCAGGCTGCAGGCGTTCGTTCCCTTCGGTTCTGAAGGAGTGAATAAAAACCACACCAGCAAGGCAGGGAGCCAGAACCAACTCCCACCTGCCCCAGGGACCGGAGCCCACTCTGCTCCTGCACAGAGCGGTCCAGAGGAGCCAACCTGTGTCAGGCTCTTCGGGAGGACTTTGCAATGGAAGGCGGAGAGAAACAATTGCCATCGCGTGGCCGGGGCTCTGAAGTGCGCTTTTTAGTTTTCTTTTTAATGAGCAGCAGAAGGCTGGAGGGGGGAGGAGGAATAAGGTGTGCGGAGACGAGCATTGTTTCCCCGAGTGCCGGCTCCCGTGTATGTGCGCGATGGAAGCCAGATGGGGCTCAAGGTTCCTTCGTCAGAAATTTCTTAATGTTTTGACAGAGAAATGGATTCGTGAGTATGGGAGAAAACAAAAACTGAATTCCATCTCAATGGGTTACATGTTTCGTGCGAGGCGAGCGTTGCCTGCCTTGTTTCATAGTATCTGGTGTTGGGAAGACAGGCTGAATGATTTATGAGCTCAAGTTAATAGTAAAACAGCGTATCACAGGCTCTGTGTTAATGTTCTCCTGTGCTGAAGTAGCTGGCTCTTTCTGAGGGAATTTATGTGGGGATCGCTCGCTCTGTCTGCCATCACCGTAATGGCAATTCTGGGGTGGCCCATTAGTCACCGTGGGGGGAAGCAAAACAAGGATGCTGCTTCCCTCTTGGCTAGCAAATCAAAGGGAGAGGGGAAATGATGACTCCAGCAGTCACATCTGTGTATTAGCTGCACCTGCTGTGGATATTGGGAAATGAGGAGAGTAAATGTCAGAGGCACAAAGAACAGGGAAGGAAATGAAGGAGGAAATCAGAGAGGAAGATAATGTGGTCTGTCTGCCAGTGGCCGTGATTCAGACTCATGCAAGGCACTTTGGCACCCTGCAGCTGCTCAGGGAAGTCGAGTGGTGGGACTTTATCTTGAATCCTATGCTGGGGTTTGTCTGCCCCACTGTGCACTGCCCTTAGCCCATTTGATGGGGCAGGGTTTGGGCCGAAGGTGTCATGGGGAAAGCAGCCAGGGCAACTGGGGAGCAGTACCAATTTCATGAATTCCTGTGGATGGTGAATTTATAGGGTAGTCAGGAGGTGAGGGGACCACCCCCACCCCAGTACTGATTTGGGAGGTGGTGAGAAGGGAAAGTGCATTCTAGGTTTTCTGCAGGGAAGCAAGCTGCATGAAAGAGTCTGCAGGTTCCCCACGTCTGGAGAACCACAGGGGAGAGGTTTTACAGAGGCTTGATTCCTAGAGACACTAGAAAACAGAACAGTATATTCCCTTTGTGCAGCAGAAAGCTCCACTGGGGATGGAGCTTGCAATCGTAATGTTCTTGGACTTCTCCTGGAGAGGCTGAAGATGGTGGGTTAATGGTAAGATGAGAGCTCAGTTCATTGCTCTTGGTGCAGGGCAAAAAGACATTGATTTGTGGTAAGTCTGGAGCTCATCTGCGTGCAAGGAGAGTCAGACCCCATCGACTGGCCATGCAATATGATGCTGTACAAGTCCATGCTGGGATATAATTGTGCTATTAGAGCAGCAAATGTCGAACATTGGGAAGCTGAGTCAAAGCAACCCTCCCAGTGTTAATATAACAAAACCATTAAGGATGAAATGTTAAGTGGCTCCTTTGGTCACAGATGGGCTTACTGAAGATAAATAAGCTAGATCCTGTCCCTGCGTCTGGTTAGTGCCATGTCTCTGTAGACCAGTCAGTTTGAGGGGGGGTGTTGGAGGCTGCGTGTGGCTGCTGGTAGTGAGGGTCAGGCACGAGGACATCAGTGGAATTGAGGCCATCTGAGGAGACCCTGTGCTGCTGCTCTTGCTGAGGGTGCTTTCATTCACTTTGCTGCTTTTGACTGATTCGTGACCCTGTACCCTCCTTAAAAGATCTTTCTGTGCTTATTTCAGAGCTCTGCATTTATGTGCCACGTCCTGGTCTATTCTGGTCCTGCTTTGAGAGATAATGAATGAATGTGGACATAACAGCTGAGACGGTGCATGGCCAAGTGCTTGGCACCTGGGACATGGCAGCTCCTGGGGTGACTTGCCAAGAGGCACCTGTCTCTGTCGCAGGCTGTTAGGAGACTTGACAAGAGACAGAGGAGCTTAATGTGCCACAAAAAAATTTGGCACGAGGTTTTTACATCCCTGGCCCAGGAAACAAGATTTCAAGGCCCTTATATATTATCCTTATGGAGTGGTACATCCTATTCCTCACAGCCCAGATCTGCTGATGCTCCACTGGCAATGTTTCTGATGCTCTGCACAAGGGAGCACTCATTTCCATGCACAGGCTGAAGCCCAGAGGTACCTTTCACACGTAAAGATCTCTCACACCAGAAAGCTGTTTGTGAACAGCCAAGGGTTGAAGAGGAAGTAATTCCAACTTGAAGCTAGCTTTCTTTTCTTCAAGGCCTACATCTGATTTTGCAACCTGCATTTTCATTTCCCACCTGCTGTAGCTGAGGCTCAGTTGAGTGAACTGGCCGAATTCCCACCTCAGAAGGTTCAGCTCTCTCCTGGTCACCCCTGTCTCAAAGCCTGTGTCACCTCCCTGTATTCTCACTTTTTTGTAGCTGACTGCCACCTTCCGGGCTTCAGTCTGGGAGTACAGGGTCTGCACTGAGCTAAACCAGGTCTAGTAGAGCTCTTCTGCTTGGGATCTCTGCTTCAGATCTGCTTGGGTGTGGGCTGGGGTCTCCACTCAAAGGCTCTTTGTTGGTGCTAAATAAAAACAATGTGAGACTGGGGATATGCAGAAGGGCTTCCACTCAATGAATTTGTCAGCACTCAGCAGCTTTGAAAATCAGGCTGCACCTAGGTTTTACCAGATGCATAGGGTTTAGAAGCCTGGAGTTAAAACCTCTGATGCTAAGAATGCCTTGGTACAAAGCAAAAAAATTCAAGAAACCGTACATAGAATATCCTCACTGGGATGAGAGAGTAAAGACAGAAGGGTGGGGAACAAAATGGGTGTACAGTTTACAAAAATACATTATCACAAACTGGCTGCTTGTGTGTTTTTGCACTAGTGTGAATGGGGAGAAGGCAGGGTGCTGGCAGGCCAGTGCAGGGAGCACAGAGTGTGCATCAGGCTGTGAAAATGCACATCCAGGTGAGGGTTTTGCAAGAAGCTGTGAAGTTACAAATGGGAGGAGATAGTTGCTTTTGCTGGTATTCAGCCTGGAGGTGACAAAAAGACATATTTTCACTCTTGTCCCAAGTGGCAGATTTATAACTTGCAGAAAATTGACTTGTGATGCCAGTCCCCTGGCACCTGAGAATGTCTCTGAGTCCCTCATGTGAAGTTTACTCTGTGAGAGATTGGTGGCCTTGGTGGCAGGTAGCATGATTTGGACCTTGGAAGCATCATTGTCAAATGGCGACATGTCAGAGAAATACAAAGGCAGGCTGTGAAAAAGGCTGTGCCTTGGAGCACACACTGTTTATAGAGAGAAAAGGGATACAACCACCCTCCTCCAGCCTTTAGCATTACATTTTGGAGCCGAGCACAGAACAGTAAAACACTTTTTGTCTTCTGTCAGCTGGCAGAAGAGTTGTGCTGCTATGCATAATACAGGAGCTTTAAAAGCAAACATGCATGCAGCGGAGGTGTTGGAAAATCCCTGTAGCCGTTGGTTTCCGAGAGTCGTGTTTACAATCACAGAAACACATTTACGTTGCTGTTGTCAACTTCTGATCACACGCAGTAGAAAGATGCCACTTAAATAAACGTCTAAGTCTATATGGAGAGTTGTTTCATGCTCTTATGGGCAACTGGGTGGTTTTCTTCTGTCTCTCTGGAAGATGCTACTGTGGTGTTTGCTGGGAAAGCTGAAGTACTCTGGCTTCTGACACTGATAGTGATTGCTAGTATGTAATGTCAGGGCAAGATGAAAGGCTACAAGAGACAAAAGAGAAAACAGGAGCCCTGTATTCCTGAAGTGGTGCTCAGGAGTCCTGAGGTTTTTGGCTGGGAGGTGACTTTTTAAATGAGTAATAAACCTTGAAAGGTTGACTTCTGTGCTTTGCCATTTGGGTGGATATTCTGCCCTTGATGGAGATGGAGAGGTTAATTCCAGGTGTCATCTAAGGGCAGGAGTGAGTGGGAGAATATACCATACCTTTTTGGGGAAGGGAAAATATTTTTGTCATTCCTATCAGTGAGAATAATAAAGACTGAGTGACCAAACATAGGAATTGCCAGACTGCATCATCCCATGCTCTGTCTTTCCTAGTACCCTACCTCAGAGACACCAACAAGGATGTTCACAATAGACAGTTGAAAAATTATCACCATACTTTCCTAATCCATAATAGCTGTAGGTTGGTTTCAAGTCTGAGAGTGCAGGGGTTTATATCCTTCCCAAGATGTTTGCTAGTGTTAGCTGTGCTTGTCTGAGCTATTCCTGTTATCCACATAAATGTGCAGCTTTTGCTCTCCACCTCTGCCCTGTCATTTCGGGATGGTGAGTGGAGATGCACTCTCAGGTTTCTCTGGGAGCACATCACTGAAGAGGATGTTCTCTGTTCTTGATATTTCTCAGTCTTCAAATCCACCCTGATTGGCAGCCAGCCCTCTAGCATCTGCTGGATTGGTTTCAAGGTTCAGTGGGATTTTTTTTTTTGTTTAACTCTTTCTGTTCCTTGCTAAGTTTTGCACTTTAGAGCTGAAACTGGGGCTCATACAGCCTTTTCACGTGGGACCTGGCAACTTTTCCATTCCAGAATCATAAACGTTGGAAAAAGCATTTCTGGGGAAAAAATGTCAGGGTATCCAAAGGAGATAATTCAGAGTAGAGGAGAAAATAATGATTTAAAATAATCAAGATGGTAATGACATGCTCAGATAACTTCTAAAAACATGTCAGAAGTTTATTGTCAGCAAATCTTCCTGAGAGCCATTTGCATTCAGACATGAAAACAGCTGGGGTTGTCAGGCTGCAGTAGGTCACCTCTGGTTAGGCCAGGGCTAGAACTATTGCCAAGCAATTTGATGTCTGTGCTTTGAACCTCTCACACGTTGGTAAGAAATTCTGTGAAAGCCCTGTAGCAAGCAGGCTGGGATTGTCTATCAATCCCTTAGTTCGGCCCCTGCAAAACTCCTGCTGTTTATTCACTTAGTCTCTTTAGTAGATATGGGCATAAATGAACCTCCTTGGATAAAACCCTGACTCCATTGGAGTATTGATTTCACCGATGCAAGGATTACAGCCTGGAGTTTGGAACAAGAGGATGGGTTATAAAAGCAAGCCCTGGACTGCATGGCTAGGGTGCCAGGCCCCATCTGGGGCTGAATTACAAGGTCCTGGCTATTATCTGTGGGTGACTTACACTCTTTTTTGTGTTGCTGTAGAAGTGGAACGCAGTTTCCAGGCTAAACAACAAAATACGCTTAAGCCATGGAGTCCAATCAGGAATCCTCACTCTTCCTGGTGAAGATATTGGAGGAGCTGGACACAAAGCAGAATACTGTTTCTTACCAGGATCTCTGCAAGTCCCTGTGTGCAAGGTTTGATTTATCCCAGTTGGCCAAGCTCAGAAGCGTGCTGTTTTACACTGCTTGCTTGGATCCTAATTTTCCAGCGACTTTGTTCAAAGACAAAATGAGATGCACTGTAAACAATCAGCAATCAAAGAAAATCATGGTTGCAGCAGATATAGTAACAATATTCAACCTCATACAAATGAACGGGGGAGTGGCCAAGGAGAAGCTTCCAGTTGCAAGGCATAAAGTGAAGAAGAAAGAGTCCTTTGAGTCCTGTAGGTCTGACACGGAAATCTGCAATATGGCAGACTGTGTGCCGGACTGTGTGCCCAACTGTGAGCTGAATGACCAGGAGTTTAGCCGGGGCTTTCCAGTCAGGAGGTCTTCAAAATGCAGAAAGATGGACTGCAAAGACTGCCAACAGTTTGTGCCCTCATCAGAACCCAACTTTTTGCTTGGCGTTAATAAGGACATGAAGGGCCGGGCTGCCTCTCTGGACAGGCTGCAGGCACTGGCGTCCTACTCCATCGCCACGTCCCCACCGTGTGAGATGCAGAGTACGTATTTCCCCATGAACATTGAAAATGAATCTATTTCAGACCAGGATTCCTTGCCTATAAGTGCAGGCATAAAGGAGACTTTCATTTCAAATGATGAGCCTTTCGTGATGCAGACGTGTGTCCAGAAAAGAAATATATTCAAAGAAGATTTTCATAATCTGATTACAATATCTCCCAACTTAATACCATCCAACAAAACGCCAGAAGATGGACACAGAGAGCCTCAAAACAGGAAAGAAAGCTCTAAGCAGACTTTCTTTAACCACAGCTTTGAAATGCCATACAGCAGCCAGTACTTGAATCCAGTGTATTCTCCTATACCAGACAAAAGGCGAGTGAAGCATGAAAGTTTAGATGATCTTCAAGCTTCAACATATTTTGGCCCAACTACTGTTCTTGGACCCCAGGACACCAAAAAGTGGACTGGAAAGCCAACCAAGCAGACTGCCTGGCCAGCTAAAAGCTGGAGTTTAAATACTGAGGAGGTCCCTGACTTTGAACGATCATTTTTTAATAGGAAGCAGTCTGAAGAGAAACCGCGATACCAGACTTCCAGCAACCCATCTCCAAACTTTCCTTCAGTTGACAGACATCAGTCCTACCTAAATGTGAAGGATCAGCAACCAATTATGCAGGCAAACTACGGTGTGAAACCCAATGGGCATAAACCCAAGGAGATTCCTTCCATTCTAGATGTGGAGAAACATGAGCCAGTCAAAAAGTTTAAAGATAAAAGCATTAATTGTACTTCTGTCCAGATTTTAAGCATTGACAGGACCATGAGTGTTGGGACACAAACGGAGCAGCAAATTCTGGACCACAAGAAATGCAAGGATTTGTGTGCAGCTGGCCAAGCCAAGTACAGCGAGCGGCACTCTCTTAAGCAGTCAGATGATGACTCTGAAATTGTGAGTGATGACATCAGTGACATTTTCCGGTTTTTGGATGACATGAGTATCAGCGGCTCCACGGGAGTGATGCAATCTTCATGCTACAACAGCACTGGTTCCTTGTCTCAGGTGCATAAATCAGACTGTGAGAGCTCACCTGAGCACAATTTGACTAAGATCTCCAATGGGAGTGCTTGTAACAAATTGGACAAAGTGGTCCGGGCAGACATCAGTAACACAGATGATGAACTGAAAACGAGTGTCTGCAAATTGGTCTTGAGGATTGGCGAAATAGAGAAGAAACTGGAATCTCTCTCAGGTGTCCGAGAAGAAATCTCTCAAGTCCTGGGAAAATTAAGCAAGCTGGATCAAAAAATCCAGCAGCCAGAGAAGGTCAGCGTACAAATAGATCTCAATTCTTTGACAAGTGAGGCCGCGTCAGATGAGAGTAACTCCCCGCAGATATTTCAGTGCCACAATACTCCTCATGGAGGCAAACTGGAGAACAATCCAGAATGGTGCTGTTCAGACGCCAGTGGAAGTAATAGCGAGAGTCTTCGAGTAAAAGCCTTAAAAAAAAGTTTGTTCACTAGGAGGTCATCGAGATCCTTAACAGAAGAAAACAGTGCAACCGAATCCAAAATAGCAAGTATTTCAAACTCTCCCCGAGACTGGAGAGCTATTACTTACACCAACAAAGTTGGCATTACGGAGGAAGAAATGAAAGAGAGAGATGGAGGAGAAAATAAGGATTGGCACAGGAAATCTAAAGAGGTAATTTCAACTTTAACTCACATAATAAGCACTTAAAAAAAAAAATCTAGTTATGAATGTCTTCCATAGTCATTACAAGCCTTGGGGTGTGACAATACTTTGCCCTGCCATGTTATGTCTGTCTGTATTGTTACCATAATTGAGTGATTTTGTTCCTGTATTTTCTTGCTTGCCAGCCCCAAAATGAGCAAGTTGCTCCTTAAAAGCTTTGTTTTTTTAAAAAGGGAAAGGGGTAATGTGGGTGACATGTTTGGAAGATGATGGCATTCCTCATCATCAGTGGCAATATAAGAGGCCTGGTAATTATCTTGGTGAAAAGGGTGTAGGGAAAATTGATGTTCTCTAGTGGTTGTTTTAGAAGGGATATTTTGAAATTGAATTGTGACGGCTTTTCTCAGAGAAGTATGTGCA
The DNA here is from genome assembly GCA_013399855.1 of Oxyruncus cristatus. Lineage (NCBI taxonomy): Eukaryota > Metazoa > Chordata > Aves > Passeriformes > Cotingidae > Oxyruncus > Oxyruncus cristatus. The sequence continues at coordinate 700,465 of VXAY01004576.1, forward strand.
TATTTAAAAGCCAACAAAATGGATTCATGGATTCAAATCCCTCAAGAAAAGAATGTTTGTATGTGCGCTGTGAGGTGATCATTGTAGTTATGTCCTCTCTGTCCAACTTTGACGGTCATTTAAATGAGTCTTAAGCCTTCCCTTGTGGAACTGCAGCGTAGCTGTGGTCTTGGTTTTGTTGGTCAGAAAAACTCCGCCCATCCTCCCCACAGCTGCCCACTGCCCAATTCACAGATCACAGGGGTATCATGGCTGCCCTTGTGCTGGGCTCTGGTTGCTGCTCAGTTGAAACTGCATTTGTTCCTGTTTCATGAACAGTGAGGAGGGCTGGGGGTCCTGCAGCTCCCTTGTCATTCGGGACCACACGATGGGCATACTGTGCCTCCTTATGATGGGGAATGAGGGCAGAGAAGGGTTGAGAAGGGAGAGGAAGAGGTTTGATGGGAATAAGTGCAGTTGGTGAACAAAAAACCATAAACTGTGGATTCTTACTAGACTGCAGAAGAGGGTTACCCTTAGTAAGCCCAAAGCTTGGCTTTTCTGTGCATTGCTCTTCTCAGGATGACATTTGATTTTGAAAGTCCCTCCTCACTCCTGCAGTGGGCTGTGGCTGACACTGGATGGTACCATGGATGGCGCAGTGTCAAGGCTGTGCTAGCTGGGGGCTTCCCTCAAGACTGCTTCATGTTAAGATTTGATCTGGAAACAGAAACCTGGAAGCCTGCATGTATCTCACTGCCTTTGCAGATCAGCTTGGCTTCTCTGGATGTCAGGGCCATTTACAGAATAGTGTTATGATCTGTAAACAGCATAAACCCTGAATTTCTTCTTCTGCATGAGCATTGTGTTCGTGTTATAATGAATGTGGAGTTATGTCTGTAAAATACCTCTTTGGTGTGGTTGTGAGAAGAAGGTGGGCAAACAGTTTAAGGCCATCCAAAACTTTTGCCCTAGCTGGTAAATTTTTTGTTGTATCGTGATTCTGAAGGGAATATCTCTGTCCTTTGTGTTTAACTCTCTCATAGTCCTGTTTTTTTTCTCAAATTCTTTTGAACCCTATTGCAGGCAGACAGGCAATACGAAATCCCACAGCCACATAGACTCTCTAAACAACCAAAAGATGCTTTCTTGATTGAGCAAGTCTTTAGTCCTCATCCCTACCCTGCATCACTCAAGTCACACATGAAAAGCAACCCACTCTACACAGACATGAGGTTGACAGAGCTGGCTGAAGTGAAACGCGCCCAGCCGTCATGGACCATAGAGGAATACACAAGGAATTCAGGGGATAAAGGCAAGATTGCAGCGTTGGATCTACAAGTGAGTCCCATTTGTTTGATTTGAATGGCTTGATTGCAAACGGATGTTGCCAGAATATGCATTTAAGAAGGGATTTGGATAGCTCAGGAAGGAGCTATGCAGTATTGAGCCTCTAATCTTGCTGATCCCTATCCATCCTGGCCAGGGAAAATGAAGAATGTGGATGTTTCGTTGCTGAATGGTGATCCTTGACAGGTTGATGCTCCCAGCTAAGTCTGCAATGGAGAGATGTCTGCTAAGCCACTGTGGGTTTAGTAGCTCTAAAGAAGAGTTGGGGTATAAAGGACTGCAGAGGTGATTCTGCCCCTAACTGCAGCAAGGCAGAGTGGTGCAGGAACTGGAATCACTGCTTTTTCTTCTGTCTTTGTTCTCTCTGAATTATTCACAGAAAATTGAAGTGTTAGGGGTTTTCTCCATTTTACTAGGAATATGAGGCATGAAATACTTGTAGAAGATGTTCAGTACTATGACTGGTTTTGAAACACGTCACCATTGCAGCTTTGAAGTGGCTGTTGGAAACCAGCCAGTCAACTAAAGCTGTGTCTTGTTTGCATTTTGGTTCAGCTTGTAAGTGTGCAGGCTCTTGTGCAACAAGCACAGCAGAGCAACTTACTGGGAGACAAACTCAAATTTTGGATTCAAGTTTTCTCCAGCTGTTTTGTATTTGAAATTACAAGCCTGGTATGAAAAAGGGTCATCCACATTGGATATCCTGTCTAGTCTGATTAACACAAGGCATCTTCTAGTAAGGAAGTTATCTGAGCAGAGACTTAAAGAGGAAGCCTGAGGAATGACATCCAAACGTGTGAAGACCAAATAAATGTTGCATTATTTGGTCTTGAAACCCAAAATGTGTCACATAATGAAATCCACTCTGATGCACAGATCAGTGTGTATCATTTTGACAGCAGAGTGTAGAACCAGTGGGGAATCAGGTGCTGACCTCAGGCATTTTGGGCTCCTTGCACGTGTGTGCGTGTCCCAGAGCAGAGCAGGCTGCCCCTGTTAGCTACAGGCTTGGCAGCAGTTGGGGTGCCCTGACCCACAGCTTGGGGTGTGTCAGCCCTGCAGTCATTCTGTGTCTGGCAGTCTGTGGGGTGCAGCCACGCTCAGGTAGGGAGCCTGCTTGTCTCCACAGCTTGTCTGCCAGGGAAAGTGGCATGCAAGAGCCTTGGACTCGCTGCTCCATGCCAGCCCTCAATGGCTCAGTGCTGAGGTACCTAACCCAGCTCCAAACCCATGAGACTAAGCCCTAGGAAAGCGTCAGGATACTGTGAGAAAGACTTGGATAGACCAAGTCTCAGGACCCATGCCGTGCCTCAGGACCTCAAGCTGGATGGTTTGGAGTTAAAACCATTACCCACCCAGTGCTGTAGTGCAACTCCTATGAGTGTTTGTGCAGGAATTTCTGCACAACAAATTCACCCCCTTGCTCAGCTCATGCGAATTTTCCCTGTCCTCATCAGCCCCTGCTCCTTGCTGTGGTTAAAGTGCCCTCAGAGAGAAACCAAGCAGCACAGGGACGAGGCTGCATCTTGCCTCAGCTGCCTGCTGCTTTTTGGGTCTTAAAAGCTTTAAAGGGCTTATTAAATTTCTAACCCTGGTATTGCAGACTGCTTGCTAGAGTAGGAGCAGGCTGGCAGAAGTTCCTCTGCAGCAGTCACAAAGCATCCCCTACCTGCTGCATGAGGCAGTAAGGAGGTGATATTTGGGAGCAAAGCTCCCTTGGGAGAAGTGTTCTCCATCTGCTCCTCATAGGGCTGTTTTGTTCTCTGTGAGCAGCCCTGCATGACTGTGAGCAAACCAGAGAAATCTGCTTATTGCCATCATTCATCTTTAGGATAAAGGTGATAGAACTTTACTGGTTTGATTCTCTCCCTCCAAAAAGACTGTCAGAATTGCATCTACCCCGCAAAGCCCATGTCTAGACTTTGTAATAGAGCTTACTGGCAAACTTAAAAAATAGACACAGACTGATGAGTGGGTTTTTTTCCCAGTGATTAAGTTTATTAGAACTGAAAGTAAATACATTATGCCTTAATGAACATTCCTACGTCTGGCAATGAAATGGGAAAGGAAGCTGATTAACAGTAATGGGCCTTTTTAATAATGCACCTTCCTTCTGAAGCAGTTAAAAGGTCAATGCCAAGGCAGAGGGGTCCAAAACTGCAATTTCCTTGAAGCATAGTATGGCTATTTTGGGGGGTTTTCTACCTTTGTTTACTTAAAATTTCTCCTGGAGCTTGACAGTCTGCTGGGTTTTCCTCCAAAAAAAGAAATTGCAAAACTAGTCAGGCCAAAGCTTGTCCCAGGTGTGGGCTCTGTGTGAGATTCGTTGCTTTGCTCTGTGTATGATGATCCACTGGGATGAAACAGTGTCAGGCTGTTTTCTGATGCCTTCAGAGATTGCTCATTTTTTTTCAGAAGGCTGGAACAGGTCATTTGGACCCCAAATGGTATAATCCCAGATGTGGCTGATGGTCTCTGTTTCAGCATACTAACACTGTCATAGCGGCCTCCATTAAATGATAATAAAACCATTGCTCAGTTTTCATTGTTTATTTCTAGGGTAGCTAAAAAATTAGTTCTTGTAGTAGTTCTGTACATAAAGCAAACACTGCTATCAGACAAAGCAAAGTTTCAGCCAGTAGCTTGTGGCCACAAAATCTGAATTAGTCAATTAAAGGCTTACTCAAATCCCTTTCAAGTCAGCTGGAGTTTCTTTGCAGGGTCCAACAAGCTTTGGATGAGGACTGTTATATGCACATAAATGGTGTGTGTTAGGATATTCTCACTATAACATTTTTATGTAGAATGTTTTTCATTTTTTTAAAAAGAAATTGCCTTTTGGAGCCCCAGACACAGGAGACAGCTTTGAGGAAATGCTGTCATTTTTCACAATGTTCTTTTTGCTTTATTTCTTTCTTCTGCTAAGAGCAATATAATGCCTAGTGTTTGAGTTTCCCCATTTTTCCCCCCATTTTCCTCTAACACAAAGGTTAAAGGGGAAAAAACAAGCAAGGTGAAAATGCAAAGCTTGAAGAGCTCATAAATACTTAGAAATAAAAAACTAAAAAAGGGAAATAAATAATTCAGGTGGAGACACTGGTAAGTGCAGGCTGCCTTTCATTTTTGTGACCAGTTGAGATTCCCTTCACTTTTTTTCTTTGTCAGCTGCATGGAAGGGGAGGGCAAAGTCTTCATGGAAACTCCGTTGGAATCCCACTCTGTGAGGTGCTCAGCACCCACTGCCTGTGGTTGTGCAGGCTGGAATGACAGGCTGGTGTCCCCAGGCATTGCCATTCCAGAGGGGGTTCTGCAGATTGCCCCTCTAGCAGGACTGGGTGCTGGATGGAGCTGGGCAGTCACACCCTGCAAGCAAGTCATGGTAGCGAAATTAGGGTTACCTTTATAAAACACAGTACATGAGGAGCACATGTTAAGAACCCTCCCCATCAACTGAGCTTTCATAATTTACAAATTATTAACAGTAACAGGCCGGTACTTCCTGACATCTCTGCTGTCTAGCAGATTAAAGAGATTTTATTTAAATGCCATCCAAGATGATGAAGTTTACGGCAAATCAGAGGTATGTGAGGGATTTTACAGCAGAATCTTACTGTTGCAGGAGTTTAATTTTTGCAGTATTTTGTTACCACTTTTGTCAGCTTTGTGGAATGGGGACCAGTAGTTGATGGGATGTGAGAGGTGGCAATAACCCACTGTCTCCAGACAGCAGATCCAGATGCAGCTGGGAGGCCTTCAGGAACATCTGCTTTCTTTATTTTATTAATGGCAGGTCCCAGACAATTAACAATTCTTTCCTTTTAATTTTTAGACTCAAGAATCTTTAAACCCAAACAACTTAGAATACTGGATGGAAGACATTTATACTCCTGGCTATGATTCCTTATTAAAACGGAAAGAAGCCGAGTTCAGAAGAGCAAAGGTTTGCAAGATCGCTGCCCTGATCGCAGCAGCAGCTTGTACTGTTATTCTGGTCATTGTAGTTCCCATTTGCACAATGAAATCCTGAACCTGTGGACGGACCCGTGACTCCCAGCCATGTGTATCTCGGATAGCTCACGCTGTGTGTCAACTGTCTGATGGCAAAACTGTAAGGAATTTGCTAAGGAACAATGTTCTGAGGATATACTGATGGAGAGTGCTGTAAATGAAGGCAAAACACAAAACAGATAGAGAAACATTTTTGGAAAAGTCTTATTTTAAATAACAGACTGTGTGGTGAAGTTAATGGGAACTCGGTTCGATTTTTATGCATTTTTAAAAGTGCAATATTTTTTTTTTTTTCCTAAAGAAATGATATGTTTTACAGAAGCAGGGACTGATGAGAATCCAGGCGAAAGAGGAAGGTTATCCGAGCTATGTTGCATTTAATGGAGGTGTGGGTACATGGAGGTAGCACTGTATAGAAGGGAATGTTCTATATGCATTACATCGGGGAGCTAGGAAAGTCTTAAAGCTCTCTACAATGTAGAAAACTCTGAATGTATTGTATTTATTTTATAGTATTTATGTATTTCATGATCATTTGATTGAAAGCAGACTGTGTAGCTGTGAACAGAGTTCATTCCTATGTTCAGATTAAAAAGGGCTCTTTGTATTTGGTCTTGCCCTAAGACCCACTCTATCATCACTGAGTACTTAGATAAGTGCAATGTGCTGCAGACCAAAAAGATTATGTTTTAAAGCAATCACAAGAGGTTTCAGTTGCTTCTGTTGAATAACATTTGCATAGAGCTGGCAAGCTTGCCTTGCCAAAAGGGTATTCTTTACCTCTGCAGACAGTGAAATTGTCTCAATTTCACTCCTGCCAGCAAGCAAAGCTGGCAAATCAAAGCAACGCTCTGTTAAAGTTCTTGGAAATGTAATCTGAACAGTTATAATTTTTTTTCTCAAAGTCTTTGTGCCTTTTTTTAGACTGTAGATTAAATAGTACTGTTTTATTTTTTACTATTTTAAGCCCATAACATAATTCACAGCATAATGGGTACTAATGGAGGTTCTTTTCCCACAAGCCTTCTATACAGTTCCGAGTGCTCCTCAAGCATCAGGGCTGGTGGTCACTGAGCACTTATATTAAGGGCACAATTTTTCAGCACTAGTAGAAACTTGCTGTTGATGCAATGCATTTGGCACGGGGAGATCTTTTGCTTCCCTCTTGCTAATGTACTTAAGAATAATGGTTGACTCTACCGGACAGCAAGAAGTCTGTATCCCATTGGAAATGTCCATTTGATGCTTTATCCCAAATGCAAATAGCAGGTTCGATGGAATTCTCAAGCTAGGACAGAAATTGCCTGTCATGGTTGGTGAAAGCAAATACCCAGACAGTATTACTCTTCTGTCAAGTATAGATGGGAGGGGGAAAAAAAAAAAGAAAAAAAAAAAAGGTATTTTCAGGAAATAATGGGATCTTGCTGGTCCTCTAAGGGAAAGGAAATTCTTTTAGTGAATGCTCTTTATATGTAGGGTAATTTGGTTTCTTCAGAAGCAGCCTCCCTACACGATGACACAGCAGCCGGGAGAGCATTGGATGCTCCTTCCTCTGGCTCTCTGTGATGTGCTGCAATTATTGTTTGTTTCTGGCTGGTTTAAAAAAAATATTGAGGAAAGGGTGTGTGGGAGGCAAAGGCTTTGTTGTGACTTCAGGTGTGTGTCAGTTCTTTCCTGCAGCTGGAGAGCTGTTTATGCGCTGCTCGAGTGCTGTTTTATTTAGGGATAGGTGATCCCTGGGACTGTTGATCTGTCAGAAAAATAAGTGTAAGCACGAGGTCGGGTGTCCCATCAGCAAATAGAGAACAAGAGTAAACCCCCAGACAAAATCTGTGCCTGCCTGGCCCAAATCCTGACCCAAATTCTGTAGCTTTGGCCCATTCTCATTACCAAGATAATTTCTCTTTCCTCCCAGATGCTGCAGGATAGAGTCACAGCAGGGAAGGAGCAATTCACACTGTCTATTTTAGGCTGCCTTTGGTTACGGTATGATTCAGAGTACCTGAGTACAGGAGCTCAGGATCCGTACGTAGTAAATATAGATAGGTAGAGAAACCCCTGGGGATGATTCAGAGCTGCCAGCAAGATATCTAATATTAGACATGTGAAAATGCTCTGGGGGACAATGCAGTTTACCTTATGCACAATTTAGGTTGATTGTATATATAAAAATACCCGTTGCTGGTTCCAGGTAATGTGATAAAGCCCTTTGACACCCCTCCTTGGCCAGTGACAGCACAGGGGGTGCTGTTGGAAGGAGCAGCGTGGCCCGTGGTGGGGGGTGACACCGTGTCAGTCCCCCTTCTGCTCACATGGGTGGTGAAAGCCCCTGGGAGGAGCAGGGTGAGAAGGGATGGACACTGGGAAGATCCCCTGCCTTCACCAGCTCCTCTTGCACTAGGCACAAGTGGTCTGACCCTGCTGCCCCCAGCCCCAAATCAGCAGCGCTTTCTCCAGGGCACCTCAGCAATCTGATTTTAGAAAATATCTGACTGTCTAAGGGTAGATACAAGAAAGGTGCAGAAGATGTTGCTGATCACAGGTTTTGTCCATGCAGGGGTTTTTTCTTTATCTGTGGAACTCATCCAGTTAGCACCGGATGAGTCTTTGCATTAGAGATGCCCAGAATCCTGGGAAGGGTTTTGCAGGTTACGGAGCTGTGGGTGACATGAAGCTGGCCCAACCCAAGCACTCAGCATCCCAAGCACCATGCTGCTCCTAATTTATTGAGGTGCTTTTTCCCATCCTTACTTTGCACAAGCGGCCAGTGGCACCCACCTCCACTGGGGCAGTGGTTTCCTTACACACCAGACCATGGTTTGTCATGGATTCCCCCTTGGGGTTTGATTCGGCTCCCACAGTCTCTGGGAACATTTGGTACCAGGAGCCTGAGGGAAGCTGGGGGAGCCTGGCTCCCTGCCTCCCTGCTCTGCAAATACCTCTGTAAGCCGTCTCCTCCACTCCCTGGCTGCCTCTGCAGGCAGCTGCTTGGCACCACGGGATGTGCATCCCTAGCCATTCCCAGTGGGTTTGATCTGGCACAGAGCCCTTCTTAAAACAGGCATGGAGATGGAGTGATGGGATGCTGCAGCTGGAGGAGAGCAGCTGGGGAAGGAGGGACCCTGTGGTTCTGAACAGAGTGTACAAACTGGGTGAAATCCTGACATATTAACCTGCAAGAATATTGTGATCAACCTTGTGAACCAGTTACCAACTAGAATACACTGTATACTATATGATAGACTTTTGTATAAAAAAAAATAAAATTAAAGCTATAGGTACATTGTAATCCTTGATGTGATTGAAAAAAGTGTCCTAGATTGTATTACTTAATTAAAATAATGATGAGCATATTGAACTGTTTTTCGTATTTATGCCTTATAAACTTGATATATTACACATGATAAAATGAAACTGCAAGAACTATAAGAAAAGATACTCCATTTTGGGGGCAAATCCCATTTGCTTTTTCTAAAAAAAGAGTGCTGCTTGAAATGAGCTTAATAAATCATGTGTGCAGAAGAGCAAGAGGAGGATATGTCCCCAAATGACTTTTTAGGATTTTTTTTTTTTTTAATGGGGCTTTTGTTAATGTAGTATGTAATAATTTTATTTTATAATGTTACTGTACAATGTTGCCTTTTGGTTCATTTAAATATAACACCAAATAAACTTGAAAATTACAGCATCCTAAGTTTTAATGAAACACTTATAATAATTTATTAGTCCATTGCTTTTCCTCTTGTTTTTTTTTCCCAGGGACATCAAGATAGCCATGGGATGCGAGTGTCTCAGTGTTAGATAACTAAGCAGGCTATCTAGTTCTTGGCAGAATTGCTAATGGATTTCTCACTTGTGAAATAATAAGACAGCAGAAGATAATGAAAAACGAGTTTGTTGGGTTTCTTTTAAAAGCTCCTTTGCATCACATTGTCTGGGCTTCTGAGAGATTAGCTCCTGACACTAATCATAATATGTCATTTTATAGGTTATTTAATGACTGAGTTTTGCCATATCAACTGTTTTAACAAGGTCATGACTCATATTTTGATATCTGTTTCACTTACATGTTTATGCAGCCACTGTCTCTTTTAAGTCAGTACTATGTCTAAGTATTTATAGTCACCTATGAACAGGCAACCAGTTTGCTTAGGATGTCTGTATGAATTTAATTTGTTGCTTTTGGGTTGTTAATTGCAAAACCTGGTTGTCTTAAAATGTCAAGTGTTGAAACACAGGTAGAGCTGAGCCTACCACTGAAGGTAATCCAGCATCAGAGGTTGCAGAGGGCAGCTGTGCAAGAGGACATACATAAACAATGAGCAATGACATGAAAACACAATACTGTGAGATCTTGATTTCCTCCTCTCTGCTGCATAAACACCTTTAATGTGTTGCTTTAGCAGTTTTGGTCAGGGTGGGGAGTGCTGAGTGCTCTCTGCAGGGCCAGACCATCAGCTCCAGCCTCACGTGCTCACATGGTGTGAGTCAGGCTGCAAACCATCACAGGTCCCCTTGGGAGGGACTGTGAGTCACAATTTAGCATTGGTTTCACTTTTGGAGGTGGTAGCCTGGGTTTGCATCAGTTTCAGTTTTTTCCCTTGTACCCATCAAATGCAGAAGCTTAAAGGTAGAAGTGCTCTTTCGATTTTTACGTTACAGCAGGAATCCAGGAACAGGAACATTCATAAAAATGCTAAGTGGGATCAGGCTCATGCCAAAAAATGTTAAGCACTCTGGCACAGCGTTCCTCAGTCATGAAGCTGCCTATATCAGATATATAGATCTCATCTGGGTCATCGCTGTGCTAGAAGATGGAGCAGCTGCCAGGTTTCTATCTGCTGAATAAGTCACTGAGTCTCAAGGTAGAAGAAAGCTCCTACACTCCTCCTGAACTGGTGACCAAAACCCAGACCCATGAGCTCTGTGCTGCTTTGAATGCATCTCTCACAGAGATCAACTGCACTGCTTGAATAAATTCTTTATTTCAGATCTAGCTCTGGTGAATGGCTCTGAATGTTGCCCAAATGAGTCACAAGACGAATATTGGATCTCAGGGCTCTATATTGCCCTTTGAGGTGCTCCTATTTCTCCATACCATTGAATCTGCACATGGAAGAAGAGAAAGGAGGCAGTGCCCTGTCCATAGCAGAGTGCTCCTAGTGAGAGGAAAGGTCAGTTGTGTTTGTGTGCACTTTGGGATAAGGCAAGCACCCGTGGAAGTAATTATGAAGATGAGGTACTTCCTTTAGTTTTATTTTTGCTTTGCTGTCTTTTCAGGAAAGAGCACTGTATCCTGTGAAGTGCTGCTCCGTTAGTTCTCCAACAAACTTGGCTACTTTGGATGACTTCTGAGACCGTGGACCACTCACTATGTTACAAAAATCTGTGATGTTCACTTAGATACTGGAGCAAAATCTTCAAACAAGGCAGAATTGGGCTGTCAGCAGCCAGACTCCTCCCATCAGTAAGTTTCCTTTGGTTTTATTTATGTTCTTCAATGTAGTGCACACCATGCGTAGGAGAGCCATGAAGCTCTTCCAAAAGCAACAGTACATCTAAACCTTACCAACAGCAGTAAGCTGAGATTTTCAAGGAAGACTAGATCATGGTCCTGGATGAGCCCAGTGCAAGAAAGCAACTGTGCTTGGCTTGTGTGTGGCACCACAAAACACTGGTGGATGTGGGGAGATGCGCAAAGCTCTCTTCTGGACCAGGGAAGTTTTCTACAAGCCTTAATATAGTATAGGGATGAGGAAATGGTGGGTGTCTCGAGACAGCTTCTGCTGAGGCTGGAGGCTTTTTGAAATTAAAAGCTCTTTGGCAGCAATTTCCCATCCCCAATGCTGCTTCTCCCTGCCCTCCTGCACCTTGGATCTGTGGATTTTGGGATATTCCTCTGAGGCACTAAGCAGCTCTCTGGACATACAGTGCAGGCTCAGATTTTGCCTCTCAAAGTTAACCAGGTTTCCTCAGTAAAAAGAGGGAATTTTCTGCCAGACACTGATGCTTTGGCCTCAGCTAAAAAAAAAGCCCCTGAGGTCTGAGTTCTCCTTGTCCCACTGGAAAGGCTGACAGCACTTAAGGAAATGTGACCTGGCCCTTCCTCTCATCACTCCCAAAGCATCCTGAGACCACCCCGGATATGGCAGGGTTATGAATACAAGTTCCACTTGTTTTCATGTTGGGCTCTGTGGAAGTCACACTTCCCTGCCAGTCTCTGCAATCCAGGGGTTGAAAACTGGTTTCATTTATTAAGGATGTAAATAAATGGTTGAACTCCTCGGATGGGAACACGCAGTTCTGTTTGTTGGTGCTTTAAGAAAAATGTCAAATCCTGCTATTCATGACAGAATTGCTCTCTTTTCCCTGCTTATTTTGAGCTTGTGTACAGTGTGTTGTCCCCTAGAACACAGTGAGGCTCCAGCCTGTGTCCACAACAGCAGGTGTCCCACTGAAAGGGGCGGGGCAGGGGTGGAAAGAAGGGAATTGTGTACGGCAAAAGAGCGGCTAGAGAAATGCTAGCTGTTCTCTCTGCCCCTGGAAATAATGGGGAGTATGGTCCCCGTTGAAAAGCTTTGCTGTAAATTCTGCTTTAGTGACAAACAAATCTCTGCTTGTATTGAAAAATCCTCCTGATCTGCCATCCTGCCAGGCTGCCACGCTTCCAGCAATAACACAGATCTGCGTTGTGCTGTGAGTTTTACCTCGTGTGACGGAGAGGGGAGAGGAGAAAACCAAGGAGGCTGAGTCATTTATCTTCTTTTCTTGTCTTGGTAATGAAATACTGCTGTTGAACTTTACCCTGCCTTTCCTGTTACTAATTTTATTCTATTTTTTTTCTTTTTTTTTTTTTTTGCAATGGTTACCATTTATGAGGCTCATAAAGTTGCATTAGTAAAATTTATGACTGCATAGCAAGTGTGTGCATGTGCACTGATACTGTTCAAGGCTGGTATCTTGTAGCTGCAAAATTAATATTACAGTGCAGTTTCTAGTTTGGCTAATGGCTGTTCAATAACGCAGGGCTCGTGCTTTGCTCACCTTATGGCTCTTAATCCCCTGAAACAGACCTCTGTTGAAGACTTTGCCAGGTAAAAATTAAAAAAAAAGGGTACATGCGCAACACACAAACACGTATTTTTTATGTATTTTTGTTTATGCAATTAGAGCCTTCAAAATTTTGGTCCTGGGAGTTGGTTCAGCTGGTTTTCAGCACCTTTGCATAGCATTTAGTTCCAAGGTTCAAAAGCAAATCTCTCTGAATGCAGTGGATTAAAAATATGTCTCTTGATCATGACTCTGCTCTGCAGAGGGTGAACTGGATGTTGATGTTACCCTGTGAGCTACAACCTGGTAGTCTTGGAGTCAGTGAACAATAACTGTTCAGTAAACAATAAATTAATTGAAATTATCTACGTTTAGACTTTCATTTTCTTACTATTGCAAAAAAATCACTGTCTGTGAGAGGGATGGATTAGTCCTTTTAGCCCTTTTACCAATTTAAAGAGAGTTGCTGATCCAGTATTCCAGACTGAAAACCTAATAACATAATGACATAAGACAAATAACTGATGATGAGGACTTGTGCTCATGTGCTGGTTGAAGAGAAGAGGTTGGAGGAATATTTTCAGGGTGCTGAGACAGGAATTGAGATGGTATCTGACAGCACTTGTTTCCTTCTTCAAAGCTTTGTCTGACAGCCAGAAGAAAGCTCAGTGCTTATGATCCTAATTTTTGGGATATGGTAGTGCAATACCATATCCATATGGTAGTGTTAGAAGTAAAAACCCAATCCCTTGGGACTCCAAAGGAAGGGATGAAGTGTCGAGCAGCTGAGCTGTACCTGAGATGTGCCTGCCTAGAGCTGAGCTCTGGGGCAGGCAAATGTCTGGTTAGCTCCAGGTCACACTGCTGAGCCCACGGGTCCCACAAAGTGGGCTCCAACCACAGCAGACCCTGAGCTCATGCCCAACAGTCACTTGGCAAAGTGACCAGTGACAGCAGCCTCAAAGATCTGATGGAAGACAAAATTATCCATTTATGGATGGGAGCGTCTGCGCTGTCTTAGCCTTTAGAAGCAAGAGCCTTTTGGGGGAGGCAGTGACACTTTTCCTCTCTGCTGGAATAGGTGAGCTGACAAAAGTAAGGCATCCCTGGGATGGAAAAAGCAGTGCAGTGGGAAGGATAATCTCATGTGAAAGCTCTCAAGGCAGTGCCGTATGTCTTCCATGTTTTGGGAGTAGTCACTTGATCTCTGTGGGTTTTAGTTTCATGCCAGTTATTCACTGTGTCTCTCTTCAGGTGTTTCCTTGGAGCAGTGCTTGTCCCTTGCTATGGGGTCATGAGGTGCCCAGGAAAAGAGGGGCCAGACACAGGCTGAGAAATCTTAAAAGCATCATCTTGTTCCTCGTGATGGCATTACCAGCATCATAAACAATTAATGGCAGATCAGTCATCAAATTTGTAACTCTGGTGGTAATCAGTGATACAACACCAGGGAGATGTTTGGCTCAGCTCATCAAAAGTGTTTCGATATTGTGAGAATGATGAATGTCACTGGGAAAGCTTTTTGGGGAAGATAACAGGAGAGAGAAAAGCAGGGGGAAGCACGATGCCCTGCTGGGAGCATGGAGAGCTTGGGGAGAGTGGGATTAGTGCAGCAGAAGATGGGCAGACAGCGAGCATCTGCTCTGGACCACCAGGATCAGAGCACAGCAGGACTGAGAAATTCTTGGACCAGTTATCAAGGAATTGGGAAACTCCAGGATACTGTACTCATGGGGGATTTTTACTACCCAGACATCTGCTGGGTAACAAATGCAGCTAATCACAGTGATAATGTACAACCCTAATTCACTATAAATTCTCTCCCATATGTTTAGAGTTGTACTTACAGTAGGAAAGGAGGGATAGTCATTCATGAATCAAGGTGAACTGAGTTGCTGGTGCAGAGTCAGTCAGATATTGTGAAAAATAATGTGTGTCAGACTTGAACAGAATCCTTCTGAAAGCATGGCTGTATTTCAGGTATTTTAAGAAAAAAAACCAAGTTCTTGTAATTACTGATTGGTTTTAAATGAGCCAGTTGAACTACTCATTTCTCCATAACCTTTGTTGACCTTGAAGCATGAGTTCACAAGTGGAGTTGATGAAGAATTATCCTCCAGATGAAATACAAATTCAATTCTTCTCATGAGCAGGTGAAAAAGGGTTAAGGAAAAAGTAAGAAAGGAACCATGATAATGGTTGCTTAGCTCAGTGGTAGCACATGAAAGAATGTTGTTTTATTGATATACTTCTATGGCCTTTCTTCTGTTGCAGGCAATAATTTTGCCCTCAACTCACCACGGACCCAGAAGAGCACTGTGAGCTCAAATATATCTAATATTGAGGGTGGAAGGAGGTGGCTCAGCCACCGGAGTTCAGGGTGGAGCACAGTTAGTTACTGATGAATTATAGTGCCTTTTCCTCCTGTTAGCAATCCCTGCTGCCTGGCTGTGCTTGCCCCTGTGCTGTCTCATCGGTGGGTTTATTTTGGTAAGGAAACTGTATACTGAGCTCTGGCTTTGGCCACTCAGGGCTTGGGGATTTGCATAATGGCATTACAGCTTATTCCTCAATTACAGTCTTTGAATATGCAAATCTGTTGATGCTGGCTACTGTAATCCCCCTGCCCTGGCTAGTCCCCAGCTGGGGAAGTTTTTGAGCCATTTACTGGCAATGAGGGCTTTCCTCCGTGGTTTCTTATTTCCAGCTGTGGGTAAAGGGGAAAACTCCTCGACCAGCTACGTGAAATAGAGGGAGAGCAAAATTCAGAAAAAGGAAATACTTTTTTAAAAAATGAGCTTGAATGCCTTCTCCCCTGTTCATTTTCCCTGCGTGAGCTTACATTCATGCTGCTGGTGAGAGATGAGGTGGGTCAGCTGGCTCCATCCCACAGACTGCAGCAGGTTTGTCTTTGCAGCAGCTGTCCCCCATTCCTGTCTGCCCTGGCTGCTTCCCACTTGAAATTTCGTTTCAAAGCAAAAGAGCTGAGAAGACAACCAGCAGTTTTGAAGCTTGTCTGTCTGCTTGCTTCTCTTTGTGGTCTGCTGGCTCCAGTGGGGCTGGGTCAGTGTAAAGCAGGAGAGGAAGTCAGCAGAGGACTTGCTTGGGTGGAGGGGTGGGGAAACTTCAGCTCACAGCACCTGAGCACCTGTCCCAAAAAAAGGTTGAGTGAATTGCAATGATTAACCTACAGCAGTACAGATCTGCTGATCTGTACATCCATGTTCAGAGCTAGAGCTCTTCTTACTAAAACATTCCATGTTTATTTCCAATTTTTTTTTTCTTCTAGTGGTATTTTCAGCAATTCTTGTTGTTTTGTTTTTTTTTTTTCCCCTGTATCTTTTTTAATAAGCTCTCTGCTAACACCACGTGACCTTATAGCATCCACAACCACTCATATTCTTCTTTCTGCAGCCATGGACCTGCCAACTCCATCTGCACAGGCAGCGTTTGTTGAGAAAACCAGTTATTTTGTGTCTGAGTTGATCATGATGCTGTGAGAATGTCACTGTCACATAAGTCAAAATGTCCTGGGAGCGAGGTATCTAGACAGATTTGAGAGGAACACTTTTGCCTGTGCATGGGAACATGTCCCATGCCATTATGCGTTAATGGATGTGATTTATTTCAGAAAAAAAAACAAGAGGAAAACCCAGGCAAATGTAGAAACAATGATTTACTGGAAACAAGACTGTTTGGAATATAAATATAGACAAGCAGCATATTTGTTGCTGATGGTGCTATGTTCCCTGTCAGAATAAAGCCATTTTGTAACTATTTGTCTGTGTCTTGAGCTTGCACACATATTGTCTCAGAGTTTTTCATTTCTAATGAGGTTTCCTATGCTGAAAATTTTTCTCAGATCAACAAAAATTGTTTGACATCCATTTGTAAAAGGCTTCATTGTAATATGTTGTTACATCCTGTTCCCAAATCAGTGTCTTCTGTTCTCTGGATTTCCCCAATACTCCTTTATCAGCCAGATGTGGGGGAAGACACCTGCAAATAAAGATTATGTTGTATCAGGGCCTGCTACTGAAAATGTCCTGACCATTCCTGAACTCTGACTTGCTTGTTGTGCTCCTTTCCTGGAAGATTAGTATGATCTGAAACACTTGGAAAGAAATTGTTCTTCACATGGTTTTGACCCTTTAAGTGACTAATACTTTTGGAGGTGCTCATCTTGTTTTCACTGCAGGTATTTCTGCTGTGCCATAAAAGTAATGAGAAAATAGCCAGAGAAAGAAATTTTAATCTTATTCTATGATAAACTAGTATATGAGAATTATTTTTCACTATGTACAAATGAACTGTATCTTTTTTTTGTAAATTAGAATCATGGAAAGGAAAGAAACTCCTGGGAACTGAAGAGCTATGTTTAAGGCAAGTAAAGGACACCATTGCATTTATTATTTTGTCATCATGTATCTCTAATCTGGAAGATTTCTCTACAAACCTTTAGGAATAAGAGGGTAGTCTAGTGCCTGGGCTTAGTCAATATTTGGCTTGTCTGATGAAATCAATGGGAAGAGATGTGTTTATTATGCTGATGTTTGCAGGAAGCTGAGATGATACTGCTAAAACTCTTCGAGCACATAAAGTGCCACAGCTACAGAACTCCTTTTATTTCAGAAAAGGTGCAGATAAAATACAAGCAAGAAGGAACATACAACAATTTTTGTGTTGTGGTGCAATACTGCGATGTAGAGCAAGAACCAGTACAGCAGAGGACAGGACTTGAGAGATGTCACTTCATGGACAAAGTGTCCCACCTGTCTTCTTGTCCTGACACAGCTTTCTTGTAGTAAAAACCAGTAGTCACTGTGATACTTGAAATGCCAGTATTTCCCTACACATCGTCAGCCTATGAAGCTGTCCAGCCTTTCTGCCTGAACATTGTTTTATTCAAGTTTCCCCCAATAACAGTGGGTTGTCTCTCCTACTCTTATCAGTTTGCCATACATTTTAACTGGTGGAACAGAATAAAATTCTTCAACCATAGGTTCTGCTGCTATGATCTGATTTACTTAAATATGTGATCAAACGAAAATGCAGCTTCTGAAGAACACTTTAGAACAAGAGCAGAATCTGGCAACTTGTTAGATGCCCTGTGTGACTGCAGTCTTACCAGAGACTTTGATCACAGCTTCCTTCATCTCTTTTCATGCTGCTTACAAAGTTACTCTATGTAAAAATGCAGTGTGTGATTTACTTCAACCAAATTCGTTCTGAAGGTGGGAGATGGTCAATCTCTGAGCTTGAGTCGTGTGTATATCTTGAATGATTGTGGAGCAGTTGATGTGGAGAGGATGTCCCAAGTGCCTGACAGTAGGGCCACACCATCAACTATAACAAAGTGGAAAGGTGACCTTTTGCAGTCATGTTTCATTATTTCAGAAGTGGAGTTTAATTTTCCCCAAAATTGTATGGTATAGGGGGTACTTCTGTGCTAACCTCCCCACCAGCCCTGCCTGCACACCTACGTTTTGAGCCATTTGGAAGTCTCATGGGCCAGGAGCCATACCCTGAAGCAGGAAAATCTTCTCCAGGGGAGCTGTGGTGGTTACTGAAAGAATTCAGTCTTTATTTGGTCCATAAGAGGCAGTTCCCACCACTGCTGAAATGCAGATACTGCTCAAGTTGCCACTCTGAGACTGCTGTGCTACATTGCAGTATTTCAGGAGGAAAAGTGGAGAATGACTTTTCTGTTTGAAGCCATATGAGGGGATTCAGCCAGACAGCATGTAATTACCCTAGCTGGAGCCTGGCCAAGGCAGGATCCATGGCTCTCCATCTGCAGGCTTATTTTCAGCACTTCAAATGAGAGATTGGGATGGAACATGTCGAAATTAGTGAAACAAAGTTAGTTTCTCTCCCGACATCTCCTCCATCATGCCCGCATTAGACACAAATAACTCACTGATATGATCTGCCCTGGACTGCCCTTCAAAGGCTCATCTTAGAAGCCCAAAGGAAAGAGCAGCTGGAAATAAGGATCCTTTTCCTATTCATTCAGGTGAGTTGTGAAGTGGGTAATGAAAATGCTATTGTTTTGCAATGTGGCCAAAACAGGTTATTCGGTAAAATAGATTCTGCCCATGACTCTTCCTCTTCCAACAGAAACTGTGGCCCTGATCCAGTAAAGCACTTTAATATGTGCTTAACTGGAAATTTGTGAGCGGCCCTGCTGGTTGCGAGGGATCAGCTCTCGTGCTTGACGTTAAATGTGGGGAGTGGGAGCTGGCAGGTGGGCAGTGCCATTGCCCAGGGGCCCTGCCTTATTATCTGTGATTATACGGGCTTAGCGTTTGGCTGGATCCGGGCCCGTGCGAACAAAGGAGCGGGATTAGCAGGCGTGCAAACAGGGAGCAAAGCCAGAGGGTTCCAGCAGTGTGGAGCACAACTTTGTTACTCTGACAGAATGTATAAAAGTGAATGAAAGGGCTGTATGATTGCTGTTGCCATCCTGTTAATTAGGCTGAACTCATGCTTCATTAGTGCTACAATATGCTTCCATCTTAACAAAGCCCTATTGGGTGTATGGAGCCACTTTACTATTAGTAAAATGAAGCCTTATCAGAAAGCCCTGTAATTCATTTTGTAAGACAAGTCGTGACATATGTTGTGTTGAAATTGCACTGAAGAGACAGATTACTTGCTTAACACTTGCTTTTCCTAATGAACAGGAAAAGATGTTTCCAAAACTATGTTATTTATTGTAATAGGAGCTCTTCTGACCTCATACCTAATTACATTGCATAGTCCTTTAGCTGTGTTTCAAGTAGTTCCTAAATAACACAAATTGAACTAAGCTGCTTTTGCTCTTGCACGTTCTCTCAGTGACATTGTGAAAATACCATCGGGCATTTAGATCCTTGTTTCTTGCTGTTGTTGTGGTGAAGATTTTTGCGTATAACCGGTACAGTATCCCTGCAGCAGGAATGCAGCAAAAGCACTAGCACAGCCCACATTCCCACATTCCCTGCTTGCAGCAGTATAAAGCAAACCTGATTAAGCAACACAGTGAAAACTGGACACAGGAGCAAGAAACAACATGTACTGTCTTGTTCACTACCCCCAAGAAAACTCTGTGCTCCCCAGCACTGCTGTACCTTGGGCAGGACATGGTGTTTGTAGCAGTGTTATGACAGATGCTGACCTGGTGGTGATTTTTCTGTGGATTCAGTGTGCTGGGAAGGGAGTTTGGATTAAACCAGGGCACAGATCCACATTGGTCTCAACTGGAGAGCTGACTGAAGTCAGTCCTGCCCTATCAGACATCCCCACTTTCTTAGTGACGTTGGTGCTTCTCTGTGGTTGCCTTCAAAACCCGATTTTAGCAGATTAGGATTTGTTACAACTAACACAAAAAAAAAAAAATCCCAAAAAGATTTTGCTGACCTTAGTTTGACTCATCCATCTAGTGTGGCATATGGCAGCTTTCCACGGGTCGGCCAGCACCGGAGGAGCGTTCGGTCATGGGTGGAAAGAGCAAATGGGTGAGAGAGTGGGTGTAGGGAGGAGTGACTTAAACAGACCTACCACTGAGAGAACACAACTTAGTTGTGTTCACAAAGGTGTGAATTTGAGACAGAATAATTTCACAGCTAATTCCTAGTGACTGTTGGGGATGTGGGGGCAGATTGTGTTACATACTCCAGTGATTGTTTCACACAATGACTCTCTTCCACAGGCTGAAGTCAAATGGAAAACACTGGCTGCATTTCAGTATAGAGGACAAATATGGTCCCCCAAAAAGTCCTTGTTTGATGGATCCCTTCTAGGACCCCCAGTGGCAGCACTGCTCTCTGCCATGGCTAAAAGCATCTTTGCCTGGCAGAGCAGGTCATGCATGGTAGAGTTAGATTCAACTCCACCCTAGCTCCCAGATCTTCCCATCTAAATTATCTGAATTTGCTAGTACGGGTAAGCTCGGGGAAGGGAGATGTGCAGCAACATCTTTTTATTTTCGTATTTCCTCCTTGTACCATTCTTTAGCTTTACTGTAAACTTCCATGCTTACTCATGTCTTCCTACAGTAAACATAAAAACGTAAAAATATTCCACTCTCTCCATTTCCAAGGCTATACCCTGCAGACCCAAGATGACCCTATATGAGAGAGTCATAACAGCTCAGTCTAATGGAGAAGAAAAATGGCAATGAGGTAATGTAGCAAAAACAACCGTCTGAAAGAGCATCTCTGAAATGCTTGCCAATTCTGTTTGCTTTTGCAGCTCAGGCTGCTCGTATTGTCATTTAACTCCAGGGCTAAGGGCATTTCTTGGTGTAACCCCCTGAAACCCATGGATTTTATCTCAGGGTGGCTGCAGTCACAAGTGAGGGCTGTGGATGATGGGCACAGCCTCACACTCGTGTGCCAGCTGCTGTGTGGTTGCACGGCCCCAGTGAAATCAGCACCAGCCCCGAGAGTCTGGGGGAGCTGTGCAGGGTCACACTGAATCAGATTTGCCACAGAGCTCTGAAAGCAGCACTGTGGTATGAAATTTAGAACAATGACAATTGGAAACCAGAACTGGTTTTGCAGAAGGATTGGTATTTACTGCTTTAATAGAAATATTCTTACAGGCATGGAAAATGTTGTACTACAAGAAATTTGGAAAGACACTGTAAGATTTTGTTCCAAGATGGAATAATGCCTTTCTTAATGCCGTAGAGCCACCATCACCATAAGCCAAAGTTGTTGGTTTTCATCAGTTTAGTTTGAATCTGGATCAGATCCTTTTCCCTGCTTTGCCATGGAGCTGTTGAGATGCTGGCCTGAAAAGCAGTGATGGGACAGGATGAAGCAGAGCAGGACAGGAACAGCTGTTCTGGTGGCAGAAACAGCTTACATGGATTTAAAGTGATCACAGAGCTGTCATTCAAGATAGGTGATTGCTCATGTTCTCAACTGCTTGTGGTCAAGGACACACAACTATGTGGTTCCTTCACCAAGTGGTTTCCTAAGCTAATTTTTGTGTAAGTTATGTAATATAACCAAAAGTGAATAAAGAAAACTGATGTGTCAAATGACAAGAAATTGTGGGGTTTAGCATATACAGGCCATAAGAACATCTAATTTTCCTTTCTCCTCACTGTGTTTGTACATGTGCATATGAAATAAATGGCCCACTGTCAGTGGTCTCCCACAGAATGTCTTCAACAACAGTACAAGATGCAATCCACTTGCAAATGTCTAATCAGGTGATTCTGTGTGTGTGTGGGGGGGTTAAACAGCCTTTCTGAGGTGAAATTAACATTTGTAAAAAGTGGTTGCTCAAAATTTAACATGTTGAGGAGCACAGACTCCCCTTCCACTTCCCTCTGCTTGTGAACTGAGTTTGCAGGGATGGTGCGTGTCATGCAGTACTGGATATATTTTGTTTCACCTGTCATATGCCTTAACTCATCACAATGTTTTGTATCTGGGTCAGCTGTATTTTTATCAAGCATTAACATGCATAAGGGTTTGCCAGTACTTAATAAAAATGCTACTGAAAACTGCATTCTTCCACCTCTTCATTGAAGCAGATTTTATTGTGTTTGAACTGTGTTTGAACCGAAGGTACACTCATGTGAAAACTGTTATATTCATAACCCACACCCAAGCAATAACAAAGAGCTCAGCTAATGAAAATCACTCAAAGGAAATCACTGCCCACCCGTTCTAAGAACAATTAGAAAGATTATTCCAGCATCCCTAATGCTGCCATGCTGCCGTTGTACTGTTAAGCACCTCTTCCCTTTGGAAGACTGAGGTAAGGAATCTGACATAATGTGTAATAAACAGTGCTGGGAAAAAAAGCATTTATTGTGCTATTACCACCATAAATTCCTACAGCACAGGGCAACCCTTGGACAGTGTAAATATATAAGGTTTCCCTGTGAGTCTCCCATTCAAATGAGCACAAGAGGAGAAGATTTGGGGCCAGTCAAAACTGGAATGGACAATTCAAACCATATTTTCTGATAAAGGCTGGCAAAACACTTTCCCAGTGGGTCTCTGTCTCCAGAGGACACCTCAGTGTGGCTTCCTAATGCTGTGTAAATCAAGGATCATCTGGAAGATGGCTGTTTCTCCAGAGAGAGAAGAAAACATCCCTTCTGGCAGTACACCAGGAAATTCAGATGTGTAACACCACAGCAGATGGAGTGGCTGCCAGAGAAGAAATACTATGTTGCTGTGTGGCGTAAGCATGACAGTGTGGGCAAACCCTCTGCTGCTGGGACACCATGATGTTCCACTGGCTTTGGAGATGTACAGCAAATTATACCAGCTGGGAGTCTGGCTTTGTTTTGGATATTTCAGCTTTTTTATGTGTTTGTTCTCCTTCCCTTTTTTCTCTCCTCTGGTGTCTCTGTTGACAGAAACAGGTTTCTCTCGGGATTTATTTTTCCCACTGTGTTAGAAAGCGGGCCTGAGCTTTAATGATGCAGAGCTGTGTGCTTGAGTTTCTTAATAAGTGGCAAAGGTGTTAAAAACTGAGATTCTAGTATTTATTGATAATGAGAAATGGTCAGAACTGATTTGAATATTTGTCTGATACTAGTTTTCTGCCAAAAATAGCCAACTTTTTTTAACCATATGAAAAATCAGTTTTGCCAAAGCATTGCTTCTCATTGCAAAAAATACACCGATCCTTCAAACAGCATTAGAGATATAATTCACTGACTTCTGCAAATGAAATGTTCATAATCATTTTGGTAAATATTTCATCTAATGTAAATACAGATCCATTTTAAACTGCAAACATATGCAAAGGCAGGTAAGGTTTATTTCTATCGGTTCACCACACAAAGAGCTGCTGCACTTTTCAAGTGAATCTTCCTTCTGCCCACATCTGGAGGCTAAAAGGGAGGAGAGAGAAGAGGGTGAACTTTTTTCTCCAATAGTCGTGACTAAATCACTGAATAACTACTTTTTTTCTCTTTGCAGCAGGGTTTTATTATGCAGTGTGATTCATATGCTGCACTATGAGGGGAAAAGTGCCCCAACCCAAATAGCTAGGAACAGAAAATAGAAGTACTAATCTTAACTACCCCTGTGTTTAAATAAGAGGATTTGTGGAGCACAGCAGGAAAAACTGAGGCACTGGTTCCCTTTGAGCTAAACCCCCATTCTTTGCGCTCCAACCATACATAGAATTCATTCTCCTAACACATTCTGATGCGTTAGTTTGGCCATGATAATTCCTTTGAAATATATTTCAACCCATTGTACTTCCTAAATCACAAAATAGTTGATTTATCTTTACATGCTCACGCGTTTTTAGAAAGAGAGGACATTTCCCATCCGGCTTTGCAGCATTCACTAATCACGTACTTCAGATTTCTTCTCTGAGTTGCTAATAAAACTTAAGAACCTCTGACTTGTGTGATTGCAGTCAGGAAACATCTTTCTTAAACACGGATGGTGTTTGCTTTTGTCAAGCCAGAAAACAGGGAAAACTCCCTCTAATTCCCTCCATTGATAATTTTAATCTTTCTGAGGATGTTGCACAAATCCCTGTGCCTGTAGGACACTGCTGAGTGCTTGGTTCTGTAAGCAGCTGTTGAAAACATCTCTGAACAGCTTCATCTCTGCTCTTCTAAGAGGTATCTCATTATCCCAAGTCCTGCACAAAGCCAGGAAGAAGCCGTTGTCCCCCGTGTTCTCCTTTGCAGGGCGGAGGAGATGAGTGGCTCAAATATATGGTATGGACTTTCCCCTCAGCCAGAAGTTGCTGTGCAACACAGCAGTAGGACCAACAAGCCTGGATTGTTAGCATGAAACTCCCAGCAAAGCCTGGAAAGTGAAATCCGGGTCACCAGGGACATTTTACCAATAACTTCAGCAGACTCAGGATATCCCCCCCACCCTCTCCAGCAGTGCAAGACAGGGTCGTGCTGACCTGGTGCTTTGCTCAGCACCTTCAGTTCAGGGTTGAAATCAATCATTTAGCTTTAAATTCAGCTTTAGTCCTTCCTTGAAATTTCCTGAAAAACCTTAGACAAGCAGATTGTGTCTACATGATTTGTAACCCAGAAGAGGAGCAGACACATCTTTGCCACGGGAGTGGGAGAACACGCTGCTGCAGGGGACACCTCCTTCCATCTCCCTCTGGGTGTGGGAATCTGGGGAGGAGGGCCACTGAGGGGCAGCTTCAGCTTGCAAAATATAAATAATACCCAGACTGCAGGCCCTTGCTTGGATCTGCTCCTTGCCACTAGTGAGATACTGCAGGCTCTGCAGAGCCAGTGCTGTGCTCAGAACTCCCAGATCCAACCTGCTGCTTTTTCCTTTTGGCACTTCACGCCATTACAGCCAGACTCCAGATGTACTCTAAGATCTTGCTTTAAGTATTCCCTGAAGATGTACACAGCTTTTCCATTTTTTAAATATTAATGAAAGGATTATCATCATTATTTATTTGGCTGATATTCTCTCCCCGATGTGCACCTGTCTGAGCAGACGCACATATACGAGCCAGATTTTTTTTTCTCTTCTGAGCAGGGCAGCATCATTAATGTTCTCAACCCCTGATCCTAAAAGAGGTTTAAGCAAGTAAATCACTCATATAACTGAAATTTTGTTTAAGGTATAAACTTCAAAACACTTTCTACTACTTTAATGTGGTCAGCTGAGCTTTTCTGATGATTGGACCAGGATGAGGGAGACCAAGTGGTGGAATAGGAGGATCTAAAAGGGAGATCACATGGATTAAGAGGGGATGGTCCAAGAGGAGGGTGTGTGACACGAAAGGCATGATTGAGGCATTGGGAAGGTTGAGATTGGAAGAGATTTTTGTACAGGCAATCACAGGCTGCTCTGGGCTGGAGCAGAGCACTGTTTTGGGCAGGATACACCGGTCAAGATAGTGTTTCATAAGTGAAATCACATGCAGGGCTGTCTCCCAGCACACAGCACTGAGCTGTGCCCTCTCTGTTGTGTGAATGTGCAGCAGCTGAGGCTGCTTGACCCAGCACTGTGGAAGAAGAATGGGAGCACTGCTCCTGGGAAGAGGAGTGATACGGGATCTCTCCTGCTGCAGCTGCAGGGTAAGTCCCCACTCTGGCCAGGGTTTTAGGTTTTTTTTCTCTTCTTGTCCAGAGAGATAAAGATGTAAGCAGATTCCTCATTCCTGTTTGTGTAGATTTATCCAGGGTTTGCAGCAATCTTGCTGCCCCTCCAGATAGTTGTCTGGCCAGGAAACTCAGTATGGCTGATGATAAGAATCAAAGCCTCAGTGATCATTGGTGATGGTGGAATCTTTACCGTGGGGAAAGGCATTTCGGCATTTCCCACCTTGGTGAATGTCAAGATGTTTGCCGATCAGAAAAAAGCTGATGAAAGCATGAACGTCTCTGCTGCTCTTCCCCCTAGTTAAAAGGAGAGGCAGCTTGTATCCTCAGTTGTTCCTCTGATCGTACCAAGTCAGCCAACTACTGCAATAACAAAAAATGTCATTTCTTGCATGATAAATAGGGATGTTTTATCCCAGAAAGGATGCCCAAGTGAAAACTTGCTGGTAAGATGACCCAGGCTCGCTACCTATCAAAGTCAAGCTTGCTGGCAGGCCTCTCATGGATTTCAGAAATAATCTAAAAGCAGAGCAAAAGCTCAGCCTGTACCTGAGATTGTCAAACCTGATGTTAACAGCAAAGCTGACAACTCGCTTATCTTAGAAAATCGCTTGTGAGGGTTTTGCATTTTGTTGAAGTCTCCTCAGTGGTTTGGAAAAATAAATATAGATGTACTGAAAAGGGGAGGTTTGCTTAGGCAGCATCCTACGCTGCATGGAGCCTCAGCATAAGATGATTCTTTTTGAGGTTTATGGACTTCTCCTGTGCACATAATGATGGCTGCAATGAAAGGAGAGTGCCTGGAAAGAGAGCAATAATAATCTAGTGCCTGGGAAAGGTGGTCCAATAAGCAAGGTTAGTCCCACAAAGTGAGTCTTGGCAAGATCACAGTGCTATATTTCGGATGCAGAGGGGGTGTGTGAAATAAACTGAGAGGGAAAATAATGAGTAGAATAAAGGCTTGTGGTGTCCTTGCTCCACCTATGAATGCGTAACTCGCCTTTCTCTGCTAAATCCTGGGTGTCTAAATGGCATGGTCAACACATGGTTTGTTCTCAATAACCACACACAGGGAATTCCAGCTGGGACAAAAGCAGCCAAGAATCACAGAGCAGCAGTGCTGGTGATAACTGTTGAGCTACCAGACTTCACCAAGTGTGAGGCCGTGTTTGCACAAACCCAACTGGACCCAGACTCTAAAGAGACCCTGAAGTGTCTCCTGCGAAACTGGATGGGTAATGGGAGGTACCAAAAAGATGCTAAAGTGGTCAGGGATGTTAAGACATTTAAGATAATATTAACATAATTTTTTTAAAAGTTGACAATTTATAAGAGTAGTTCAAAACTTCTCTTTGCAGTGTCAGAAATATTGGGAAACCTGAAATTGCAGGAAACTCCTTCAGGTTTGCTCTCTTTTATAAATTCTGACCTTTGGCTCAGCTGCCCAGACACTGTTTGGATTTCACATTGGTTTACCTCATAATTGGATGAAGCTCAGCAGTTACAGCCGAGTTTATGGGTTTGATCAAATCATCATCTATATGAACTCGGAAACTTACCATGAAGAACTTACTGCCACTTCACATGGCAGTCCAAAACCCAATAAAAAAATCTTCCCAGGAGAATTGCTAAAGTGGCATCTTGTACAGCTGCCCACAGGAAAGCGTTTAATATCTATGGTACTTTTGACATGATCCAGCTATTGCACCCCTTGTCCCTGTCCCTGCCTCTGGCTTCCAGCAGTTCCCATCACAGCAGTAATCGCTTCCTGCTCCAAACTGCTCTCTGAATTTCCTTAGCTTGCACTGAGCTTGATCTATTTTTTCCCAGGCAGTGCAATAATTTAGTCTCCTGGGGAAAGGCTGCATGTGTAGCCTGGTGTTCATGTATAAAACTTACTTTTCCTTGAAAACTTGTTTCTCTATTCTGATCTGTGCAAGTAGCACAGCAAGATGTTTACTTCCCAAAAGCCTCCTGCCTCCAGTTTTCCATAGCAAACCTGCCTCAGTTCTCCCTTGTCTTTGACTTCTGCCTGGCTTACTTCTGTGTGCAGGTTATCTGAAGACTCGAGGGAAAGGGAAAATGTGAAAATATGATAAATGCCCCAAACTTGTGATTAAGTTTGTGAGTACCGTGTCTCACTGGCTGTAGTTTGTCCGTATGCAGTTGCTATTTAAATTGTACTGTTTGTTATTTGGATGTACCTACAGAAGACTTTAGTCACCTGTTCAGTTTTTTCTCCCCCTAAATTTAAATAATTTGAAAGATATCTCTGGGTCAAATATGGTTTTTGTGTTTGTACTCTGTATGGTGATAAAGCATTTCAGTATTTGCATTGCTTGCTTGCAGCTAATGCTATGCCCCAGGAGGTTCTCTTAGCAGAAAGAGCTTTTTCTGTAGAGGAGCCATATGTGTAGAAAAGATAAGATTTGCAATTGCATATTTGAAAAAAAATAAAATAAAATACATAGGTCAAACGAACAGTTGGTCTAACTCCTGTTCTCAGTGAGCTTCCCTGTGGCCAGGCTCAGCTCAGAGCATTTATGGAAGCATGGCACCTGTTACAGCACTGGTGGCTGAGCTGTGATTAAGCAATTAGTAGGAAATAGCCCAGGTGAGAGACAAGGATCATAGGAAAAGCCTTGGGAGCTTATTTTGTACGGTGAGTTTTTCCAAGTTAACCTTTTCACTGGGTTACTGTGCCTGAAGGAGCAGACTTTGTGGCTGGTGCAAGTTTCTCTGATGGTTTTAAATGAGCTGGTGAGTTTTGTATTGGAAAAGTGCATTCAGAAGTTGCTGTTGCTCTGTTCTCATCCTTATTTTTCATGCTTGGGGCCGGGCAATTAGGGAGGTGAGTGGTGGGTTACCATCCATACGGGGACTCTGGCACCTCATGTGGCAACTCATGCGCCACGCTGGGAGTGAGATGTGGGCCTGGGGTGCCTTGGGGGTCTGCAGCATCTCCCACCCGAGCACAGGAGATGTCACAGGGCTGTGACCTTGGGAAGGTCGAGGAGAGATCTGCTGGCAGCGTGGATCTGGTATAACTGTGTCTGCCACTTGGATTGCCCTGTCTTAAAATTACTGGTCCACGTGCCACTGGTCAGAGGGGTTAATAGAGAGATTTTCTTTACAGTAACTTACTGACTTCTGAATCACCTGAGCATCTCTGAGCTGAGCTCCAGGGCCAGAGATGGCTCAGCTGCCCATGGACACACCAGTTAGCACGAGGATTCATGATGGAAAGGCCCTATGAATTTTTGAGATGGCAAGGTGATAAAAGTTTGGCTGAAGTTTTCAGTCCACTCCATGAATTTGAAATATCCATGAAAAAGAATTGGAAGCCAGAGGTCCAACCCTCTTAGAGGGTGTCTGGAAATTGTGACATCAGGGTTGCTGTAGGACAGATTTATGCATTTTCATCGTATGCCCCATTTCTCTTGTGCTGTTTCGTGGCCAGCTCATTTGCTCAGATCCTTCTGATTTAGGATATAGATTGTGCATTCTCCTCCCAGTCACTCCCCTGCTGACAGCGGCATGTTTTTTGAGAGAATACCTGGGAACACAAATCCATCAGGAATTTCAATGAGAGTGGTTTGCTTGGAAAACAGTAGCTCTAAGTTTTGTACCTCTGCTTCCTTACAAATGCACATTTTTCTGTGATAAAAAAGGCAGTGCTTCTCTAGAGAGGTATTCTTGTATCCTCTGTCTGAGCTCCATGCAGTGAAAGAGGCAGGATGAAATCTAAGCCCCTTTCAAGTGATGAGGGTCTTGCTGTTAACTGTTACTATTTAATTTCCACTCCTCTCTCCAGGCCAGTATGATGGTAATGTGCTTATGGCCCCTTCCCTATGATCTGTTTCTCTGCTCTTTTCCATCTCAGGACACTGAATTCAGCGATGCTGCTGCTCATTTTCTCAGGTGAGAGGTGACAGCTGTATATTGATTTGGTTATTTTTTTTTATAAACTTAGGAAGTGAGTGGTACAAGTTAATTGAGCTATGCAGTGATCAAGGAATGTTAAATACTCCAGGCACTGTGTGCAAGTGGTTTCTTGGCAAAGGGCTGGTCAAATTTAGCCTTAATTGCTGGGTTAATAAGGTTGCTGTTGACAACCTGGGATCCTTGGTGCTCTGTGCAGCTCCTCTTATCCGTGGATGAGGATGGATGAGGAGGGATTCCCCTGAGAGCGGTCTGCAGACTGCCAGAGACCTGCCTGGGTGATCCAGTAGGAAATGCTGGAGAGGGATATTTCTGTAGCCTCTCTGTTTGCTGGTGTCTTAAGCTCCAGGGTGCTTATCTTGCTCTGTTTGGGTTCTCCTTCCAGTTCCAGGTCCTGAACAAGGAACTGGCTGGTGCCAAAGGAGGAGGCAGAGGTGCTCCTCTTGGTTGCACTTGAAGCTGTGTCTGAACCTCAGCCCGGGATGGCAAAGACCAAGGGACAAATCCCCATGTGACTGAGGGTGTTCAAACCCCCTCTCCCAGCACCCTTTTTGGGTGACACAGAGACCTCTGGGCTCACTTTTTCGTAGCTGTTGTGTGCTCTGCTGCAGGTGTCTCGGGACTGCTGGTGTTCACCTCCACGGCGCAGGGCTGGGGGGCCGTGGATGAGACTGCCCAGGCTGAGCCTCTCAGATGGAAGGAAGGCTCTGAGCTGCCCTGCCAGGATGCCATCAGCCTGCAACCAACCCAGGGGCAAAACACAGGGTAGGAAGCAGTTGGGTGTGTTTATTGAGGGCGGCTTTGAGAACAATCACTCTGAATTCAAGCACCCAAACTGTCCCCACCCACTGCTGGGGCGGTCAACCCCTTTTGCAGGTCTAACAAGGGAAGAGGTGTGTGCTGAGACAACGGCCAGACACCGTGCTCATCCCTCATGCCGATTTGAGGGAAAAAAAAGTATGTTAGGGAGAGCTTCTTCCCTAATTCATTTTCGGCTAATGGGTAAAAATAGCTGGCACAGCTTGAATAGTGCAGTGTGTGTAGTTCAGGAGAGTCTCAAGTCACAGTGGGCAGAGTTAAACTGCACTTAGTTAGTCTTGTTAATCTGATTTATTATAAGCAAAGGCACTCCAAGCAAAACAACACCCCCTCAGATTTTTTTAAGATATCTGACAACTGTTTTGCAGAGGCATATTATAACATTTAAGAATATTAAAAAAGCATATATAATTGCCTCCTAGGAGAGGCATTGTGCAGTGGAAAGCAAGGGAGTAGAAAATGGCAGATTTGATGAATAACATGGAAGAAAAGCTGAACTCTCAGAAACAATATTAGGAGAGTGTGATGTCTCAAGAATATTTTCACACTGGCAAAACTTTAAACAAATATTCAGGGAGTAAATCGCTTGTTTTCAAACTCAGAGACAGAATTTATCCAACAAGAAACTTCTCACTTTCTTGAGCAGCAAATATTGGACCTTTCCCCCCAAGTTTTGTATTTTAGAGTTCAATGGACAGGTTAATAGATCTTAATATGAAAGATAGGGGAGAAGATTTGGCCACGGGAAGTTTTTATTTCATTTTATTATTTTATTTTAAAAATTCTACTTGATCCTGAAATTTGGCAGAAATTTAATTTAACAATAAAGAATGTTGTAATCAGGATACTAAAAAAAAAGTTAATTTATGTATCTTGGAAGGACAATACATAGAAAAGAGTCTGGGTTGGGAAGAAACGTGAACTTTCTGAGTGTGTATCTGTGGGATGCAGCTGTTGTGCTCTGCTCTGCTGCAGCCTTATCCTGGGGCTTTACTTTTGACCTGATGGCAGCAGGAGTCCTTAGGACACTACTGCAGGGGGAGCTCAGCTATTAAAGGGATCAAAAAGATCCACCACGTATTAAATGGGAGATGCCAGAGGTCTTTCCTTCTAGCTGTTTGCCCAAAGAGAGGGTCTGTGGAAAAATTTCCTTCACCTGACATCAGATCAATTTCCCCAGCACTTAATGTATGCAGTTTTTCACCCATTAACTTTCAGAGAGTCTGTTTAACGCTGTGGGTTTGGCACTTGCTAATTCTTCAAAGGCCTTGAAACTAAATAGGCTACTCTGTCAGTGACATGTGGAACTGTTAGAAAGACGGATGTGTTAAAGCCCTACAGCATCCACACACTGTAGCTGTGGCTGCCAAGCAGCTCTTTGAGCAGGCAGCAGGGCTCCTTGGTTGAAAAACCCTTTTCCGTGGGAGCAAGGTGCCCTGTGGGGCTCCTGTAGACCTTCAGGGGCTGCCAACCTGATGCTGGAGAAGGATGTCTCCTAGAAATCCTTTCCCATCTTTAGCTGTGAGGGTTTTGGGTAGAACACCCTCCTGGCTGGCAGGATCGGGGCTGGGAGCTGCCAAGCCTGACCCAAGAGCCCCCTTGCAGTGTGAGAACCTTAGACCTCCTGTCCAGCTCCGGCTCTTTCACATGCGGTGGGTGAAGTGACCAGTTTCACGGTGATGATTTTCATTTTCACCTTGAGAAAGCTGTTACTAAGGGTTGAGATGGTGTGTGGGTTGTGGTTTTGTGGTTTTCCTTTGTTTGTTTGTTTATGCCTTTGTTTAAAATATGAACTTCCTTCCATTCTCAGATTACCCCCACAACCTTTTTCTGAGGCTGAGGGAGCTGGACCTTATGGACGCCAGTCGTACTTGATAATGCTTTGAATATCTTCAGGTTAAGAAACACATAAACTTAGATTTATGTATTACTTTAAAGCTCTATAAGAAAAAAAAGGTGGTGAAGAAAAGATTTTAGATTGGATTCTACGACTTGATAACACCACCAACCCCTGTGACTTTTCTCATGGGTTAATATTTTTATACCAAGTTAAAACCATGCAGTTCAGACAGTGTAATCCAAAAGTCATTATAGAAGAGGATAAATCTAACTTCCAACCTTTAATTTAAAAGGAAAAAAAAAATGTCCTACGGGGAGTTTAATCGTGCTGTGCTAATCACTTTCATTATCACCGGTACAAGCACAAGACTTTGCAAAGTTCTCTAAAGAGCAACTTAGGGATGTGGTGCCATTAGCTTTTACAGTTTCAGGTTGCTTGTTGCAGCCCCTGTGAATATGCTCTGTGTGTGTCTTGGCTCTTTGGGGATGCAACTCACTCTTTATTTCTTCCTCCCTCGAAAAGCAGAGCGCTCTTCCAGGAATTGCCTTAATGACAAAACCTCGAAGGATCCACCAGAGTGGGAATTTTGAGCATTCTATAAAAATTTATCAGGGTTCCACGGAAATGGTACGAAAAACCCCAGATAATTGGACTCTGTCTGTGGGGGGGCTTAGCCATCCAAAATAGGTCTCTTGTGGGAATGTAAATCTCTTAAACTCTACTGAATGTTTTCCTGTAAAGTGTAGCTTTTCCTGTTGAGATCCTGAAATTCTGAACTGTTCCACATAAAAGGAAACACAAGTATTTTTTCCATGATCTCCTCGGCCCTTTAAGACTCAGGATGCTCTGAACACTGGACTCAGCAGCAGAAGGCTCTTTTCAGAGGGTATTTTGTTCTAATTCCCTAAATGAGAAAACTCCAAGAGCTGCTGTACCAGAAACAGTGCACAGAGCCCCAGAGCCATACAGACATGCTGGAGATGAGGCTGCCTTCCAACACCCAGTACTCAGTACCACATTTCAAGTGGCATTTAAATTCTCTTTTCTACTAAAGTCTGGAGAATTAAGACTTCAGAAATGGTTAATCTCACGTCAGTGGGGGTACACATTCCCATACAGCCAGGGAACCTAAGGCAGGACACGGAGATGCTCAGCTCTGCAGGACTTGGGTGCTGAGGCTGCATCCTCACCAGGTACAAGCAAGGTTAGCCCTGCCCAGGCAGGGATGATATCTAAAATCAGACCTTTGTAAATTTTAGCGCTACGTAGAGCATCACTCAGAGGAGCAACACTAGAAATATGTAAATGTTCTGCAAAAGCTGAATTTCAGTACTGTGCCATTGTGGTTTTTGCTTTTTTTTTTTTTTCTTAAACCCCGTTTGGGGCCAGTCTCCTCACTGGTGTGCATCGCTCTGACTTTGTGAAGCTGCGCTAATTGAGAGCAGCAGAGGATCTGTCTCTCTTGTGTTATGTTTAAAATATTCATACAATTAAACAGCGCTTTGAAGTGCTCTGGAGCTAGATGCGCTCTGCGTTACTTTGGGTGGTCAGGAGATGAAAATGGAAATGTTTTAATTGGATTTGGTCCTAAGAAACTGTGCCATGTCCTTGTTGGAATTTCCTTGCTAAGCAATACTACACCTCCTCCTCGCAGCTCAGAGCAGTTGGCCCTGTGCAGAGGGGACCATGATAAATGGTTAATTTTAATCATCTCTACTTTGGAGTGAATTAGGAAGGAGGGGCATGTTTTATTCACTGAGCTGTATTACTCCACAGAGAAGGTTTTGAACCAAGAAAAGGGCTCGTATGCATCTTGGCTGTAGGACAGGTTTGGATTTGTTTGTTTGTTTGTTTGGGTATTTTATTTTTGTTCTGTTTTTTACAGTGGAAAAAGCCCATTTACTCCAACTTCTTGCAGCTACTGCATAATGAGGTGCCATTTTCTGATATGCACTATCTAAAGGTCAGAGAAAGCCTTGCTGCTATAAAGTAATGGCTTTTATGCACTTACAGAATGTGTGAGCACAAGAATTTCCTCTGTCCACCCTGAACTCCAGCCCAGGTGCAGGCAGGAGCTGTGTGCAGGGAACTGTGGCTACAGCACATTCCCCCCGCGACTGTGCCTCTCAAGAAACTGCCATCACTGGTGACAGCACTGAATTTTAAAATTCGTTGTGCTTGTGGATGGGTCTTTTTGACATACTCGTCTCGTTTCAGATCCGTTTACAAATTGTTCAGTCTGTTTTTGCAAAGCTTTCACTCAGTTGTCACATTCCCAAGCTTTGTTGGGTAACATTTGTTGGCGATACACCTCCAGCAGGGCTGGGAAACAACAGCAGATGAAACGTATGTAGCTTTCCCTCTTTGACAACAGCAAGCATTGATGCTTTTCAGGAGGAGCCTTGTTTTCTTCTGGAGTCCTAAAAAATAACATCTCTGTGTGTATATATTAAAATAGTATATGCATGTGTGTGTGTGTATACATAAATAAAATCACCTATTATATGTGTATATATGCATTAACCATTTGGTGATGTTTTTGGGAAGTTAGATGACATTGTAATCACTCAGAAGTTTACTTCCTTGGAAGTTTAAGCTGAAAATCTGCAGGCAACATAAAATCCACAGACTTTAGTCACTGAATGAATTTGCCCCTCAAATGCCTATTTCTGTGACACTCTCCTTCCACTGCAGGTCTGTTTTCTGATTTTATTTTCGTCTTCCATCTCTCAGCTGCTTATCTGTCCTTCCAGATTCATTACCTCTCTTTTCCTTTCTCCTTACTTCCTTTCTTCTCCCGCTGTGTTCCAATTTTTAATGATTTATTTTATGCTTTATTTTATAATGTTTATATCTGCAGAATGGACTGGTTTTATAACCCCCCCAAAATGAATTTTCCTCGAAAAGTTAATGCTCACTGCTGCTGAGCAGCCTCTCACTGGTAGTGATGCACACCCTGATACTGGTGCCAGGTGACTCCACTGCAGTTCATGCCACAGGTTTGGGCTGTGTCAGAGTCAGTACTAGATGTTGCCTGGGGGGAGGTGGCTGGGGGAGGAACTTAGATAGTAGCTATTCTGGATCAGACCAGTCATCCCTCCATCCCCAACTACTCCCCTAAACAAGATGCTTAAAGAAGAGTAGGAGCCGGGGAGTGTGCACAGCAGCGCTTCCCTAAGCATCCAGCTCCCTTCTCCTTCTTGCTGTAGTTTACAGCAATCAGAATTTGGTGACTTCCTAAGCAGAAATTGCATCTTGATTATCCCGCTTAATGGCCATTACTTGGTCCTGTCTTCTATAAATTTGTCTAATCTGTCCATGAATTTATTTATCTGTCTGTCTTCATAATCCCATGGCAGAGAGTCACTCAATTATGCATGGCAGGGGAAAAAATATTTCCTCCTGTTTGTTGTAAACCTGTGGCCTGATCCTTTTGCTGGGTACCTCCTAGTTCTCAATGTGTGGAAGGAGGCCAAGAAGTGTGGAAGGAAGAGCTGGGTTTATAGCTGTTCAATGTCAGGAATCTTTTTTCTCCTCCTCAAGGCAGAAACACCTCGCTGAAAACTGAAGTCCATAAATGCATAAGCATTAGTGAGTGGGTGCATGAGGGCTGAAGAAGGTGCATAAATCATTGAGGGTATTTTTAAATAATAGCATGTCTCACTACATTCATCTCCCCTGCATTTATACCTCAACCCCTCAGTACATTTTGACATTCAGAGTTAATCATACCTTCCAGTCAAAATATGCAGCACAGAATCGTCTTGGAAGAGAGCTGCAGCTCCCTCGAGCCCACACTGTGGATCGATAGGGGCCAGGCAGAGCCAAGGCTGGGCTGATGTTGTAGATTATGGCACTTAAATGGTACCAGCCTCACAGCATCCCTGGGAAATCCCAGTGGCAATCTACACAGCTGCTTCCCTGGTTATCCCTGCACCTGGTGGGAGCAGCTTGGTGCTGGGCTGTGTGTTTCTGCTTTTCTCTCCCTCTGTTTTAGCACAGTTACTCTGGTCACTGAGGAGAGGATGGGAACAGTTGGGTGTGGATGATGGTCCAGTGGACTGAAGTGACAATCCAATGGTGCTCCTAGTTCTCATCCTGCATCCCTGACCACTGGCCTGGGATTTTTGGGATTGCTTTCTTAACTGGATGTGTGCAGTGGGAACTGTTTTATCTAAATGCAAACGTAGAAACATCTAGAAGCCATAAGGAAGGGAAACTTGGATCCAGATACTGCCTTCAGGAACAAGATGTGATTCCCTGTGGTCTTCACCTGGGCTTTATCAGAGGACAGGTTTGCCCTGTTTGACCACCCAGCTCCCAGCCACTGTGACATGGTTTGATGGTAGAAGCATAAAGTGCATCTCCCATTTGATTATCCATCAACATTGAGCTCTGCTGCCAGTGGCATGAAAGTGAGACTGTGGGAAGAGCAGCAGGAGGCAAGCAGCGCGCTCGTTTTCAATTTAGCCATAAAGAAGGAACAAAAAGAGAGGGATGATGAGGGGGCCTGCAGTGCTTTGTGGAAGGGAACATCTTTTTCAATTATCCATGTCTGCTTTGTGTAAAGTATCAGGAGTCCCAGTACGTACTCCCCAATATCCCACTTCTGTCAACACAGATAAGCTTAATGCACAGAAATGTTACGTGATAGGAACAGCTTATTCAGCACAGAAGATAATTGCTGGGTGCTCCATCCAACCCACAAACCAAACTCTGGGAAGCCTTAATACTTTGGCTGTGACCCTTGGGAGTGATTTTAAAACTCAA
Source organism: Oxyruncus cristatus (assembly GCA_013399855.1). Lineage (NCBI taxonomy): Eukaryota > Metazoa > Chordata > Aves > Passeriformes > Cotingidae > Oxyruncus > Oxyruncus cristatus. The sequence continues at coordinate 737,286 of VXAY01004576.1, forward strand.
AATTTTTTTTCAGGAGTGATTCCAGCTAAAGATTCACTCTGTGAAGAGACTTGCAAGGAAAACACCAAAGATGGAGGGGCCACCTCAGAAATGTGAGATGACAAAAGGAAAAGCTCTGTGTGTGTGACAGCATGTAAAAACATTTTAATTAGAATTGCTCTCTGCCCTCTGCAGTCCTGGTCTGACACAACCTGCAGCTCTCAGGCTAAGACAGACAGCAATTTCCTGCTGGCAAAGCCCTGCAGAGAAGAGCATTCTCAAAGCTTCATAATAGAGCAGTCTCTGGCAGAGACAAACCTTCTTTCCCCAGTGTTGCCTCTTGATTATATTGGTATATACTGCAAAATAAGATAAAAAGTCCTCTTAGCATCAAGGACACTATCTCCCTAGCAATTCAGTACTTACCAGCCTGAGAAGCAAGGCCAGATGTGCTTTGTTGCTCTTGAAGTACCAAAAAAAGCACTGACTGCTGGGCTATTAACTTAGGAAAGTTGTCCATCCACTGAGAACCATAAATAATCCACGACAGCCTCTCTGCCTCACTCCACATCCTATCTCCCCTGCTTATGCTGATTCTCAGCCAGATGAGATTCTCGTCCTCACAGCTGTTCCAGCAGATTATTTTGGCCAAAGATGTGATGAGCTCAGGTGGAACCGCCTGCTGCCCGTTTGGTTCTTGTTAGCTCCATACAGCTCTTGGAACAAGACTGGGCCGCTGTTTCTGGGAGCAGGTAAGGCTGGAGGGACCTGATCATACACAGAGAGTACTACCATCTTCCTGAGGATGGCAGCCAGAGATGTGGGCACTGATGCATGTTGGTTGGAGAGCTCAGCATTGCACCAGTGTGGGTACAGGCTGGCTGTGGTTGTGAACTTGCAGCAAATGGGGTAGATATCCCTAGGTACATGCACTTTGGTACTCTGGGAGAAGTTTCTGCCAGCTGAGGACTCAGGGTTTAAGTGCATCTCGTCTGGTTTCTGGGTGCTGGGAATAACTTACTGAACACTGATTTCAAAGAGGTGAATGATGAAGAAGGGAAAAAAAAAAAAAAGAAATATCATGGTTTGATAAGGTGATGTACCCACTTGAATTTCTGCTCATCTCTGGTAAAATTATGTCACTAGAAACAGCCTGATTGTTTCTGTCTAAATTTCAGTTCCTTTTTCATGCCTGAAGCTCAGACATGGCCTTTTCTTGCCTACATACACATGCATCTGTTCAGATGGCACAAAGCCTACTTGCATGTTAGCAACATGCCTGTTGCACTGGGAGAAAGAACCTCTTTACACTTAATTGCCTTCAATGAGGAGAACTGCCAAAATGGGCAGAAACAGCTTCAACCTTTGCTATGTCTTCCTGGTCTTTTACTTAATGTGAGAGACTTATAAAGGTTGCTGTGAAAAGGAAGAAAATAACCTTTTCTTGTCTCCAGGATATAAGTAATGGCTTAAACTCCAGCAAGAAAGATTCAGACTAAATAGGAAGTAAAACCTTCCAATGGCAAGGATGAGGGCTTCCTGGGGAGGCTGTAGGGATTCCCCAGCTGGAGGCCTTCAAGCAGATGCTGGATAAATATTTATCAAAAGTGCCATAGCCATGGTTGAGCTTTCACAGGGGAAAGGACTAGAGATAGTAAATTGCTGAAATGCTGAGGTTCTTTCCAGCTTTTTGATTCTATGAAGCAGACAAGAAAATTTTCATTCCAAATAAATAAATAAATAGGTAAATAGAATCTTCTACTTCTGCTGCTCATGCTGCTGCTGTAGGGCACAGAGTCAGCATAGGAATTACCTGTGCCAGGAAATGTGAACTGAGCAGAACAGAACAGGACAGAATATGCTTTCCAAGCCTGTACAAGTCACAGCTGCGATGTTGCACGATGGATCAGCTGCAGTTTCTGAATGTATTTACTGTCAGTCCTAAACCCAGCAATAGGATACTAAAAGGGAACAGAAGTTCCAATCTTTGTGCTCATTCATATCTTTTTCTGATGTTGTCTTAACTTTCTGGGATAGTTAATGCCATCCTTAGGAAACACAGCTGACAGTTATTTGCTGAATTTACCTTTTGCTTCTCTTTGCATTTTAAACCTCCTGCTTTGGTTACTATTAAGACCTATATGCACCCCCTTGGTCTGCTCACACCGTACTTGTCACAACCTCCCCATTTTTGTATTTTGCAGGGCAGTTCATGTGCTTTGCCTGGCCAAGAAGTCTGACACTGATGACAGTCTCAAAGCTGCAAAACATATTTCTGTCATTGCCATGGAGAAATGGCTACTAGCTGGACAACAAGAGAGGGGAATCCATTGGGCTGCCTGAGAAGCAACCAGAGATGTACCCTTGATATCTCAGTCTGTGCCCCTGCTCAGGGAGGGCAGAGCCTGCAGCTGGCCCAGCACACGTTCCCCCAGCTCTCTGGGGCAGGTGGACCATCTGCTGCCTGAGGGGGAAGGAGATAAACCTCTGCTACTTGCAGGCAGAGCAGTCACCCAAGAAGGGGGGAGATGGTTAATTCCCTCCACAACCCGGTATCCGAGGTGTGGGTGGCAGGATAACGATGCACCCCACAGTACAGGCAGCCCAAATTCCATTACTTTCTGAGCACTCCTACCCATGAACGGATGAGGTGTTTCATTTTCAGAGAGCTGGCACAAAAGGAGCCTGTGGAAATTACTTAGCAATCAGCACTTGTTTTTGGCCATGGCTGTTACCATAACAGATGAGGCTTCTATGACCCCAAGACCATCCATCTTCCTGAACAGAGAAGATGCTGTGAGCACAGGGTGAGGTAACTGGGTTTTTTCCATTATTTAGCCATGGTCCCAGCTGCTCACCAATGGCTGTCTCTCGTCTCAGTTGATTTGGAGCCAACTGTTTCTCATCCGGATCTTATTTCACCTGAAGAATGGATCTTATTTCACCTGAAGAATGGCACTTTCTGGGTAAATTTGTGTTACTCCCAGGTCTGAGGAGAAGAGAGGAGCACTTTGCAGTCAGCAGAGCACTGGAAACCTGTAAGGCTTTGTAAATTTTTCTTTAATCTGATAGACCACTCATGCGGATGTTGTCATTGCTGTAGGTCATGATTGTATCACATGCTGGGTTAGGCATCAGCCTGCCAAGGATACTGATTTGGGACTGAAATAAGGGTAATTTTCTGGCCACTGGGTTTGTTGTGTACCTGTGTCTTGGGTCCATCAAGGGGGAAAAATGGGTAGAGCAAAATAATTGAGGATGATGAACTGCTTCTTTCTGAGGAGAGACTGAAGCTCCCCATTGGGAGAGAAGAGAGCATGGGGGAATCCAACTGACCAAACAAAATCACAGATCCAGATGCTGAAGTGAACTCAGGACTATGATTCCCCACACCCCACAGCACAAGGGAGGAGCTGGTGTGGGAGATGGGTTCCAGGGAGGTGTTCTCATGCTTTTGTGACCAGGAGTGGCAGTGCTGTGCTTGGTTGTATGGTGGCAGCCACTGAAGCCTTGCTGGGAGAAGGAAAGGAATTGCCTACCTTGTCAGCCAAACAGGAAAATCCCAAGATGCATAGCAATGGCCCAGGTGGGAATACTGGGCCAGCACCTGACAAAACCAGTATGGTTTGCATGGTGTGGATGTGGAAAAAAACAGAAAAGGGGAACAAAAATTTCTAGGAGAGGAGCCTCCAAACTTTGTTGTGTTCATCTGAAAGTCAGTGCTGGACACCAAACATGTATAAACATAACTTAATTAACAAGGTAGGTGGATGATATAGCTGACAGGATATGTAATGGGAATGTAAGCTGAAACCTTTCACTGTGGCTGTGTATGGTAGGTCTGTGCCAACACAGACATCAATCAGTGTTCATATAGGCAGTCTTGAATCTGTTCTTAATTTCACAGTGTAGACAGACAAGGAGATCATCAGCTTTGCTTGAGCATTCATCGAATTGGTGTGCCACCAGGACCACGCTGCCAGTGGATGAGTTCCACGCAGGCAGCAGCACTGTCACTTCAGTGGAAAAACCTACAGCTTCAGGGTGACGGTGTGTTGCATGGCTCTCCTGCTTTAATATTCACTCCCTGAATTGCTCTCTTGGATGTGTTAATTCCACAAGCCTTTGTCTGCTGTTCTGCTTTCCTCTCACAAAGACAGGAAAGAATAAATAGCAGTGTAATGCAACTGCAACAGTATAAATGCCCTCCAAAGAACAACTGCTGAGACTGTTGACATGAGAGTTTGTAAGAGAAACAAAGGAAAATATGCTGATTCTGCTGGTTTGCTGCCTAACTCATGCTGTGCCTGACTAAATGTTATGTCAGAGCTCCATTGCTCATGGTTTTTCAATGTTTCACTGAGGAATAAGTGTCATTGTTTAACTTATGCTGTTAAATCTCAGGTTTCAGGGTAGGAGGACTCACCCTCTTCTATCAGCCATCTGTCTAAACACACTTTTATGAAGTACAGACACTAGGTGAGAAATCTTTTATTTTGTTTTACAATATTCTGTAATTATTAAGAGGAGGAGAGAGACACACAAACCACCCCTGACTGCAGCACAGGGGCACCACCACCCACCTGCCCATCAGTTCTGCTCAGAATCACCCTGGAGGACTGGGAAGAGCTGCCTGCTGGAGGCACCAGGGAGGCTGGACTGTCACCTGGTCAGAACTGGCCTGGGAGCACTGAGAGCAGGTTCACATGTATGGGGGACTTAATGAGGCAGTTCTGTATCATCCCCATCATCATCATCAAATGGAGGAAGTTGAAGACACAGGAAAGTGTTTAATCCAAGGTGACAGGGTAGGCTGGTGCCAAGAACAAACTTGGAGCCCAGGTCTGAGCACGGCTTGCTAAGACAAAGTAAAGATGCTCCCTAATTCCTCAAATACAAAATGTTACAGGGGCCCCTTCCTGTCTGCCCCACTCACAATGACTTGTTCCCCTAGACTTTTCTGTTTCTCATCCATGTTGCCCTGCAGTGGAAAAATAGCAGTGCCCTGAGTGTAAAATCCCAGGTGACACATGTTTAAAAAATGGGCTGTGGAAGGGTTAATTTATTAATCCACTTCAGAAGTGCACTTTCATGACAGCCGTGAGACCCCTGCCTCTTCCTTGGTCTGAAACAGTTCATATCTGGTGAGTTGGTGATATTGGATAAGTGTATTACAGCAGAAGAAATTCCCTTGCAATTAATGACAGGAGATTATAATAAAGGCAAGAAGCTTAAGGTGGTCGGTCATCCATGTTTTCAGCTCTGGTGACAGCCAGTGCCATCGTATCTGGGGGTCTCAGTGGAAACTTGACCCCTGATGGACTGCAAGGAGCAGCAGATGTTCCTAAGGGAATCCATGGAGAGGATGAGTCACCCCCACGAAGAGCAGCAAAGAGCAATTCAATGTTACTGACCTAGTCTTGGAGCCACCTTTCCCGTTTCAGCCAGGTGTTTGCTTAAGACCCACAGTCTCTCTTTCCCATTACACATTTTTATCTTCCCACCTAATTATCTAAGGCTTTAAAAAGTGGAGCAAGGCTTAACTCCAGAGACAGTGATGATAATAATAACTGAGCGTTTATCCGGTAACATCCCATGGTGGGAAGTGCTGTGCTGATCCTTAGTGCTTATTGATACTGGTTTCCCTCATGTATCAATCTTGGAATTTATCAGGGTGAAAAAGCATTTGGTCAATAATCTCCATTTAAAACTACCACGGAGCAGCACATGAATTGGATGCAGGCAGGCAGACCAAGGGAGGTTGGCAGACCCAAACAGGGGGTCTGGGCTGGCAATCTGTTTCCAAAGCAGAGGGGCACAAAGCAGCAGAAACTTCAGGAGAGCCAGACTGGCTCTGAAGATTTACTGCAGAAAGGTTTTGGGTACTTGGCACAGGGTAGATGCTGAGATTTAACTTGGTGGGTTAGAGCCTGGTGCTAATAACACCAAGGTCATGGGTTTGATCCCTGTATGGGCCATTCACTTAAGAGTTGGACTTGATGATCCTTGTGGGTCCCTTCCAGCTCAGAATATTCTGTGATTTTGTAGTCTGGCTGCCCCGGGAGGTGTATCCAGTGGCATCTTTGCACATCTGGATGCCTTTCTTCAAGTGGGATCTGCAGAAGCTTCATGTTAGGCGAGATGGATCCAGAGCAAAATGCTCAATGATGATGTGTTGTAAACTTCAAGTAACTCTACAAGTAAGGTTGAGAATTACTGCCCTGGGGCAATTTTGTCCCAGCCTCTAACTAGGAAGGGAAATTCCTCCAGCCCTTGGAGCAGCAGCTTTCCTTCACTCAAACTGGTTGTTCTCACCACAGTGCTGGGAAGAAAGGGAGCAGTCCCTGTGCTTGGAAGCAGGCTGGGATTTAATGCCTATATTGTCCATCTAGGGATTACCTTTGGCTGGGGAGGAATCTTGATCAGCCCTAAAATAAACCAATACAATCTGATCCACAACAGGCTTCCAAAGTCTCTGTGACAGCTGAATTAATTGCATAAAGCTGCTCACAACAGCAACACCTGCACATGTAAAACTGACTGGCAACTCCAGTTAACAGCATCTGGCAGTTTCAATAGAAGTGTCAACAATCCATGCAAAGGTTATTGGAATTAAAGGGAATTACAGAATTGGTTTAAAAAACTTAATAAGCTCATGATCTCAGAAGATGGGATACACAGACCCTGGTTTTTGAAGCTGTTCTAGTGCATGCTTCTGGCAGAAGTTATTTCTTTGACCATCTGTGAATGTCAAGCACAGAAATAAGGCTCTTGGCAAACTTTGCTTTCATAGCTTCCTGGAGCAATTGTTCACAATCTTCTTAGGAAGAGAAGAAAGTCATTAGAGATGAAAAGGGTATCACTGGTATGGGTGATGCAAAAGCCCAGATCACTTCATACCACAGGAATTTTGTCATGAATTTCAGAGACTTGACAAGCATTTCATTTGTGTAGTCTGCTTACAAAGTGCAGCACAGCATCAAAAAAAAAGACTTTTTCAATAGTTTTTGTTGGACTTTCATTCAGGGCCTGGACAGGAAGCCTAACACCCCTGCAATAAATGGAATTTTTACTGATGATATTAGTAGGATTTCCTCTACTAACCTCTGCCTGGCTCTGAACTGGATTCTGCAAACTTTTTATCAGGCAAGCTGGTTTTAGTGACAAAGGGACTGACTTCCTTCAGAGGCTGTTTTCCTTCAGGGAGACAACAGAGATGACTAAGGGCTACTCACTGATGGAGAAATTCTCTGAATCTTCCTGTGTGCTTGCAAGCCGGGTTTCATCATTCCTACCTCTGCTACACTAAATACTCACCATGCACCAGGCAATACCTGCAGATGAAGTGTTGATGCTTCTGTGTAAATCAAGCTACTGGAGGTTCACCAGCAGGATGAATACGAAAAACCTCCTTTTTAATGCAATGACAACAATGCATCCTCATACCTGTGCATCTCACTTCTGAGCCAACAACCCTGCTCCTACTGAAAGCCCTCCTGACCACTGCCAAACCAGAGTGAACTACCTACAGGGTATTCACAGGCTCAATGCATGTGGACATGAGAAACAACATTGCACTCCAAAATCCTTAAAACACTGCAAACCTTTCTCACTTAGAGGCAGAAGACACGCCAGTTGCTCAGTGAGTTACTCCCTGGCAGTGAAGGAGTGCGTGTTCAGCTGTCTGCCCATCAGATCATCAGTCTCTCATATCTAAAGCTGCCATCCCAAGTGTTTCCATTTTTTATGTTAAACAAAGAACAGATTTATGGGTAAACAGGCAAAAATGAGTAAAAGGAATGGAAATGAATTGCCATCCTTCATTAGGCCACTCCCTGGGTCCTTCACGCAGACATGAAATATGCCAGTGTTGCCAGTCTTTGTTGCTTTGCATGCTTGCTTCAGGAAAGGGCGTGCAAACATTCCCTTCAGTGTTTCTGTTCATAAACTGAATAACTGAAACTTCAATTAATATATCTAACAGAGGCTGCAGACAAGAAAATATCAGCTTTCCTGGCCTGGGGAAGCAATGCCTCTTTTAAATGGGCAACAGTGTTAAGTAAAGGAAGGGGACCACGGGCTGATAGTTTCCACCTACACTTCGACCCTCCTGTGCTGTGTAGCCTTGGGCATGTCATTTAAACTTCCCTTCTTGGTTTCTTCTTTTGTAAAGCTACAGGATGAATACCTGCCTTCCCTGCCTCTCTCTGCTGTCAGGGGTTTTATACAGGATAATAGAAATGGGTTCAATTTTATAGAAAAATGAGTTAAATACCCAGGCAGTATCACTCTACTTTTAGCACTGAGTTATGTGTCCATCAAGTACAGCTTTGGGCAACAAGGTGAATAAAGTAGTAATGTCATATTGCTTAGACAGCTGGTAACTGCACCATTTGTAAAGTTTGCCCGATATTAGCAGAGAGAGAGAGAGAAAGGTAAAAACTTTGGTATATCTGCAATTCATGCTTCAGTTGCTTTCATTGCAAATTCTTCCTAAAGCAGCTGAAGGTCTAGCTGGCCTTGAATATCAGGGGGAAAAGGGAAATCTCCTGCTTCCCTTTGATGCATATTTCTTTCCTTTGAAAAAGTGCAGGGACAAGACAAACATTTGGGATGTGCCTGTAATCTGTGCCCTTCCTCTCACCAACTGGTAATCACAGGCAGCAGAAAAACTATATACTCAACTGACAGTATTTAAATGAGGTTTTGAATTTTCAGAGTTGGAATAATGTCACCACTGTGTAACATTGCCAGATTCTCTGATCTCCACAAAAAACATAAACTGTATCCATAATGTTAGAGAACGTTTCTCATTCGCAAAAATTTGCATCCCTAAGATGTGCGTTAGAAAGGCAGAACTCTTTGCAGAAGCTGGTGTTCAGAGTGTGCTGCCCAATGCAAGCACATGCTCAAATGCTATATTCCTAAAGGAGCAGGGAACAAATAATGGGAGAAAATATCTTCCAGAGTCCCTTGGAGAAAATGTCAAGGACTGTCGGTGTTCAAGAGTGGGGAGATTGTAGAGTAGGTGCCTGGGGCCTCTGGAGGATGTCAGTGCAGAGCCATGACAAGCAGCAGGGCTTTGCTGCCTGCTAGGTAACTTTGGGGGCTGCTGTTTGATCTGGAGCCCAGGCTTCTGAGGAAGCAATCCCACCAGGGGACCAGGTCACCCAGACTCAGCAGTGACATGGGGAGCCTTAGGGGTCATTGTCATCTTCTGCCATGAGTGATCCTCAGAAATCCTGTGACCCTACTGTTGTGGTTGGATGAAGCTTTTGCTGTGGTTACCTTGGTGGGAGCTGCTCGTCTCTGTTTTGGGTTGAGGGACAGCTCCCCTGGGCTGGGTCAGTGTCTTCGTTCTGTAGTCATGTTTTGAGGCTGTTACGACACTGGAACACTTATCTGGATTCCAGATTGACACATTTCTAACAAAAAATTAGTTTTCCAGCTGCACTGCTCCAGAATGTGTGTCTGTTCTTTAAAGTAAAGGCTAATAAATGCAAAGCAGATGGGGAGGTGTCTTCTTCACCCCAGAGAGGCAATTCCACCAGCTGCTGGCACACACAGCAGGTTGCAGCTTGAGCAGAAACAGTGATGTCTTTTCACACCTTTTGGGCTGGTGGGCAAGGACAAACATCTTATTTACTTAACTTATTTGTGGATAACAATTTAGGGATGAAGTGCAAAGCAGTATGTGAAATGAACTTTGGCTATTCCATTCCCAAGGAAGAAACAAACCAATTTTGCTTTCTTGCTCAGACTGTGTGCCTGTTTCTAGCACAGACAACAATTTTTAAGGAAACTTCTTGAAGCGAAGATTTTAATGAGTTCTCAACACCATATCGCATCCCTTGGATTTGCATCATTTGAACCATATTTCCAGAGGTAATTTTTCAAAGTGTGGCACAGCACTTTATCTGCACGAATGCCTCTGCATGACTGATTCATACTTCTAAACTGTGGTTGTACAAACGGGGTCCAGGCATTTGAACAAAAAAGTATGGCAATTTTCTTCTGTTTCCAGAGGCTTATCCGAGGAAGGTCAGTTTATCATTTGTTCAGGAGAAAATTACACAACTGTTTTCATCCTCCCCTGGGGCAAAGACTGTCCTGGACTGTGGAGTGTTGTGCCCAGCAGAACAGGCAGGCTGGGGAGGCTGCACCCCATGTCTCTTGCCTGTGCTCTGGAGAGAGATGCTCTGGCACTGCGTGGCATGCATGCAGTGCACTGACTTGCCTGATTAATCCATGGCTAGTCAGATTCCCAGCTTGCAGGCTGCCCAGGGACAGTGGAGCTGCCTTGGAGGCATTCATTAAATTATTGCTTGGTAGGAGGTTATCAGAGAGGCTGTGGATCGAGATCTGATCTTCCCTGTGCCTTCGTCTCCCTCGTCTCTGGGGTATATCCACAAAATGGAGTTTGCTCTGACAGCTCCAAACAAAAGGGAAACCAAGGAGAGCACGGGAAAGTTTCATTCACTGAGGTAATCACATCCTAGAAGAAAATAGCCCTCTTGTCCTGGAAATGGCTCCATTAAATAACTCTCCTATGTTCTCAGCTCAGTGTTCAGCCTGAGCATTTAAACCCTTTAAAACAACTAGGAAAGCCATCTGATTTCACTGTGTCAGTAATGATGCCGCAGCTTTGAGAAATTAATTTCTTCCCCACTGCATGCTCTGTTTGAGAAATGATATCACATTGTGAGATACTGCACCAAGCTTCACTGATCACATTGCATAACAGGATGCTGGCTAATGATCCAAGATAATAGAAGGCGAAAGCTGAATACATTTTTAAAAATCATCACATGATACAAAATAATGCCAGTACTTGGTACTGGAGAAACTCTTCTAAATGTGCTGCCCAGATGCTCCATCAGAAAGAACACATTTTCATAATCTAAACTGGGATGATTCTATGATTTATTTTTTTTTAATGGTGGAATAAATGAAACACCTTGGGCTGGATGCTCAGCAGGTGTAAATCAGCAGTGCTCCACTGGAGTTGATGGATCGTTATTTTCTGCTGCGCTGGAAGAGGAAACTAAGAATAGACACATTCAGCAGTTAAAAGTTCTCTAGTCCCAAGCAAGTGCCTGCAACACTGGCATCATTAACATCAAGCAAAAACCTGCCCTCATTGTAGATTAATAGCAATATTCCCATCAAAGCTTTGGAATACCGGCAGCAGGGACTCCGGGTGGAATCCAGCCGGCATCACTTAGCGTTGGTGAAATCAAACTGCTGGTGCTTATGAAGAAGGTTAAACTTTGCCACAAGGACACTGCAGCTTACACAAGTGATGGCTCGCCTCGCCTGACCTTGCCTTGAGGTGGGTGCTGCATGTTTCTCACCAACATCACTGACAAACTCCAGTGCAACTCTAAAACTACATGGAAACCACGGGATCTCCCACTTTCCAGAGCTTGGATCTCATTTTTACAAGGTTGAGTATATGAAAAACAAGAGTAGAGGACAAAGAGAGGAGACAAGAGAGGAGTGAAGCTGAATTGTTCTTCCCAGTAAAGCAGCTCAGTCTGATTTTTGGCCCCTTGCAGTTCATTACTCACAGCTCCTTGGGTGAATGGATTTTTTTTTTCCTATTCAGAATAATTCTCAGAGCTTCTATCAAAAAAAATCCAATCAAACAGAACTATGCTTGTTCAGTTTTCCCCTGGAAAAATTTCAGAGTAATTAGGAAGGAGAAAGAATACATATGGCCAGCCATATAGCAGGAATAATAATCAAGAACAGCGGGAGGGGGGAAAAAGAGTCAGACAGCACTGCCTGTGAGACAGCCTGGGTTGTTTGGAAACTGTGTGCCCAAACAGCATCTGGTCAATTATAAGAAATGCATCAAATGAAATTCAAACTCATTCAGAAATGAATTAAGATGAGATGAAAAGGGAAACATTTGCAAAGTATCTAATTGGGATGAATAATTCAGTCCTACCTTGCCTCTTCAAAATACTGTACAAATGTTTACTCATTTCCCAGGCACAGGACTGTGGTGGTACCCACCTTGCTGCTGCCACCATGGAGGGGTGTGTTGGCCTTTGGCTCAGGGTTATCCTTGCAGCCTGATGCACAGTGTGCAGCACAGGCCCTCACTCAGAGTTACTAGTTTGAGTATTTATACATATACAACATGCAAAAGGAGGGAAAGTTGCCTTGGGGTCCTATGCAGGAAAAAAATATCCTGTGGTAACAACAATCAGCACTGGAGGGACACACTGGACTCTGTGTCCTCTGTGTGCCTGAGTTGGGATCCCTGCCCAACCCCAGGCATCCCTCCTGCTCGCTTTGGAAAACCTCTCTCCATGAAAGCCTGCAGGTGTTCATCACCTGCAATGCCCATTAGTTGTGATGGGTGGCATTTGGGTACCAAGTGAGGTACTCGAGGTTAACAAAGAAGGAAAAGCCTGGACAGAAGTACTCTTTATGAGATTCTGACTCATATAACATAGGTGATTCTCTTTCTCCTACCCCTCTTGCAGTGTAGTGTTATTCAGGATGATGCTTCTGTATGTATTTGAACCCCTGCAAAAACATTAATTTTAAAAACATGCTTAAGCACCATTCTGAACCAGTTCTGTGCTGAGCAAGCACAGTAATAATGAGATACCCCATTATCAAAGAGTGGTTAAAGAACAGAGACACTCTGCAAATAAGTATTTAGTTGTAATATTTCCTCTAGTGCCTGTTTCTCTGTCCCTCCAGGGTCAGGCACAAAACCACATATCCTGCACCGCAAGCTCATTAGAGCTATTTCATCTGTTGAAGGGGTGGACATGGATTCTGACATTTACCATGGAAAAGCAGAACTTCAGCACCAATCTCGAGATTAATTGTTGACATTTCTCTCCCTTTTCCCCTTTGATGTGTGTGGAAAAAAATAAATATACATGTAGATTTAAAAAGAGGTGAGTGGGAGAAGAGCAGCCCAGTGAGAGGACAGCCTGGTGCTGCAGAGCAGAGGCCACCATGCTCCCCTGAGGTATGAACAGTCTGGTGATTGCTTCTAATGAGAGAGAAACAGCAGTGATGAGAGAGGTGAGATTCACAGAGCCTGACTGAATGGAGGAGGTGTCAGAAAAATAATTCAGCTAGCATTTCCCACCACTTCTCTCCAGCATATGGCTCAGCCATGAAGAGGTTCCTTGCACCAGCGTTTCACACATGGAGCCAGCACAAACAAGTGCTTCAAGTTCAGCCTTCCTAAATACTATTTTTTTTCTTGCCTCCTGATATTTTTTCATGGGGGGCAAAAGCACCAGAGCTCTCAAGGTGGTTTTGGATGTTTGCAGCAGGCTAGATGAGTATTTGTGTGGTTTGGTAACAACAGATCAGAGCAAATTGCAGTTCAAAAAACAAAGAGCAACTAAAACGGTCTCATCACTTCAGTCACCTGCACCTTACTCAGGCAAGTAAAGGCAAGAGAAATTAATGAGCAAACGTAGTTTGAAAGTATGGCCCTGCTGAAATCAGTATCAAACAACCCAGCTTCAGTAGGTGCAGGATTTCCAAGGAAATAAGGTCCATCTACATTCTCAGTGGCAGCCCCAGGGTTCAAAGCCCCGCCTCTGAAGGCTGGGATGGGCAGCACTCCTTCAAACTTGGGCCCAAGTGCTAAGGCTAGTTCCTGACACATAACAGCTTTAAAGTCCTAGCTTGGTGCAATGAATGAAAGCCTGAACCTGGGTTCCAAAAATTTTCACTGTTTTGGGCCTTCCCCCAAGGCAGCAGAAGGTGAAAATGTATTGCTTTATTGTAGGTCCATAACTAAGATTTTTTCTTGCTTCTTATCCTGATGGTTTTCCGCCAGCACAGCAACGTCAGAACCTCTCATTGCCTCTAACCATGACTTCTTTCAGTATTTTCCCAGAAAACAGCAGATATTTGTGGACTGCATCCTCCTAGAGCATCCCTGATCTGCCCATGGGTTGCTGCCACGTGGCACTGATAGCATGAAAGTCAAATGGTGCCTTCAAACACAGAATCACTCCCAGGCAAAACCTGCCTCGTGCAGTAGAATAGCACCAGATGTGATCTTTCCCTGATAAAACACTGTGAGTAAGGATTTGATCTTCCGAAGAACAGGAAAATTCAAAAAGTTGCTAGAGAGACTAAGTACCTAAATCTTTTAATGAGGAAAAAATTTATCATTACTGTTACTGTAGCAGACAGGAAGACATCGCCAGACAGTAAATCTGTTATGGTGGTTATTGCCATTTAATATTGAGTCAATATAAGTAATGTCTTGGAGTCTTTCCACATAAACTGATAAAGCAGCCAGGACATGGGCTGCTCTCCAAGTAGCAAGTAGTTTGAACTTGAGATTTCTGTAATAATTTTTCTCCCTCTGTGCTGAGAAGGAAAGGGTAGACTTTAAGGCTAAGGCATTTGCTGGAGAACTGGATTGAAATCTTGGCTTTGGCTTCCTGTGTGACCTTGGGCAAGTCATTTAATCTCTCTGAATTGCTGCACAAGGGAGATCCCACTTCTGCCACCCTGGGTAACTTATTAAGGGTATCTCAGATACAAGTTGTCTCTTATTATAGTTTGTAGTATCTCAGACTGATCCAAGATCTGGTGCATTCTTGGATTTGGAACACAAGACACATCTGTGAAAAATTATATATTCCATAACATTCAGTTCACAAGAATCTTTTAACAGAGACCTCAAATCTTTAACTAATTCAGAAAAATCTGTAGTGAACCTGGTAATGTCATCATTCTATTTAGTTGTGCACACAGTCTTGCGACACTCATCAGCGTGCCTTGTCTTGGTGTTGGGTTCAAACTGTGCAGCTCATCACTACTGAAAGGCGTTGTTCATGCTGCAGCTGTTGAAAGGACTTTTTGTTGTAAATGGTATTCCAAAGTAATTTCCAAGAAAAGACTGTATGCAGAGATCACTTTGCCACTGACTGTCCCAAGAGAACTAAATACAAGTATGTCTTCAAAGCATGAGGATGGAAGACAAATGCCCTGTGCCCACAGGGTCACCATGTCTCCACCTTGTCCTCCAGGTCCAGTCACAAACCTGTGCTGGAGAATGGGCCCAGGGCTTAGTCCAGAGCAGACAGGGAAGGGCAAGGGGAGGTTTGGCAGCCAGGGGAGTGTCTCATGCAGTGCACGGGTGCAGCTGTGACAGTCAGTGGCACAGGCAAGCAAACCCTCCTGCACTGCTCCTCCTTCTTTCTCTTCCCATTCTCCACCCCCCCAATAAATTAAGACAGGTTACAGTCAACCTGACACAGCCTTGTAGATCCTGGGGAGCCACTTTCTGTACTAACATAGGATTAAAAGGGGGAGGGAAGCATCAGGGAAGCTGTAGGGTGTTCCAGCCATGGGTGAGTATGGGTCAGACACAAAGTCTAAGGTTAGAAAAGAAGCCAAGGGACCAACTGAGACAGAGTCAGTGGAGACAAACAGTGCTTAAATACTCTAACGTGGTAATCCACATCTCCATGTTCACTCCATTCCAGCAAAACCCACCTTGATGTTCCAAAGCCCCCGCAGCCACACCGATGTGGGGTAGAGTCACCCTTCCTCCACTCTCCATATGTGTATTTAGTTGACTTCTTTGCTGTTTTTCCTTCTCTTTTCCCAGCCATCTGCACCACTGTGGTCCCCTGTATTGTGGAGGGAGGGCAGATATAGCTTGTTGCTAAAGCCACTTGCCTTCAGCTGCCAAACCGCCCTCCTTCTCCCTGCTTGTGCCTATGGCTGGTGGTCACCAAGCTGGGATGCTGCACTCAGGCCCAGCCACATCCTGCAGCTCAGGCAGAGCAGTAATGGGGATGTGATTAGACTAAGATTTGTCTCCGTTCCTTAAGAAGTCTTTGCACTTCCCTTCGTTCAACATGTGCATGAGCTCAAATCAGCAAAGAGCTCTAATGTGGTAAACTTGGCACTACACTCAGATAAAACTGTCCCAAAGGGGAAACAGCCTAAATCTTGCTGGTTTGAAAAAGCCTCAGTCAAAGGTTTTTGTCAAGATATTGAATTGATGTGGCAGTTTAACCATTATTTAATATTTATATATTCATGTCTAGCATCCAAATAGGTCAGGAACCTATTGTGTTCCATAAGGCACAGACACATTCACACACACAAGTCTCCAGCATATTTCAAAAGCATCACTGATACCTCCAGGCTGTTGCTGCATCCCCAGTACTTGCCTAATGGTAAAAATGGGTTTTGAAGGTGTTTCTTAATGCAATGAAAACCCTTTGTGGAAGCATTCAGATTACACAGACAATTGAGTTTTCTCCCTAATTATGTTTTTGAAAGCTTCATTTCAGACAAGGAAGTCTCTTCTAAATTGGTGGCTTTTAACTCCGATCCCACTGAGAGGAAGTTCTGTGTTGATTCGGGATCCAGCCATTCTGTAGTCAGGGCTCTGGTTCAGGGTTGCTCCAGGATCCATGCAACAGAGTTTGGCAGCGTTTATAGTACTCTTTTCCCTTCCTTCTGCCTCTCTGTGCCCCTGAACATGTGCTCAGGTTGTTTACACTCTTGTACATGACTGCATGCAGGCACTCCTACATTTCTATACAATGGATATATATGTACACATATATGATACAAATGCTGGGCTCTGACTAGTTTGATGTTAGTATTTCTGCATGTTAATTTAGCAGCCCAGACCCTTGTGGCCCTTGAATTGGTGGAGGCAGAATGGGCCCAAAAAGGGCTGTGAGCATGCAAAATCCTGGCAGAGGGGAAAGCAAAAAAGAAGGAAGACAAACCATCTCTGGCCATGGCTCCTGTCTGACAGTAGCACAGCAGATGGCAGAGGGTTGCTAGACAGCAGTTTCTTGAGGCTTAGCATAAGCCAAGAAACAATAAAAGAAAGGGGGGGAAAAGAAAATAGAAAAAGGAATTTAAACAGATTGTCGTGTCACTGTTCTATTCCTGCCACCTCAGCGGGAAATTAATCACATAATGTCACGTAAAAAAGCTAACCCTGAAGGTCCAGTGTGAAAATGGCTTTGCCTGAGGGCAGAAGTGAATCAAAACCTCAGGGGAGGACAAAGGAAATTGGGGATGTGGGGCAGGGCAGCACTGGCTGTGCTGGGAGGGGGGAGCAACTGATACAGCCAAAACTCAGGCTCGGATCTGTCCCATCAACGTGTCCGATGGCTCCGAGTAGTGGGAGAAAAGAGCTGCAAAGTCAGCTTGGGGAGATGCAGCTCCCTTGTGAAAGGATTTTTTTTGGCCTGAGTGGGTGTGGCAGACCGTCGGGCTGCAGCAGGGCAGGGGGAAGGGGCTTGTTTGGCTGGAGGAGCCAGACACAATTTAGCAGCATCTCGGAATCTAAGAGAAGTAAATGGACCGTTCTCTTAATTGCAGATTTACAGCCAAGATGGGTACTGAGGAGTCCATATTTCTTCAGAGGAGTTGTATGGCCGTGGAGAGAAGGCTCCCTGGAGAGATATCTAGGATATGGATGGACGTTACCCATAAATACAGTGAAATAAGTTTCCCATTAGACTTAAATCCAGTGAGGCAGCATGAATCACCTTAAACATGCATATAACTCTCCTTTATATATCACCTCTGTTGAAGCATTAATTAACCCATAACACCCATTCCTAGACACTCTAAAAGATCTCATTCTTCATTCTATCCCAGCACAATGGCTGGGGAAACAAAATGATGGTTTTCGGGGTCAAACACAACCTGTGTGTTTGGCATTGCAAACAAAGCTGCAGTGAGTCCTCCACTCTTCATCTGGGAGGTACCTAAGGCCCCGTGGGACTACATGGCCCAGGTGAAGGGGTGGATTTGAGGGTTCTTCTTGGTTCTTTAAGGTACCTATAAGCTCAAGAGCTTTGCCTGGATGATGCTACTTCTGACAGCAGAACCTGGTAAACCATATTCCAGGCAGGTCTCTTAGGCTATTTTCCTTTTTCATTTACTGGTTTTATACAACTCTACCATAAAAAAATCATGTTGGCTTGCATTAGGTTGCACAGATTGGTTTGAACTGGGCTTCCTATGACACAGAGACAGTGGAAAGAGCACAGAGAGGCAAATAAATGAAAGGCACTAAACAAATAAAAGGGCTGTTTAAGGTGGCTGCATCCCCAGTTGTAGCTCCTAGTATTTGTGTTGGTGCCAGGCGAACCAGAAGCCAAAAACAGAGAAAAAAAGGGAACTAGGTGGAAAAGATAAATTAATCCTCAAGTAACTGAGAACAGGTGCTTCATTTGGGCTCTTGGATGTGAATGTGCTGCAGTTGGTTGCTCTATCGACAGGGGAATTCAATAAGTGAGGCTGGTGCACTGATGAAAGAGCTCAGAGAATGAAAACCCATGTAAATTAACTCCCCTCCACCAACCAGACTGTGCTTTATTAAAAAGCACAAGTTGTCAAGGCGATACCTTGAAGGTCACAGCTCCAGCAGCTTGGGCAAAAAACCCTCAAACCTGAACCTCTTAAATGCCTTGTGTAACTAAAGGGAGTTGAGTTGCAACCCTTTATTTTTCCTTCTGCTGACAGGAGGCTGGTGCCTGCCTGACTTTTGTGATGACAGTGTGCTTGCTCAGACCTTCAGGCCACGGGGAAGGGAAGAGGCAAAGGTCTGTACAGCTTCTTGCACCACTGGGAGGACAGCAGAGGAAAGCAAGCCTTTGCTTGGTGTGGCTCAGCTACAGAGGGATCCTGTGTTGTAAGGAGTTGTTGGAAGTGTTGTAAGGAGCTGCTAGAATGGGCCAACAACAAATTGCTTCCTCTGCTCCCAGTGCACGGAAGACGCAGACTGAGAATCACAGCCCTCAGAGGGGTCTCCAAGCAGCGATCCTAAGCAGCATGCCTTCATTTAAGTTTGCAGCTAAAAGCGTACTCTCACCCAGGTGGGTTGTTTCTGTTGAGCTGGGGCCTCTGTGTGCCACCCAGAGGGAGCTGAGAAGAGCAGCAGTCACCACACCCCCACGGCACGCTGTGGTTGGTGTCTGCTGCTGCAGACAAAGTTATGGCATCCTGACTCCATTTGATGCAGGATTATGTTTCAGAAAAGAGTTGAGAGCATCATGTCAAATATAATTATGAGACAATAACAGCCTATTAGTTCCAGTGCCTAATTTTAAACCTCAGACTGTCTAAACCCCCTCAGTCTGCTTTTAGAAGAACTGACAGCTCCTCTAGTTATAAATAAGAAGCGCAGAGAGTGGTTAATCTCTGTCTGTCTTAGGGCCATATACCATCTTCCAGAAACGGTAAAATTTTCGTTTCTTTGTTTACTCATTGAGATTTCTATTTCTGGCTAAATGTGACCAATTTCCCATGGGATGAGAAGGGTAACACATGGACTTTATATGCTTTGAGCCATTGCACTTCCTGGAAAAGGCAAAGGCATAGGCACTGTCCTCTCAGCAGCTCAGTAACAACTCCTCAGTTATCCCAAATCGGACCAGTTCTTCCTTCATTTGAATCATCCCCTCTCTCCTCTCACCCCCCTGTGCACTCCTGCAGCCTGGCTGCTGCACTCACCCCGACTTGTGTTCTCTGGATCCAGGCAAACATGAGACTGTTCGCTCTGGAACAACCTGGGTAATTTTCAGGTCGAATTATCTATGAAGAAAAAGCTAATTGGTCATGTGGGCATGAGCTGATAGCAAGGTTTTTATTGTTTGAAAGTCTTTAGTTAATGTTACACATATGCAAATAAAACCTTTTAATTTTAGAGCACTGTTTGGGTAACTATAATAAATTGCTACACAAAATACACCCTCAACAGCCCTATGATGTAGAGTTGAATATTATATGTATGAATGATGCATCAAAAGTAGCCCATATACTGAGTCAGGATATCTTCCACTAATGAAGTCCCTAAAGAAATGCACCACAGACCTTCTGAGCTGAGATATTATGATGGCTTGGATATATCAAGAGATAGCTAAAATAGCATTAGATATAAGATCTTCCTAGTAAGATTCACCAAAGAAGCACATAAACATCAAAGAGTCTTAACTCACTACTGCTATAAAATATTCTTATGTTTGGACTGATAAGAAAGTAGGGTAGTGCCCTAGATGCATAGCTATGAGGAGTAGTGTGGCCCTAAACTGTTGTGACTTTGTCTTATTGAATTACAAACATCTTGAAATTAATTAACTTTTGCCATACAAAAATATCTCATTTTTTCATTCGCAAAAATACACTGTGTGGTCATAATATACTTGATTTTTCACTCTGGACCAAATACAAACACTAATAATGCTCAAAGGTTGCACATTAAATTGATCCAAAAAGTGTCTGATGTTTGCTCTCAAAATACTCCTGCTCATGTAAGTGAAACAGGCTAATTCTTTATCAGATCAGACCTTATCATTTGAAAATAGACCCTGTCACAGACTATTCCACATGATGAAATCCTAAGTTCCTATCTTCACTTCTTATCATGAAATAATTAGAATATTTCATTTCTGCGCACCGAGTCACAAACAATGATAAAAAGCCAGTAATTCAATTAGGAATCAGATTATTTTTTTAACGAGCAACTATTCATCGTGATATCAGTATTCAAGCGTAGTGTCAAAAAGTAAATGTTTGCAGGCTTGCTAGCAACTTCCCTGAGCTCTCTGGAAAATATTGACTCTTTGGTGCTCGTCCTGGAATGTCCCTGGTGAGGCTGTGGGCCCCTGCTCTGCAGGGCGCTCAAGGTTACACATGCAGGTCACATTGGTAACTGAAAATTAGGTGATTATGGAAACACGTTTCAGTAGCAACACTCTCTCTCTCTCTCTGTGTGTGTGAGCTTTCCAAAACCCTCCTCCATGCTGAAGGTGGTGAGAGCACTGACCACCTCCACCCCTGCTCATGGGGAAGCCACCTGCCACCACACAGCGAGGAGTCGAGCCTTGCCTTCTGCCTGCCCTGTGCCCCTTCCCCCTGAGGAGCAGTGCAACCTGTGCTCTTACACCGCTGCTCTGAGTATGTCTTCTCCCCAAAAACATCCCCACACCTGCTGGGTGAACTGCTGCAGGGCGGGTTTGGCCGTCTCACTGCCGCAGGGACCCCGTTGCTGTGCTCTAGCACGTGGCACTTGAGAACAAAGTTATCGGAACGAAGCTTTCAGCTATAAATTGCAGGTATTAAAGATCCATGTGATAAGTGTCTTATCTGGCTCCAAATGTGCTTATGATGCTGAGAAAGAACAAATTGGATTACGCCTGAAACAGGCTCTTCCATTTTCATAAATTACCTGGCGAACAGTGAGGGCTCAGAAATGCAGGCGCCTTGCTTTTGACAGGCTGTGATTTTGTTGAAGGATCTCGCAGAAGGGAACAAGCAAACAAACAAACAAACAAGCCGACAAACAAACTGAGAAAGGTCTTTCTAGGAGGAAGGGATGGAGAGTTAAAAACCGTGAACTAGTGGCAAAAAAAAAGTTAAATAAAAATAGCAAAACTACAACAGAAGAACGTGGGGAACATTATATTAAACATCCCTAAACTATGACAATTTCTGGAGGCATGGTTAGCAAAGGAGAACCAATCTGTGTCCCTCAACTCCCATCACCTGCACTCCTCAGATCCAACTATTTTTGTCTCCCCATTCCTCTGCATTTTGTTGTTTGCTCTTGGAATGGGCAGCGAGAGGCAGCAGTTTGTTCTGGCCTCCTGCTGCATAGGACCAGTGGGGACTGTCGCTTTTGCTCCCAGTCCCCTGAAAGCCACAGGAAACCAAATATTTCACTGAGTTTCTTCAGCCTGGAGTGAGTTGGTCCCTTTGTCCTGATAACATTGGCTAAGTGATAACTGACAGAAGCCAACATCTAGTAGCAGCACCATTAGCATTATTAATAATATTGGACCTGGTCTGTGCCTTGGGGGCACTAAGGAATTGCAGTGGGTATATGTTATTTTATGTATATTATTCTAGCCAGTAAGAGGCAAATGAGAACAAAAGTGACAGAAGATCTGAATGGTGTTTTAAACGAGGGAAGCTCTTTCAAAATACAGTAGGGAATGCAAAATAGCTGTAATAAATATGAAAGCTTTTAGGGCTCTGGTATACATTAAATCTTGAAAGTGTTTGTTTAGTGATCTGCCATATCCCCAACACAGATGATTTTTTTCATTTCTCCATCTTTCTTACACTTTCAATCCCTCTTTTTAGAGAAGAAAGGCTAAAATAGTTATCTCAGAACAGGCTTCTGAATTCATAAGATATATTTTAAGTTATTTCTCCACTTTTGTCAGCTCTTTGTAAAAACTACTTGGTAAGCTCTTTGGAGATCCTAAGTGGATTTTCCTCTGCTGGTTTGCTCACAGTGCTCATTGTTGAAAATTATTGGTGTTAGAAAAGAAAAACAAAACAACAAAACCAAACAAAAATCCCATAAGCTTTTAGAAAGAGAAACTTAGAAAGTAAACCCATACAGAACCAGGAAAGGGTTAGCATTAAGAAATATACTGAAAATGTAACAAGGCTCCAACAGCAGCAAGGCTGGATCTTCAGATGGGAAAACAGCTTTTCCAAGCTCACAGCCACTCTGGGACAGGCCTACCCTCAGGATTCCCTAGGGGGGCCAGGGATGACCGGGTTGATGCCTTTTTCCTCTGCTCACGCTCTCACTTGTGCAAAGGGAAGCCAGGCTAATACATGATACTGAAATTTTACTGTCTTCAAGGCTGTTCCATCTAAAGCCAACTGCTTTCATTTTTAGGGCAGTAAATTGCTGGCAGCAGAGAATAAAGAGACTGAACTTTTTTTATTAGCCTGAATTTTCTTTATGGGTCTGCCAAAGAGCTGGGTTTTTTCCGTTCAGTTCTGGCTCTCTTCATGCTCCCTTCCTGCTTTCTGCTGGTTTTTTTTTTTTTTTTCTGCAAACATAACTAAAGTCCTTAAAAATTAGTGTGGGGCTTGTTTCTCCCTGTTGCCTACCTGCCTACTCCAGACAAAGTCATTGGCAGCAGCGTAACAGCCATTGAGCAGCTGAGTAAATACACAATTTATTGTTGGTTGCTTCCAGTTAGGAGAGAACTGAACATCAGAGCCTCACACCTTCAGAGTAATCCTGCTTATGTATTTGGAATTTATATGAAAAAGACTAGTTTCACGGACAAGGAGAGCAAAGTAAGAAGTGCTGTTGCTATGCCCAGCACCCAAACTGACCCAGAAGTGGCCTCTGAAAGCTTCATTCCAGGCTGTCCTGCAGCCTTGCTCGGGCCACCATCTCTGTAATGCATCTCTGCTCCTCTTTTTCCTCTTTCTCATCACAATACAAACAATATTAGTGAAACTCCTTTTCTTGGCATGTGACCTTCTTGTGGCAGTATCTAAGTGTATTTTGAGGAGAGCTCCACATTGACCAGTTGCTCCCATCCAGTGTGAGAACAAGACCAAAGGAAATAGGCCGTGGAGCTTAAGTGAGCAGTTGGACACAAAACCAGCGAGGAGAGGGTGCGTTGGTTAAATCTTTGCACGTTTCCCTCATTCATTCCTCCTGAGGCAACATCTTTATTGTGGTCTTTGCTCCTACACAAGCCCACACATCATTACAGTTGTTTACATACCATCACTAGCAATAATAATAATAACTAAGTAATAATTCTTCATTTGAACGTGATGAACGGCTGCATCTCTCAGTAAAAATAAATACATGGGGAAGGGGAAAATACATCATTGTTACTGGCAAATGAGGCATAGTGCAAGAAATTAAAATATCTGGCTTACGGAAAAGCAGGGAAAAACAACTTTGTAAGGAAGTCTTAAACCAAGAGACATAAGGATCATTTATTGAACATGAGAGAAATTAATAGGGAAGAGGGATAATTAAGAGAGATATAAATGTTTACTGAAGTTCTGAATAAGTGAGTACCAGCAGGCATAAAATTAGAGCTCAAACAAGAACAGAGATTACAGTTTCATACTTCAGCTAACACATTCAACTTGTGCAGGTTTTTTTTTTTTTTTTTTTAAGTTTTCTATGTTTTTAAGGGATAAAACACATGCCATTGGGAGAGACTCCATAAGTTCCCAAAGACCCAAATTCCCAGCTCCATAATATAGCAAGTGAACTTAAAATTCCCCTTTCTGAGCAGCAGGAAGACTTACACAGCTCCCTGCTCTGAGCACTGCAGCAGTCTCAGTCCTTCCAAGCTCTGAGGGTTGGGTCAGCACCCTCCCAGCCCTTGCACACACGCTCCATAGGGCACCGGTCTTCCTCTGCCAGCAATTTCTCTACCATTGGTGCAGCAAGCAAAGGGAGAAGACAGAGGAAAACATCCCAGCCCAGGAGTGCTCCATGCTCTCCCTGTGTGCCTGGTATTTGCAGCACCCCACCTGCTGACCAGCCCTCCCCATCTCACTCACCGTGTCCTTTGACAACCCCGC
Source organism: Oxyruncus cristatus (assembly GCA_013399855.1). NCBI lineage: Eukaryota > Metazoa > Chordata > Aves > Passeriformes > Cotingidae > Oxyruncus > Oxyruncus cristatus. Next base: position 761,619 of record VXAY01004576.1, read on the forward strand.
TGAGCCAGGCAAAGCCAAGGATTTCAGGGGTTAATACCCTGTTCAAGGTTCAAAGGCAGTTCAGGGAAATGCTACCAGCTGAGAGCTAAAAAGGCAAAGCTGAGCCTGCTCAAGCTCAAGGCTTTAGAAGAAGAGGAAGGAGAGGTAAACAGGCTTTCAGCACTTTGCTTTGGCACTTTCAGGCTTGTCAGGCCCACACAGCAGGTACTGTGGCCACACTGGTCCTTCTCTGCTTTGGGCAGAGCTGTCTTTGCTCAGACTTTGCTGTAGGGTTGGTGGCTCCTGCTCTCACCTCCCTGGGCTCTGCTGGTCTCCCCCTTTTCCTCCTGCAGATGCAGTTGCGCTCTACTGGGGATGAGATGGGTGCTGGGCAAGGGGGAATTGAACCATTAGGGCTCTTCAGTGCACTAGGAATCTAGAAAATCAAATTATTCTCTGGTAGGATCAGGCTCTAGTTTGCAGTCCTCGTAGGTTCAGGTTTTATTTGGTGATGTGCCAGTGAGAATTTAGCTCTCTCCCTGAAGCTGGAGTAGCTGGATTCATGACTTTGACAGAGCTTTCTGTACCAGCAAGGGGAGAAAGCAAATAGATTGAAAATATTCATTTAATAGCTCTCTAAAGCAGCTTGTCCACAAACTGCTGCACATCCAGAATATGTAGTGGCGAGAGGGCATAATGTTTCAACCTTTTTTTTTTTTTTTTTTTTTTTTTTTTTTTAAATTGCTTACAAGCTCATGCTGAAAAACTCTCATGCTTGTACTCTCTAGTATAAATATGTCAATATTAAAATCATGCTGTTATTATACTTCTAAGTATTTTTCTATAAAGAGGCTGCAGGATAACTCTGCCAGCATCTGTCTTGAATAGCTGAGTTTTAGCACAGCAGAAATCAAGGACCTAAGACCTGTTTCATCAAAGGGAGTCTATATTTCTGTTTAATGTTTTTCTTCCTCTCCTGAACTGTTTACAAATGGCAATTTAGCCTCTGGTTTTTGTCAACATGTTGCAGCCACAAAGTCTTCAAAGATGGCCAGAAGTGCTGCTTTCCTTTTGCTGTAAGCACTACAGATGAACTATATTGTTTAAAAACAAAAATTCAGGAATGAGTCAGAGGCATGAAAGCAAGTGATAGCAATTAGGAATTGCTGCTCATCTTTGATGTTCAGAGAACTGTTTGGTATTTGTGTGACTACCCCAAGCCCTGTTTGTGAAGGCAGAGCACCAACCTGTCTCCATTTGCAGCAACATGGAAATACAAATTTAAGGGCTACTGATGTGAATTTTACATAAAAGTTACAATAATCAAACTTGTACAGACACATGTATTTATGCAAGAAAGCTAGAGAGTGAGCTGTGTCCCGGGAGCGTGAGTCATTAATTGCTTTGCTATTGCATGGGTGAGTATGTGTGAAGGAAAAAGGCTGGGATTTCTGCATTGTGGTTAATAGTGGCAGAGTAGAAGAAGCAACATCTGTGTTTAATGAAGCTACATCACATCCTTCTAACACTTTTTTTCTGAATTAAACTGTGTTAGCTTTAGTTTTCCTCTATCTTGGTGGACGAGAAGTCTCTTGGTGTGCCCATAATTAATCAGGAGCCCAGGGTACACAATTTTGGTTTGGCTGAGATCTAAACCATGCATATTCACTAAAACTTAGTTCAGTCTGTACTTTTATTTCCTCATGATGGCACAGAGAATGGGGTAAAGGTCTCTTTACCCCTGTAGTAGGGAAAGGCTGGATCAAGCTGGGATTTTGCTCTACTGGCATACTGTGTCTTGCACCAATTTCTGACTGAAAAAGATTTTACTAGAAATACACATGAGAAAATGGGTACTGTGTTTTTTTTTTTTTTTTAAAGGAAGTGAAGGCATTTGAGAAAAATAAAGATTTCTTAGTTTAACCATGAGAGGAAATGGGGGGTACAGGGAGGCTAAGCTCTGCAATAGGAATGGAGGAGCACAAAGTTCACTGATTTTATTAAACCCAAATGAAAATACAGACTAGGACCTTCATCTTTCAGGGTGCACAAAAGATTCATGCTAGGGGTGAATTTGCCACAGGTGTCTTATAAAAGGAGATGGGACACACTACCAGGTGGGAAAACAGCATGTTGGCTCCAGTCTCTCACATGCTGTGACACCAGCTGTCCCATGCAATGGGGGATTTCCTGCAGTACATTCACAAATCTTGCACCCCTTGTTAAAATGGTGTTACTTGGACAAGGTTTCAGCAGGAGCAATGTGCAGAACCAGTCCCAGTCTGTTACATGTGGTGGCAGTAGGTAATGTTACTCTCTAAAAGCCTCACTGGACTGTAGGACTCCTCATCATCACCTCTGCACCTCCCTGGCCCATCTGCCCTCCTGCCTGGCTCTCATGGTGTCATGTTTATCACTGGTCTATCCCACATTTCAAAGGCTTTCAGTCTGGCAATCCTATGTTTACTGCAGTCAGAGGAGACAGAGAAATCCATCATTTCTACCATGTCTTCCTTCGGTACACTATCCCATCATTTCCTTTCCAGCATCACATTGCAGAAATTGCTGTGGGATTAATAAAGACATTCAACCTCAGTAAATAAGATGGTTGGGCCATCTTAATTTTCTCCAAGGACTTTCTAACCTCAGATGTAAATCTGACTTAGAAAAGGTCACAGAAGAGAGAAAACCTAGGAGAGGAATGGGGTGGCAATTAGGAGCATGTAACTGGAATAATTCTTCAATTTCCATGCATAATGAAGTGAATCTGTCCTGGCAGAGTTAGCACGAAGAGAGGATATGTTGCAGTACGTGTTTGTGAAATGTTTGTATCATCCAGGAGGAAAGACAAAACTATTTGTGTAGCAGCATGTTGGCAATACTTCCACATTTGATCTGTTCCCTAAAAGTGGTTGGGTGTGTGGTTGTGCCAAGCTCCAGATGGTGGATTCACATCCGTATTAGGAAAAATTAGGTTTAGACCCTGATGAGGTGTTAATTTTTAAGCAAGTTTAAAACAGCTCAGAGCTAAGAATAGTCTGCAGCGGACAGTCTTGCAGTAATCTGAGGTGAAAATACACAGAAACTTCCATAAAACAGCAGCTCCATGACTGTGAGCCCTATTTCAACACTAAGTGCAGGGGACACCCCCTGGTTTGAATCCTGTTGGAAAGATAGAAAAGAAAATCAGCTAAAAATGTGCAACCATACAGTATGAAAAAAGGTCCTTCACGAATGATGTAAGTGAAGTTGGTCCCATCTTGGAGATAGATGAGAACCTCCAAGATACTCCCATTCCTACTTTGCTAAGGTGCACAAAGATGCTCAGAAATGGCACCAATTTGACCATTAGGTCCAGAGAACATTCAAGGGAAACGTTTGCCCCCTTCCAATGCCCACAGGCATGAAAACTCACAAAGCTCAAGGCTTGAGAGAGTGGTGGCAGCCAGAATGAATTGTCTTAAATAATTATATTTTCTAGAACATGATCCACTGAGTTAAGGGAGTCTGGGCCCTCCTTTGAGTGGTTGGCAGCTGTGTGCTTCCCAGAGCTCTTTGGGACTCAGCAGTGTTAGAACAAGTACTTTGGAGTTTCTTGCTGTTCTACAGTGATGACACATGACCAGTATTGGGTTATTTGGTTTTGTCCTTTCTGTTTGTGTGGGTTTTTGTTGTTGTTGTTGTTTGTTTGTTTTTAATTTGATCCCTTTTTGAATTTAACTTCTGAAATATGAACCTTTTCTGCTTATTGAGTCCAGGCTGTACCCACTTTTATCATCTCTGAGAGCTCATTTTTACTCTTATAATGTATTGTATCCCATTCTTACCAGTTGAAAGATTTGTTCTGGGAAGTATTTGCCCTTTGCCAGTGGATCCTAAGGCATATGATCCATCCAGTCATGATTAAGAAACTGTAATAAAAGGGGCACTTCTTTCACTGACCCACTCTATCCTATTGATGTAGCACTCTTGCAGGTTTGCTAAAGTGTTCAGAGATTAATGTGGACAGAAGGAAACAGTGCAGGGACTCTGGCTTAACCACTCATTTTGATGTAAAGTATGTAGGAACAGTAGTTAGGGTGACAACCTGGGACTTGGGAAAGCAGTGTTCAATTCCCTGCTTTGCCATGTGTGTGCCACAGCTCCAAGTCTATATAATGGGACAACTGTATTTTCCTACTTCATATGGCTCTTGGGAGAATGAATGTCTTTAAATCTGTAAAGTGTTCAGTTAACCCGACAATGAGATCATATAAGTGTATTGCATAGAGATGGCAGAATCCAATGAAGGTGGCTTTAAAATAATATTAACATCTATCTTCTTGAGTTTGATTCAATGAGAAGAAAATGTTCTTCATCTGTGTTTCATGCCATTCATCATCTTGCTGATCCATCCATCGTTCAAAATGTTCCCTGTCCCTGAAAACCCCAAAGAGCTTTGTGATGAACTGCATATTAGAAAAAATGTTTCCTCCATTCGAGGAAACTTCTGTAGCTGACATTTTCTTAAGTATCTTATATTTTCTCCTAAGCTAACAGCAGTTAATAGAATACATTGATGATTTTTACAAGGTGTCCTGTAACTCAGAGGAATACTTTGCAGATGTGAACTTTGCTCGTCTTTCTAGATGCCTTTCCTGGGCTCTAGAGATAGGCCAATTCCAATGATTAAGAAGTTCTGTTAGTATCAGCACTGTTCAGAGTTTTGGCTGCTTTATCTCTGTGTTGCTTTTAGTCCCAGCTGAAATCAGGAAGTAGAAAGGCATATTGAATGAGAGTGGTTGTTATTAATTAAAAGAGAAAGTTAAAAAGTTATTCAAATTTTTTTGTGTCTCAAAAAAAACCCTCTTTCAGGTATGTGATGTCTCAAGCCTCTTGAACAAGTGGATATCTATTCCTTCTTTATCTGGGTCCATTCAAGCATAGCACACAGTTGATATGGGCCTCATGTAGCTTTATCTGAATCAGTTCTCCCAAAGTCTCAAACTATATAATTAAGCTCTTTTTAGTGACTGGAAAACTGCCACTAAATTTGAAACCTGTCATGGTAATTTCAAGGCTAAAGGAATTAAATTTTAACAAGAGATATTATTCCTAATTATTACCCTATCTCCAGCCTTTTGCACTTGCCTAAATTCTTTAAAAGTTTTGTCCCTTCATAGCCACCTGATCATCAGAATTTTAATTAAGGCTAATCAGGATGTCTGAACCGTGACTGCCCATAGATTACTCTCTTTGGCTTAATAGTAGGTGTTCATCTTAAAGCCTCATTGTGTTTGTTACTTGGGGTGACACAGCTGTCATGGTTTCCAGTTTTGATATAGCTTTTCCTGAAGTTAGTTGAATTGAATGAACTGAATTTAATTTGTCATTTCAGAGTAGATTACCACTTTTCTGTATTATGGCAGTCTTGCTGGCTAAATCCTTTTTGGAACATTTACTGTTGCCACTGAAACGTATTTAGATGCAGGGTCTAATTTTTATCCCAGAGAAGTATAGATGAACTGCTTATACTGGCTACTTTTTTTGTCATTAATTTAGGTTATTGACTTCAGCAAATATCCTCATCGATTCCCTGTAATTGCTGGTGTCATGTTTTTCAGTACTATATAATAAACTCCTCTGGAGTTCTTAACAGTATGAGTATTATTACAAAGGATAAATTCACACCTGTGAAGAAGAGAGGGGGATCTATGCATGTCCTTCAAGGAGTGGATGTACATTAAAGAACAGTGGTGTTCCCATTTACGATGTTGTTGTCTATCCTTAGTTTTTCTGTGACAAATGTTTTACTTTAGAGTCATTGTTTTCTATTTATTTCATTTTCAGTGGAGACACGCTGTACTGGTCTTCAACAGCCTAAAATACATTTTCTTACCTGAACTTGTCCAGATGGGTTTTTGCAAGAGATCTTCGTCCTAGAAAGTGTTGACTCATAAAGATTTTTGAAGGCAGCATTGAAAATGGGTGTGTTTTTGCAAAAGAGGGGTGTGCTGAGAACGTGTAGTAGGACAGGAGGCAGGTCCCTGTGACACATCTTGGGTGACATTCTCCAGAAGTTGTAATGAGCAGCTCAGTGCTGTGGCTGCTCTTTGTTAGTGATACTCAGGGAAGCACTGAACTCGTCACCAACACAATATATTATCTGAAGTTGAACAAGAAAGCAATTATGGTACCAGATTGCCATTAGCAGGTAGGAAAAAAAACAAGCCCAAGGCTTCTTCTGCATCTCAGCTTGTGGGCTGACATTCAGATAAGATGAAAACATCATAACTTGCAGTGATTAACTGTGAAACACTGGAAATGAGTGTTCACAAGTGAATTCGTCCTCGAATATAGTCTTCAATACTTTCATCTGGGCACTTCTTTTTGAATAGCACAGCCTTCTGCGACACCATGGAGCATTTTTATGTGCAGACTTAATTGAAACAGTCTTATTTATAGCAGTGAATATTCATTCTTGTTAAAGGTGATTCTGAGGGAGGCTAATAAATGTTCGCACTTTCCTTTGCATTAGCTAACGATCTGGAAAACAAATATACTGCCATTCCCTGGGAACCCAATCTTGCTGTGCTGGATTACACTGGACGAAAGTTGTATTTCACCTTCCGTTTATTTATTATTCATATCTCTCCAATGCCTGAAGTTCCTGCCGTGGTGCATCAGGCATAGCTCCAATGTCCATGTCCCAGAGCTGGCAGGTTAACTCTGAGGCAAGAAACGACAGATGGAGCCAGAGAGACAAAGTAGCACAAGGAGATAATTAGACTAAATCCATCAATGCAACTGGCCATGACCTTTGTGCACTAACATAGTGGCAAAGGATTGTGGCAGAAGAGTGTTAAAGAGAAGTCTCGTGAGATATATGTGACATACTGTGATAAAATATTACTTTCGATACTAAGAAAGATAATTTTAATCAGTGAGTAATTTTTATCACTGATCGGTAATTGTTCTTTACAGTTCCCATTTTAGCTATCCATAGCTTGTCAGGCTAAAGATTGGCTTATCACATATTAGAGGAGACATTAACCCTTGGTGCAGCTATAACACAACGTGGAGCTGCAGCTTTCCAAAGGATGAGGTATCACAGTGTCATGGTTTGACACATGGCATAGACGTATGAGCTGTCCAAGGCTAAAAAACGACTCTGCCTGGTCATGTAAATTTTTCCTCCTGCAGTGATAGTGTTTCATCATTTAAACAGCCAGAAACAACCAGGACACAGGGCAGTATCCTTTAACTCAGTTCTTTTACGTAACTGAATGCAACATTGCACTGCAGTGAGGGATTTGGGGAATCTGAGCCTATCCTTGGCACTTACTCCCTCCTTTCTCAGCCAAGGAGAGAGGAGATGTACTGGCATAGGGAGCTGATGAATTCTGAGGTTTCATGGACCGCTGCTCCCGTGAGCTGCCTGAAGACTTAAACTGTGTTCCCTGGAAAAGTTTTGCACTGGGGCTACCCCTGCATGGGGGTCCCCAGCTCCTGCTTAAGGAGGTCCCTGGGTGAAATGAGTAATAAAAGATGAAAAATTATCCCAGTCAGCACTTTCCTCTAATGGCTCTTGGCAACTGATCTCAGTCTGCCTCATAGGCGTGTACTGAACCCAGCCTCCCTTCTCAACAAAAGCCTTTTAATAATAAATATTATCAAACCAGAAAAAGTGTAATACAATGAAATTCAGAGCTTAGTGCTGGGAAATAGCTGTTGGCTTCCAAGATTTTTCAGGTACTCAATCTTGCCAGCTCTTCTCGGAATAAAAAAGGGTCAAGGCTTTCATCTATAGATGCCATTTTGTGCCTGTGGTGAACTGTGCCCAGGTAAGTTTGACTGAGACCATCTTTAGGGAGCACCAAAATGTGCTGCCTCAACCTCAAAGCAGAGAACTCATCTGAAAATCTGGCCGGTGTGAGGACTCCAGGGCAGCTCAGTGGACTGCTATTCCTGATGTGTCCTGAGCAATGGCCAGGGTGTTATAAGTATTGATACACCCCAGCAGTGTCTAACTTTTGGAAATCATACCAAGCTTTGACAGAAGCAACTTTGGAAAGTCACAAAAAGACCAGCAGTGGAATGAAAAGCCTCTGCATAGTAAATCCAACCTTGCTCGCACCTCCTCTAATTCCTCTCTCTCCTTCCAAAAGTGCCTTCCTCTGAGAGCTTTTGCAATTACCTCTCATTAGCCATTGACAATACAGGAAGAGAAAGCATAAATTGGAAGCATGAATCATATCCAAATTTAGCCTGTCTCTCCTGCTAATAGAAAAGCATATGCTTCTCAGATACTCCTCTACATTAAGACTGAGAAGGAAGGCAGGAGAGGGAAAGTTGAACCACGCAGACTTTTACAATGAAGTGATTTCTGTTTTCCTTTAAACAACAGAATAATAAATTAGAAAATTTTCTTGTTAGAACTGTCTTCATCTTGTACCAGGTATGTCCCTAAACTAGTTGTGCATATCCAAATGCATGGAAGGAAGCTTGGTTTCTGGTGACGCGTCTGCACACCTGGTTAACTGTGCAGCTCTGGTGCATATTGTGTGTGCTTGAGCAATCCTTACATAATAGTTTGCATTTTACAGCTGAGGAATTAGCAGTGCCCTGAGGCAGCTCATGAAAAGGGCTGTATGAGACCATTGCAGGAAGAGAGAACTTGCCTGTGTGAGCTGCAAGATCCTTCTAGCCCTAAATTCTTGAGATCACAGGCTCAACATGAACATTAATATTTTTAAGGGCTTTAGACACTATAATGATGGAATAAGTCAGTGGAACAAAAGGACTTCTTTATACAGATATTAGGGATCTAAGACTCAAAACAACTATTCCGTCCTTTCCATGAAGCAGCAGAGGTGATGTGGATTAGCATTAGATTGTTGTAATGCTCAACTGACAGTATAAAGCCAACACCTGTGAGAACATGCAGGTATCTTTCAAAATCACATGAAATACACCAGTCAGTGATGATATCCTAGGCAGAAATAAAGTAACTCAGATAGGCTGTGGGCACAGTGAAACAATCCAAATTATTTCTTTTGAAAAAAAAATAAATTAAAATAAATTAAAAATTATTCTGTTGCAGTGTTTGGTTTAAGCTTTCTGTAGTGGTTGAAGTTTTTTCTGCATTAGATCCTTACAAGTACAACCTGATTAAGTTATAGAACTCTAGTTTACAGAAATTTTACCCAAGTCAAATCTATTACACAGAAAGACTCAGATATCAGTGAAAACAAATGTGTAGTATCAGAACACAGATTAAATATTGATGACTGCCCAAATTCCACATGGTAGTAAAACAAGATTTGGTACTCAGAATAACAACAAGGCCATTTAGAAACAACTCTGCAAAAACTCAGGGAAGATCTGTTGCATCACAAATACTTTAAAACTGTTACACTATTTATGTCATTGCTTCTTTTCAGGAGAGAAAGAAAAGCAAGGCAGTTGATTGTACGCTTTTGAAACTCTTCTCTTGTGCTGCTACTAATATATTAGTAGAATAAGAACCTATCAATTGAGTAAGTGCTACAATGAGCCCCTGGAAAATGCACTGCAGTGCAATTCAGTGCATTGCAAATACCAAAGTCTGACAAGAGTGGGAAGAAGGTAATGAATCTATGAAGTCATTGTCCCCTGTCTCTCTGGTGAAGCCAGCTGAGATCCTGGCTGCCTGATGTGACTACAGCAAAGCAGAATTTGCCCATAAGTTACGAAACTTAAACACAAATTCTGGGGAATAATTAACATTGTCTTGTGCCTGTACCACTCCTCGCAGCCCAAAAAAGTCCCTCTCTTCCCAGAGTGACACAAATAGGCAAACTAAGGAAACCGGGTCTTAGGACAGCATTTTTTTTTCTCTCTGATTCTTCCCCTATGCTGAAAATACGCAGAAGTGGAAGTAAGTTGAAAAGTACAGTTTCTGAGTATCAAAAGTCCAGTCCTGTCCTGGTGTTCTCCAGTTGTGTCACCACTGGCCACAAAACCAGCTGTTCTTAGAGGAAGTGAAGCTTGGCATCTTCGCCACAGGGATTTTCTCTTTGCTAGAAAACTTTCCTTGGACTGCATCTGTCTTTGAGTCAGACCTCCCTGGATACCCAAAGGCTCCTGGAGGCTTGGAAAGGAATGAGCCTTTCCCATTTCACAACTGACAGAAGAGTCCTTTGGTAACAGCACGGTAATAACAAGCAGAACAGTTCAGATTAGAAGTCCACAAATCCACTTGACTAACACAACTCAGGCGAGCAGCGACAGATAATGAAAGTTATTCATAATAACAGCCCTTATTTTAGCAGTTAATACTTGTCTTCATCTCCTTTAAGTTCTTTCTGTGAAAACTATAAATGCTCCATCCTTCCCAGAGCCTTTCCAGAGCTGCTGCATGGAGTGTATAATATGCTGATATTGAAGATATCTTTTTTTTTTCAATTTTACACTCGAAAGGCTGAATCCTCATCTCTAATCTGCTAATGCCTACTGCTTCTGGAGGAGAGACCTTGCAATGAGCTCTGAGGTGAGACACCCACAAAAGCTTTCTGGATGTCTGGGTAATGAAGTGTTGGCACTGATTGCCCAGGGAGATTTTTAGGAAGTGGCTTGAGAAATTTTTGTTGGAGTAGCGTTGGTGGAGTTGCCTCTGCCGTGGTGCAGCCTGCTGGACTAAGGGACCTCAGAGCAGGTCCACCCTCCTTTCCATCATTCGCCTTTACTTTCTTGCCTTGGTCGTGGTGGTTTTGTGCTTTCTTCTTCCCATCCATGCCAGTTTTTAGAAATTAATATCTGATCTCACAGAGTCCTTGGAACCCTCTCCTTGCTCCATCATGGTCCTGCAGCCCTTTGGACCAGGCATGCATGCGGATCATCCTGCCCTGGAGAAGAACCTGTCCTCCTCACAACAGAGAGGGAACAGTGTAAGCTGAGAGGGTGAAACAAATCACATGATTTTCTCTTTTCTATTTAAGAATTGTACAGGAATTCCCATGCTATCTTATTAACAGATAAAAGCTGATATTATCACCTGTCACAGGGAAAGAGGAGGAGGACTGGAACATGATCTCCTGGGAAACACAATATGAGAACCTACATCATGTGAGCTGTTAGACAGGGGGATACAACACACTAAGTTTATTTCCTTTTTTATGAATTTCAAGGGATAGCTAAATAAAACCCCATAGTGAGATCCCTGCTGAAGGCAGCCATTTACAGATCTTTCAGAGTTAACTGATTTCAGCCTTAAGTTGTAGTGAAGCCTCTCTTAAACCAGAGATTGCTGCTTCTGGAAGTGCTACAGAAACTTGCCTCAGGCACGTGCTACCTCTTCCAGTCCTCACCGACTGCCATAGCTTGCTGCAGCTCCCTCACCTAAAGTGTGAAAGGATGAAATTTGTCTGGCTGGAGAACATCCACCCACAAAAAAAGGAGTTTAATATTCACTGTGTGCCATCCATCAGCTCAGAAGTTCCCACTTTTCGGACATGAATTGATTTATTCCTTTCATTGCCCAGGACAAGCGTGGCAGACACCTTGCTCTCTCCGAGCTTCACAGCCCATGCAGGAGGCGCTGACAAGCCAACAGGGTTTATTTATCACTGTCCCACTTTAGATAAGCTTCAGCCAGTTGGGAAGATGTCCTCGGAATGGAGTGACGGTGGGAATCCACAGCAGCTACCAGCCCTTGCCTTGAAAGACAGCTGCAGGGATAAGGAAGCCAGAAGCTTCCTATGGACATACTAACACAGCAGAGATGTAGAAACCTCTGTATCACCCACAGAAGTGAAAAGTTTTCCTTTCCTAGCCCATTCCTACCCACATTCATGTGAAAGAAGGGAACAAACCCCAAATTTCCACAGCAAAATAAGCAAGGATGAGATCACTATTTTAAAAAAAATCGAGAAAAAAACCAAACCAAAACAAAAGAGTAATGACTTGGCCACTGCTGTTGTGGACAAGTGCTGGATGGAATGGTTTTTTTCCTCCACCAGCACCTGAGGGGTATTCATTTTCTGCAAAACATTTTCTCCTGAATGCTCAAGACACTTTGAAATGCTTTCAGGAATGCAGCCAATTCTCACCCTCAGCTCCCCCCTGCCTTGTCCTTTCCCTGTGGGCTGTCCTTCAGCAAATAAACGCAAAGGGAGGGGAAGCTGCTCCTGCTGCCTCTGAAGTCACAGACACCAGGGGGGTCATGCTGGCTCCCTGGGACAGTCTCCAAGCACAGGTTCCAGCAGCATCTCCTGCTTGCTGCACCCATTGACAAAATACATGTGCTGTTCATGTCAGCACTTCTGGAGAAAGATGTTAATATTTGCATGTTCTACCAGACTGATCAGGCATCAGACACTCAGCAGGTGGAAGAATAAATGAGAGAGGACAGAAAAAAATTAACTCTGAAACCTGAAAGCAGTGATTCTTTGATGTAATTCTGGACAGAGTGTGGCTCATATTAATGTCTCTCCGAGGCTAGACTGACATGGTTGGGCTTCAAACGAGCAATGTGGAAGAAGCTTTAAATCAGCCTCACAGGGAACACAACCAGCTTGTACACCACTCAAACAGCATGTCTACCCATGTTTTGGAGGATGATGCACATGGTGATGAGAAGACCATGGGTACCATAAGTCTCTAGCAGCTTTTACAAACCAAGGCCATTTAAAGCAGCCTGATGGATGCTTCACCTTGTACTAGTGGCAGATTTGGCCTTTGGCCCATGCAAAAATCAGAGAGTGGAAAATGTCTCTGCCTATCTTTGCCTTCCTACAATAGCTACACCGAACATCTCTCTCCCCTTAAATCGGATTTCCTTGGTGGTATTTCTGGTACAAAAGCCTGAAGTTACACCGATTGCAAAACCAATGTAAAAGTGAGGAGAACGAGGTCTGTTCTTCTGTTACCCAGTGTGTGTGATTTTTAACTGGAGTGAGCACATTGCCACAAACCTGTCAGCGAACAGAATGTACTGCAATCAGAAATACCTGGGGAGGATGTGCTCGCTGGTGTGTGAAATACCTCAGCCGCCACTCGAGCGGCCCTCGGTCCTCACAGCTCCAAGGACAAATAAGCAGCACTTGCGTAAGTATTCTTTGCAGCATTCAGTGTGAGGGGCTGCATTTCAGGAGGCCAGTTGTGGAGTGAGCCCTTGCTGCTCTTACACCAGATGTGGTTTTGTCTCTGTGTTTTTGCCAGGAGTCTGTGCCTTCGGGAAGCTTTCAGCATGGTTGGATTTCCCCCTTCATCCAACACCATCTCAGCCCAAGTAAATCTCAGTCTGCAAGAGGCATAATTTTGGTTGCTGTAAACCAGGGTTCGACATTTCACGCTGTAATCAGAACTGGCAACTTCAGTGAGCTTCTTTACAACTTAAAAGCAGAACTGATTGTATAGCAGCGAGGCTGAGATCATGAAGGAGCAATTCCTCTTGCACACACCCAAATGGGGTAGTTCGATGACCTGCTCTGCAAGCTGTAATTTTAAAACAGTGCAATGGACAGCTAAGCATGCAACTAAACCTTGAAGGAATTTCTAAGGATCCTCCCAAAGCCCCCCCCAGTACACATTAAAAAGGCCCATTGCTCGTGGATGTACAATTCTGGCACTCAAAGCTTTCCCTGTGCAGTCAGCAGATGTTGTTCGTTGTTTGCAGTCTGCATTCATCTGTCTCTACTCCTTTCTGCTCATCTATAATCAAGCTCTTGAGCTACAAATGTGTTACTCGACAACCCACAGCCTTATGTTCATATCACAACCCATTAGTCCTGGTCATGATGTGTGTGTGTGGGGGATCTATTTCTAGAACAGTGGAGAAAGGGTTAATAGCTGCTGCACACACAGCTTTAGCACAAACATCTGGTGTTAAAGCTGGTCAAAATCATGCCTCTCAAGGTGGTATTGGTAGCAATCAGCTGTGGTCATAAGCAACATATCGACCTGTTGGACTGTATAACAATCCATAACATTTGGTTATCCATTTCCTGAAATAACTATTAATTGTTCATTTGCCCTTTATAAACCATTTAGATACTCATCTTTCATATAAAGCATGACTGTAATGTTAATGTCTAGTATTTGACCTTTAAATACAACCAATCACAAAAATCAGTAAGAAACAAGTTTTTGGAGCATTCGCGTCACTTTGGCTAAAAGTGCTGAAGGTCTGCACCAAGTCCCAGATGCATTTGGATGGGGAGAATTCCTCTGTCTAAACACTGTATGTCTTCCCAAGTTATTTTCCTGTGTACCCTCTCCTGGTAGAGGAGACACCATGACACTATCAGAGCAAAATAGATTGAATCCATCTATTTCAGATTCAGGCTCAGGGCAAGTTGAATCACACTCTGCCTCTGGAGGTGGACAACCTGGAGAACTCCAAAGAGCTGGGGTGAAGTGAGACCATCCCCACCATTCCTGGCACAGAGGGTTGCTCTGACTTAACAGAGCAGTTGAGAATATGCTTAAACTGAAGAGTTGGATGGAGCTGTAGCATTTAGACAGGGAAGGGAAGGTTCACTATTCTGTGCAAGGGAGAATTCTGAAGGGAGCAGTGTGGTTTGAAGGGCATCTAAGTGCACAGAGAGGCTGATGGTATTTAGATGTCCACATGCAGAGTGAGGAGCTGAGATACCAGTGTATTACACTCCTCTTTTTCACATCAAGAGGTCAGAGGAACTCTTGAAATTTCAGCAGGACACTCAATTCCGAGGCATATTTGTTGACAGATCTTTTATCTTTCACTGCAATAACTCTCTCTCTCTCTCTGGCTCTTAGGACTAATAAAAGCAAAGCTAGATAAGCATATGAAAATACTTTGCACCACTTCCAGGCTGGGCACTGCTCTCTTTCTGGTGCATTTACACTCCAGTCATCCTCCTTCGTCATCTCCGGGTCCTACCTCATCAGGCAGCAATGTGTCACAGGATTACACATCACGAATTAAACCTCATAACAAGCTGTTCTGAGCTGCAAAAAGTACAAGAGATATATTTTGGCAAATCATATGAGAAGCAGAGGAGAATAGCAGATGTTTCCAACAGGCAAATGTTTCCAGTTTGGCCATGAGTCTGTACTCCAGACCAGTCTCTAGATAACATCCTCCAGCATCATGCCAAAGGGAACAATGGCTCTTTTGGTCCCGGTGCTGTCCTGGGATCTGAAAACTCTGGAAGAGCTGACTCAAATTCCTTCCAACCTTCCAATCTTCATCCAAAGGCACCCAAGAATTTCTTTATTCTCTGTCCCTGGCTCTCCATGGCTATAACCCAACACCTGCATTTGAGCCACTGGAGGCAAAGATCCAAAATATTCAAAAGGGGAATGGAGTAGTGAGAAGGAGAAAGACAATCTGCCGTGATATGAGGTGGGTAATTCCCTATCCACGCCTGAGCAAACACACAGACACTGTGGCAGGGAGCCTGACAGATGGTTAGAGCAGAGCAGTGGGCTTTTATTCACCCAGACATGGCCGCCTTCTATTCCAGTTTGAAACAAAAATGTAACTTAGTTGTCATTTCTCTGCTCATTCAAGTCAAGTGGATGGATGTTCGCGTGGGGTGCACTGAAATCAGGCAGGGTCCCACCGGTTCTTTCTCTGCATCCAAAACTGTGTCCATCCCAGTCCATGTGTCCATCCCAAGTGATTTGCTCTTTCCAGCCCACCATCCCTTTTGGTGTTGGCACCATGAGCCCAGAGCTCAGGCCAAGGGCAGTTCAGGTGCCAAGGACTCAGCTGCTGTGCCTGGGCATGGCACTGCTGCCTGATTGCAGCCTGGCTCGGGCAGTAACAAAGCTTATATTCCCTTTGGGGCTGCCTTTGCTGTCCTTGGATGCTGTCCTGTGAGGGGATGCCACAGCTCTTTTGTCCAGGGTAGGAGAGCACCTGCCACCAGTGCAGCCTCCAAGGAGGGAGACAGCACTGGGGAGGGATGGGGAAGGGGGCTGCATTTCTCTCCTTGTCTGGGTAAATCTACAAGGGTGCAGCCCCAGGCAGCCCCCCGGGGCAGAGGCAGGCATCCCTGCAGCATCGCTCTGAGCCGTGCTCCGCAGGCAGAAAATACTCTGAATGCTTTTCATTCGCTCATTTGCTCTTTTGTTTCATCAAGGCAGCCGACCTCCGATGGTGCCTTTCAAGTGATTTCCCTCGCCACTTTCGCAAACACGAGTTTATCCCTCCCAGAGAGGTGAACCGGGGATAAGTTTAATATGAAAAGAGAGAGGCGAGGTAATCAAACACCTGCTCCCACTAAAACAAAGCCTTTTCCTCTTCACAGGCTGTTGAGCACTGATAAGGGAAGGCGAAGGCCCACACCAGCCCTAACCCAGCACAGGGTCCAGCCTGCAGAGTGGGCAAATCTGGGTCATAAAAGCAGAAACCTGAACTGTGCTGCATGCTCAAGTCTCAGCTGCTCTGCCCAGGTCAGAGAAGGTTTTGCAAACACTTCCAGGTGAAAACTTTCCCTGTCACCTGTTCCTGTCGTCAGAGTGGAAACAACAAAGGTTAAGTGGATAAATTTAAGAAAAATTGCCTTTGTTATTCTTGCTGGAGAGCCCCTGGGGCTGATCTACGCAGGCATTGACCCTCCATATATCCCTCCAACTTTGGCCAGGCGTGGCTGTGCTTGGCCCCTTTCACTCAGGGGTCACTGGGCTGTGGCGACCAGAGGTCTGTGCTGAGAGCTGGCCTCAGCACCTCCAGCTGGGCAACCCCAAATTCTGGCATGTGAAAGCTGGCAGTGACCAAGAGCTGGTTGCTCCTGGTTGCAAAAGCACTGACAGACGAGGGTGATCCTCCTTGTAATACCATCACTCCTGCACTTCCCAGGGCTACACATCGCTTGTTGCATGGCAGATCTACCACAACCTGGAAGGACACCTGTAGGAAGGAACACAGGGACAATGACAATTTTGCCACCCTTCTCGTCCCAGGGCATTCCTTTTTTGTCTTGCTGCCTGCATAGCATGTATCCATGTGGTTGCCTGTGAATTTGAGCTGGTTTCTCAAATGGTTTCTGCAGTAGTGGGAGATGCAGATGATGCCCATCAGCAGGCAATCAGGCATCTTCTATTTCTCCTCCAACACAGCTCTCCATGCATGATGGTCATTTTCTCTGGCCGGGGCCACAAGCCCCCTGGTCCTTTGGCTGTTGCCTTCATCAGGTCTGCAGCTTGAAAGAACAACTTCTGCACATCAAACACACATTAGGACTGCCTACCAGGGAAATTAGCATGTGTATATATATATATATATATATGCATATAAATATCTCATGTGGAGTCAGTGACATCAGCCCTAGAGAGCTCTTTCCCAGAGCGGGTGCCTAAAGAATCCCAGCTGGATGGTGACTGCTCTGAAAAGCTTGAGATGTAGAGGCAGGTATTTCAGACAAGCAGCCCAAAGCAAATCTCTGCAAGTCTCTACAGACTGCACGAGTGCTTGAATTGTAAGCAGAAGGAAATAGTCTGCCAAAATATAGCAGGGCTCAGGGACGTTATACACAATGCTGTTTTATATAGTCACCTGCACGGCACCACCCATTGTCCCACTCTCCTTCGAGTCCATATTTCATTACAGTTTTGCCATTTCTCAGTGTGTAAAAATAGGATGTGCTGGCACAGTTTAAATGGTGCTAAGAGCACCGTGCAGAGCACAGTGATAGCTGCGAGGGAAACGAGGAAACAGGGGAGTTCTCCCGAGCAAAGGGCAATATCCAGAAAGTGCTGAACCGACAACCTCTGCTGCTGAAACCAAAATGCCCTGGCAAAAAGCCACCACCACATACAGCAACCAGCAGCTCTGAAGAGGACAGCACATCTGAAATGCACTCAGGAAATAAAGCCCCAGCTGTATGGTGCGCTGCAGACAGGGTAAACTTGCTATTTGACCCATCTGAGGAAAGTTAGGTTCGGATTTCAAAGGCAATTTTCCAGGGATTTCCATCTTGTAAATTCAAAGGCCAGTGGCAGTACACTGGTGCAGGTCTCACACCTCCCTTGTGTCCAGGATGGTTCAAGATAACAGAGGGGGGGGTCTCCAGGGCTGGTCTCTGAATGCACTGTGGTTTTGCCCTGCTGCAGCATGGTGCAGTATTCAGTGCTGCCCAAGACACCCAGTTTTCACCACCAGCACGTCCTACACAAGGTGTGCTCCTGGTGGAGCACTTTGTTTGACATCGGGGCTGGTCTACCCAACCTCATGGTGTGGTGCTCAGGGAACCCAGACCTTCTGCTCTCAGTGGGTGCCCTGATGCAATAAAGATTGCGTGTGGCCACGGGAGAAGAAAATAAGGAGAAAATTGGTTGGAGGTGATTTTGGAGACTTGTTTGCCAGGATTTAATATGTTTTGGATAACTGACAGCTGGCCTTCCATAGGCACAATTTTGTCTCAATTCTTTTTATTTCCTCAGGCAACATTTACCTCTGCTTTTTAAACAAAATACGGTCAGAACCAGACTATCACAGTGCAGACTGATTGACTGCTTTCAGACAGCTCTCCAAGCCCCCTAAACACGTTAAACCACCTTCTTCCTGGTGAGTAGCTCCCAGACATTTCAACATTAATAAGAATGCAGCTCTGCCAGGAAGCATTAGCGAAAACATGATCATTCACGAGAGCCACTCAGTATTTCTGGACTGAAATTATCCACAGCATATTTTTATAATTCTGGTTTTAATATCTAGTAGTGGGCACAAGAGTAATTCCTTCAGCTGCATAGATAGATTTTCTCATTATCTAACCTATGGTAATAGGTTTTTCCCAAAATTAAGGACCAGTTAATGATTGGTATTTTGGTTTTTTATCCTGAGATAAAATTCAACTTTGTCGAGAAAGGATCATATTTATATTTCAGAGTAAAAGGTTGTGGGGTGTTTTGCATGTAAAGATGAATCTTGTGTACAAATAACAAGGAATAAAAAGACAGAGTTTGGCTGAGATATTTAAGCTAAGGGAATGATGGAGTGGAGAGGTTTTTATGGCTGGAAAGACATACATGAGGAATATCTAAAATTTTCCAAATCTAGTGAGTAGGAGATCATTTTCCTCCCTTTTTCTTCAAGGGTATTCAAATCACTGCATCTGGATAGGAAAGAGGACTTTGAGAGGTCAGTTAGCAACAAACCCCAAAATCTCTGGGCCTGCTGGACCTGCTACAAATGTGATGAACTCATAAATGAGAGATTCAGACATGAGGCTCTTTGCTATCAGCCTGGGGAATTCAGTACGACACAGTCCAGCAAGCTCATCCACAGTTGCTCTGCACTTCCCAGTACTACTCTCATTCCTCATCCAAAACACGGGAGATTGAGGCTGTAACTAAATCTCAGCATCACAAAGCAAGTTGCCAGGGCTGGTACATGGTCAGTGAGTCTCTGGTATATATAGATACTCACTGGTATATAGGTTTTTTTTCTACTGCCAAAGGTCTTCAGCAGCTGCACATGCTGGATTTATCAGAGTTTATGAGATATGGCACCACAGAAATTGGTCTGAGACAGCCAGACTATTTACTACCACTATACCAGAATAATTCATATGTTTATTCCCCATCCTGAATACATCCAAAACTAAACCTCCCAGTGAAGTTGCATTGATTTAAAGCTAACCATAAATCTGTTGACCCTTGGTAAACCATGCCTTTTCTTTTTCTTTTTCTTTTTTCTTTTTTTTATCTGTTTGGTGTGGAGAAAAAGAAAGTAATTTTCCAACCTTATGCCCCAAGCAAATCTCCAGATCCTTTGCATTATGCTGTCCACTCTTTCTCCTGTTTCCCATTTGTTTTTATCTCCCAGAATTTTCTACAGTCTCTCCTGCTGTTCCTGAAATTTTCTCCCTCCTAGCCTCTTGCATAGGGAAAGCCAAGAATGGGAACGTGCTGGGTTTACTTGTCCCCCTCTAAGCAGGGAGAGCAAACAAAATAAAGCACAGTCCCTACGTGTTCTGTATATCAAAGCCTTTCATCATTGCACGTGACTCACGCACTGCCCTTGATCCAGAGCTCTGCAGGAGGAGACAACCCCTGGGTGCTGCACTGCTGGCAGAAAACTGATGGGTTTATTATGGGGCTGCTATTTTCCCCCTTTAGGATTGATTTTAGTTTGGGGAAATTTTTCCCTAGCTTGCTGATGGTTAGATTTTGGAAAGCTTTCCTACTTGGGACAGCCTGAGTCATTTTCAGCTTGTTTTCAGCTCCCATTGTTTTCCCATTAAGCTTTTAAATTCACCTCCATGAATATGAGCCTGTGTCATCCCACTGGCTTTTCTGTTCCTTCATCCCTTCCAGAATCTTGGCCACTTTCTGCACTTTGGACAAGAAAAGGAATAGGTCTTGGGTAACCAAATCTGTACATTCATTTACCTGCTTATTGCAATGGAAAATAGATGTTCATACTGTGCATGCATTAATATATTCTCATTAGCCTTGAACAGGGGCAGGAGGAGATAAGCTCTCAACATCTTTCAGAAGTAAACAGCAAAGTGTTAAATTGGTTTAACAGCTTTTGGACGAGTTTAAATGAGGCGTCTTTTTTTTAAATGACATATTTAGAAAAAAATTAGCCCTTTGGTTCTTTAATGACACATTCACTTATATCACTTAATGTTGCGTGCTCCTTGTTTTACAGGCTTTGCAGTGAAAGTGCTGGCACTGTTACAATCCAAAGGAAAGAACTACTTCCTTAGCTATTCTGCTGATTAGCTGATTTTAAAAGTGCAGATCTTCTTCATGAAACTCTCAGCTGGATATGGCATCAACAGCAGTCTTTTGTGCGGATCCTCCAAGATTACTGATAATAATGAATTTGGATGGCCTGGACCAGAGAAGTTTTTCTCAAACTATACCATTTCTGTACGGAAAATAGGTCTGATTAAAGCATTTCATCCCACCCACCATGTGTTTTCCTTGCAGCTTCGAACATTCTCTGCAGACAGCAGATAAAAGGATTTTGTCCATCTTGTCAACATCATGCAGTTATGAGTCTCCATTCTGCCTAAACGTCCCGTATACGCTGGGGCTGGGCAAGCAGTCCTGCACTGCTGGAAGACATAGGGAGACCTTTGACAATGTAAAAAGAGAAGGTTGGAGGCAGGACTTGGGTTTTGTCACGGCTCTTTCCTTGGGAGAGTCCCAGACCTGGTGAGAAAAGGCTGGTGGGTGGCAGCTCTGGCACTGACTCTGCCCCTGGCAGGGCTGTGATCTTGGGAAGAGGCACAGGGACATCCTGCCCCTGGTCTCTGGGTTCTGCACTGAGCAATAAGCAAAAAAAACCCCAAACCCCACAAACCAATTAGGTTAAAAACGTTGTCCCCTGTATGAGGGAGTATTATTGGGTTCTGAGAACTGCCAAGGTTACAAAATCCAGATCTCCCCCAGGGAGTTATATAGTCTGAACAAATTTCTGCTCCATCATACTTTTAACAAGAAAGTATCAGTTGGTATTTTTAAGGAATACTGAGGATAGGAGACAGTAATCTCTTTTTTATTTTTTATTTATTTGGGGGTTATAGATTTATAAAAAAGCAATTGGATAAATTGGATGAATAAATGTATCATCTATATTTTTCCCTGTCTTCTTTAAAATGTCAATAAGAAGATGGGAGTTTTTTCCATGCCTTTTAGGAGATCATTTCACAGAGATTTTGAACTGTTTCTTAGCTCAGACTTTTCCTTCTGTCATTTTTATTTTGCTCTCCTTAGCATCACATTTTTGTACACACAAAATAATCCTTTTCTGTCTGAACATAGGAACCATAACACTAGTCATTACTCAGTGAAGGTGTATATATTTAGTTCATCATCTTTGCCCATAAATCAATCTTTTCAACTCCAAAATCATTTTAGCTGCTCTTTGAATTGTCTGCAGTTTGGTTTTTTCCTGGTAATGAGGTGGCCCAGAACTGAATGCTGTATTCAAGGCAGGCTGCCACCAAGGTAATGGGAACCAGGATGATTTCCATTATCTGCTGTTTGACACAAACCTTCCTGTGAATATGTTGCAAGAAAAGGTCTGTTCTTGCAAACGTAATTGTGCTGAAAACATACATAATCTTTATTCTCTGCATTTAATGTTGGGGCTTCCAGGCATGTACATTTCCTGGGTTGTCTTATTTTCCAGTCCTGAAGTTTTGCTCATTAAAAAAAAAAA